>ML782400.1:45482-110102 GCA_009831015.1 Picea engelmannii
ACATCGTAACCCAGGAACAGTTGGAAGCAAGACAACGTGAACGCAGAAATCTTCTTTAGCTTCCCACACCGAGGTTAGCGAAATCCTCTATCAACTATTATCATATTTTCGGATGCCTTGACACTGTACTTTAAGCCTTAGTATAGACTCAGGAACAACAAGACTAGTCAATAGGACTAGTCAGATACCCTATATTACACAGGGTGTATCTAATAATTTAATATGACCCAGATACTAAACTTGTTACCAAAGATACCTTACTAATTTCTATAAATATCCTCTGAAGTTCAGGGTCTGAAACATTACGTAAACGTATTTATAGCGAAAAGGTCGTAATGACTCATTTCAGGATGATTCCAGAACCCTATCTTGTACGGGCTCTATCTCCGAAAGTATAAGGCATCAGAAGATGAATTTTGAACCCAACGTACCTTGATCTGTCTACTAAATATCCTCCAATTTGTTTCTTCTTAAACGTTGTAGAAAACAATTTATAGAAAAAATTCCAAGGTGTCTCAGATGTAGCAGCGAAACCCCAAGACCTTGAGCTCTGATACCATATGTTAAGAACAAAATACCAATATAGCATAGAAAAACCTCAGAAAAAGTACTCAACGCCTTGAAAAAGAGATAATTTCAGATAATAATCCTCTTCAAGGGGGCAACCTCCTTTTACCCCACTTAAATGTTCAAGTACAAGATGATTCAAAATGAAAATGTCTCCTTGGTATATATAGGAGACTATGAGGTATAATTACAACTAAAGGCATAAATCCAACATAAATAAAATAACATTACTAACATGATATGCCCCAATTAAGGGGTAATGATCAAATATTAGGGCTTAACACCCTCCCCCAAAGAAAGAAGGTTGGGTCGAATTCCTCTCGTCAATCCCATTAATACCATTCCTATTCTCACATTCTATCATTACACAACAACCCCTTATAATTAGACCGACTGAGACATTCTTCTCCTCCTGTCCACCCTAGAACAAAATGAAAATTACAGAATGATGCTCTCTCTTGAGGCACCAATGTAGGGCCCGATTCAAACCATTGGACACCCTCACAACTCTTATGAAGAATGATGATTTGATTTCTCTTAATATACCTTCCTCAGTACTATAAATCAGTTTTCTTAAGGATGAGCCATATAATAATGGAGGGGGATTTTTGGAACCCAAATTTTGGGGTCCATTTTTGTGCGCGTGCACAAATGAAGTTGTGTGTGCTCGTTCCATAGTTTTTCACGATTTGAAGGAAATGTGAAAGGAATGCTAGAGAGTGCACATCCAATTTTTTTTTATCAGTAGTGCGCCAAGTATAAATACTACCAAGTGTCCTTTGGTCCAAGTTTTGTCAGCTGTGATAGAAACAAAGAAGATGTATGCTCAAATCAATAAAAGAATTGCCAATAAGTCTCCTGGAATGATTATTTCTCATAGCAGATGAAGAAATGGGGAGGAAAGTAATGATTATTTACCCTAATGCAGAGAGTCTACGTGGAGTGTTGGAAGGAGCCAGAAGCATGCGAGGAAGTTGGATCAGAATAATGAGTGGAGCAGAGCAGAAAGAGACAATTCTCCCCAACATTGAAATATATAAAAAGGAGCTCTAATATCATAACAAGAGATAACTAGTTAGTGTGTGAAACAATTGATTCAATATTAGTCTCTAGCTCACTCTAATCCTGTTGTGATTTTGTGATGTTTTTAATATATGCTTGTGTATTTTTTCTATCCGAATCCTAAGGCAAGGTGCATGGCACATTCTGTTGTATTCCCATTGTTTTACATAGTAACGGTATAAAGTACTATGGCTGTCCTAAGTAGTTTTTGAGTGCACTATATATATCTGTGTGATGTAATGATCCCAATAATAATGATATGGAAGATCTTATTTTTTTGTGTCTATTTTGAATGAGCTAAATATGTTTGTATTGTTCTAATTCTTAGTCCTAAAAATAGTCTATCAGACATGAGATCCATGGATGAATAATAGCAGTAATGTTTTGTATGTTTAATCGTCCATCCATGACACAAGAGATTATTGTATTTTTTATCCTTTTTGCATATTGGATGAGATCTTCCTCGGCCTTGGTCAAGAATTTATATGTCGTTGCTTATGGGTTTTTGTTGGAAACGCTTTGAACGAACCTTGGTTCTAAAACTCCCTAGTATTAAGAAGGTTGGTACGCACAGAAGTGTGGATTGAAAAAATGACACGACATCCAACACACTACAAAGTGGTGTGATTTCCACAAAATACATTGACACAACATTAATGAATGCCACTCCAACCCATGATTCTTAGCCAATTTAAAATCCTTAGAATTATATTCTAGTTCAGACTTTGATTCAAATCTATGTAAGGGGAAATGGATCATCAATGTGGAACCCAATATTACCATAACTTTTACAAACATAGCCAAAGGAATTGTTGGACCCTTCGTTTTTGGACTTGAAGATGCACAAGAAGAATTATAGTCCCAATTTTGGTTTATCACGAGTTGCGCAAGCTATAAAGGAGGTTGGACAAGAGAGAAAGGAAAAGTTATAGAAATTGGTTGCAGAAAAGGACAACACAATGCCAACAAGGCAAAAGCAGTTGCAACAGAACAAGAAAGCATGCAATCCCAAAGGTAGAAGACCCTACTCAACTCATATATATGATATGTATTCAATTGTAAAAGGGTTCTGAGGGTTCGACTTGTTGGGTTCTGGTTGTTCTTATTCTTATTGTCTATTGTTGATAGATTGGTTTTTGTTCTGTAAATGTAATTTATATACAGTTTTGAGTAAATAGAGATCTGCGACATGGGTCCAGAGCCAGAGGTCTATAACATAGAATTACTTTGTATCTCTAAGGTTGTATCTGATAAGATCTGATGATAATATATAAAGAAGGATTTAAAATTTTCAAATATGTTGTGTCATTCTATGCTTATTCTTGTGTGTTGTATCTTTACAGTACTTCTTTATGCTTCATAAGTTCCATTTGATGTTTTGGTCTATAAATGATTTCCACAACTTAAGTAGTTCTAGTTCTTGTGTGTATGATCTCAAATCTATTCTATATTTAGCATGTCTTGCGTAAGATCATCGTGAATCTAGAAGGTTCTGGGAACCCACCTAAGTATTATCCTTTCCCTTCCCTATCCTTCTTTCTTGGTTTCACTTTGGGTGAGACTTATTCTCTTTGGAGGAGATTAAAATGCCAGTGCTTTAGACTACACGGTACCTTTTGTTGGTAACCTAAGAAGGATCCTGGTCTGATCAATTATGCGCCAACAAAATGGTTTTGTTGTCGGGACCTGCGTTAAAAGGGAACGTGTAGGGAGAATTCTTCTGTGGATTCATAGATCTAATATTCACCAATGGTGGGAAATAAATTGAAATGCCTTCATATGTAAATAAGAGAATATGAGAGGAAAATATGTGAAAGATTCTTGGGAGGCAATCGTTTACTCAAAATATCAAGCGATCAGTACGAGATATTCTAGTTTAAGTTCCCAGAAGAACTTTTCCACTGGATAGATACGCTCCAAGAAGCTCCAAAGTTCCAAGAACAAGTCAAGAGGACCTGTACTTGGGATATAGATAATATTGCAACACTTCATTGGCTGGATCGTCCAATCAAGAAAGCAATTGATTTCTGGGTCAATACCACATTAGAAGGATACATTATTGATTTTGCAGTTGAGAATCACCCATATTTTCCACGAGTAGAAGCGTATTTCAAGAAATATGCAAGGGGAATAATGTTGGCAGAAATCCCCCTGTGGATTAAGATTTTCTTGATGGAAGAGGGGATGCTAACTATGTCCCCAACTGAGATGGCAGCGTAAACACCCTTGCTTGGGGTAGGGAGATTTTGGGGTTGATTCATGGCCTGAGAGAGGGGAGAGGGTTCTTTGAAAAATGGGGAAACAACAAGAAATGGAATCAAGAGACAACTGAGCCTTGAAAAGAGATGACATAGCTAAGAAGTGGTGGCACGAAAAGATAAATAAAGAAAGAAAAAAATATGAGAAGTTGGGGAAAGAAGTCCGACCAATAGAAGTAGAGGAAGGAAAGACAGAGGAGTTGTGGAAAATTAGAAGACATGAAATATTGGCCAGTCAAAGACTAAGTGAGAGAGAACTGCAGAGAGAAAGAAGTCCCCGGGAGGGTGGAAAAGAAGGAGAAGGTGTAGAAGCAAGGGATAAGGAAGCCAGCATGTGTCTTGAAGATGAAAGAGAAGATTCATCCCCGATGCCCAGAAATATCGGGGATCTGGCTGAAGAGACCGCTCCATAGGAAGAAAATGAGACCCCTGATATCAAAGAAACCTTCCCTGGAGCCACTGACGCCAACCCCAAATCACCCATACCCCAAGTGTCTTCTATACAAGTGGTAAATTTGATACTACCCTCTTATGCTAATTCTATTAAACTAGTTAGTCAGTAACAACCAGGAAGTGTGAGTATAAGGAGGATATTGAGATCTCCTGGTAGGTCCCAAGTAGGACCGTTAGGTTTTATTTTTATAGGAGCAACAAGATAAAAAATGGTTGGTCACACAGGAGGTTTGATTGATCAATACCTATAATTCTAGGGTAAGGGAGATGGATATGTTGAGAAACATTGGCTCTTGTGTGAAGCAATCTAGAGGTCCAGAGGGACTCCAGATGCGAATAAATTGGTTGAGTTCCAGACTACCTTGAGAGGTCATGCTCTCAAATTATACATGAGGGTTATTGAGCCGTGAGTGCCTGGAATTCAAGGTCAAGCATTCACACCTGAACAGGTACGAACAAGGTTTATAGAAGAGTTTAAGCTACCCCAATTAGAACAACAAGCTCTGTCTGAGTTGCACGAGATTCAACAAAGGGAAGATGAATCAGCCTGGGAATATAGCCAAAATTTTAAAGATTATATAGGGAGGTTAGCACATCCAATTCATGAGGAACATCAAAGATATTGGTACATTCATGGATTTCTACCTTTGACACAGATTTCATTAACGCAAGAACAGATAGCCACTTCGACATATGCCTTGGAACAATCAATGATGATTGAAGCCATGGAAGGATATCCGGGGAGCCTGAAAGTGATCAGACCCCCAACAGATTAAAATTTAGTGCAACTACAAGGGTAAATATCAAATCTTACAAAAAATATTCAAGAATTAATCATACCTAGACCAGGATGACCGCAGGTCTGGTGTACCGGATGTTACACATAAGGCCATATGGTGAAAAAATTTCCACGGATGAGGGGAATGGGACCTCCTCAGAATACATTGGGACCCTCACTAGGACCCACAGGAGGAGTTGTGAAAATATCTGCAAATTTACCATTCCATAACCCCACCCCATATCATTCTTTTCAAGGTAACCAAGCAACACCAGTAGTTGAGTATTGAAAGATTTGTCGAACCCAGGGGCATGGGATGAGATAGTTCCCCATGATTAAGAAGTATTCAAAGGTACCAAATATTTTACATTGCAAATTTTTTTCATCTTCCAAACATACTACCACTCTGTATAGAGCATTGGATACACTTGCAGACAGGTTGGATCGAACAACATTCAGGGTGAACAAAACCCCTTAGGGACTAGGAAGAGTTCGAGGAGGAAGAAATGGGGGGAGAGGACCAAGAAGATGCTACAACTGTGATGAGAAAGGCCATATGGCTAGAGATTGTCCTCATCCAAGGCGTCCATGGTGCTCTCACTGCAGAACCAATGGTCATGCAACTGAAGACTTCCCAAAACTGATTTTAAAATGGGAAGATCAAGTAAGCCAACGTGAAACTGATCTCATCAGTTCAGAAATCAAGAGAGTTATTAGAGGACAACTTCCAAACCTTAATATTGTCACTTGAGGAGGTGAAAATAATGGAGTTGGTGCTGATAATTTACCTCAGATCCAAAAAGCATCACCTAAGGAAGACAGGTACGATCCTCTGAAACAATGTTGTTCTTTAAAAATGCCATAGAAGTATTTTAGAATATACGTAGCCTGGATATGCAAGAGAAACCTCCCCAGCCTATTGTTTATCCTAAGATTTTGCAAGTCCTTGATTCACCCCCTACACAAAGAAACCCTGTAGTCACACTAAGACAACTTGAGAAACCTCAAAATATAGTCGACCTTTGGTTTCAATTATTTTCTTATATTCTTGGGAATGACCAGTTAACATAAAAGTTGCACAATGAACTATACCTAGTTCTTGGGAATGAAGAACCCACAAAAGAAAGAATATGGACTAATATTCCCGAGAAGGGTACTTAGAGAGTGCATATAAGGAAAGTATGAATAGGAAAAGAGTTTAGACTAGTATCCCAGCTAGATGAGTTTGAAATTAAGGATGTTATGTTATATCTAGGGTCTGATGTTAACATACCACCTAAAAAAACTTGGGAAGCCTTAGGAAAACCCTACTTGACATATTCCACAATCCAACTAAGAATGGCCAACCAATATTGTATTTTCCCAATAGGAAGACTGAAGAATGTGGAAATAGACACTACTACATATTGAAAAATTTGCGATGACTACTTGCGACGAAAGTACTCTTTCGTCGCAAAATTCAAGAGAAAAAAGTTAAATTTTTAATTTTTTTCTAAATCCAGCCCGTATTCGTCGCTATCTCGATGGAATCAAACTTTCGTCTATTTTGCAACGATCATCAATATAGTGGACTATTGTCTCTATTTCGACAAACGTGTGTATTCGTCGCAAGAGTGATGCTAACTATTGACTATTACACTCTTTGACACTATCCATATTGACCATTATACAATTTGACAAAGTCTAAATTGATTTGGTCAATGTTCGTCGCAAGAGCAACAATATGACCGTTATAAATGCTATACCCTTTGACAAAGTGACCTAAATATAAAAAATAACTAGTTATATTTAGGTCACTGTTCATCACAATTGCGACGACATTGACCTAAATTGATCTATAAATATTTGACAATTTAAAGATGTTGCGTAATCTTTCTATAACTACAACGGTTCCAAAAGGGTATTTTTGTGTGGAAGTTGTGCAAAATAATGTCTCAGGATACAATTAGAAGTGGGGAAAAAAGTAAAGTGGGTGAAAAGGGTGATGGTAGATGTTATTTCCCTTGCAAAAAATGTTGCCTCATACATCCCGTAAGAATTTTAATAGAAACAACTACAAAACATTGTAGGAAATATGGGCACATTGATGGCAGATCGAATGAATATTGTCCCATGGTAATTAGCTATATATTCATTATCTTTTTTTATATTGTCAATTTTATATAAAATTATATATATGTATATATGTTGTTTGAATGTTTTTTATAGTATACAATAATTTTGCATGATTGATTCTAATTATAAAGTTAGAGTTTCCCTCTAACTTTCTGTAGAATATTGCACCAAGTAGTAGTAGAAATGATGTTGTACAAGCTGAGGAAAATCATGACCAAGACAATGAGGATATCATGGAAGAAGACGATGGGACAAATCAAGTTAATGATCCCATGGAAGAAGATGATGGGAAAAATCAAATGATACAATATTTTTTTTCACAGCCGGATGAGGATGGGGACAGTGTTGGTATTTATGATGAACCTCTATTAGAAAAGGAAAATAAATGACTTTATGAAGAATCAAGAGAAAATATTCTCTCCGCTACATTTTTTCTAGTGAACTTAAAGGTTATGAATAATTTGTTGAACACTTGTATGTCAAAGATCCTAAGGTATGTAATATGTTTCATCTCATATTATACATAAATGTTGATTCATTTCTATTTGTTTTTAGTGTTAATTAATGTGTAAAATAAGAATGCAATTTTTACGATTAATATTCTTTACATTAACTAGTTATTGTTATGTTGTATATTGTTAGGTAAAATTTTTTTACCATCATCAAATATTTTACCTCACACATATTGAGGTTTTCATGTCTTAATGATCATATTATATATTATGGACAACATGCTTCGAAAACAAAATCTCTGCAATGTCTTATCAATAGATATCAAACCGATCAACTAACAAAAAGGGTGTCTCGAAAGGTTCTTCGTCATATTCCCATAATTCCACATTTGCAGCAATTGTTCAGGTGTGAAATCATAGCACAATTTATGGATTACCATGCATGTAACATAAGTGGATATGGTGTTCTTCAAATTCCTTTCGATTGTTCTGCATTTAGGGAAATTGAGGGAAAATGGGCAGATTTCAAAGATGAACCTTGTAATGTTAGGCTTTCATTGGTAGCTGACGATGTTAATCCATTTAGAGAGCTTAGGTGTATTTACTCAGTGTGGCCTATTTTTGTTATCAACAATAACATTCCTCCTTGGATGTGAATAAATAGGGAGCACATAATGTTGACAATGATTGTTCTAGGTATTTGTTTACATTAATTTTTTTAATGTAACATTTTCATTTGTTTCAATTTTTGCATAATATCTTTTGTTTATTTATTTACTTATATATATTACATGATATCATTCCTATAGTAATTATGTGTAATTTCAAACAATTAGGTAAGTAACAGGTTAAATATATGAATGTATATATCAAGCCTCTTATTGACGAGCTACTAAAGTTATGGGTTGGCATCACAATGTATGACATATGTAAACCAATCGGGGAGAATAAATTTAAATTCCGTGGAACACGTTTATGGACAATTCATGATTCCCTTGGACTAACATATTTTTGTGATATGTAGCATTCTAATATTTCTCTTTAATACTATATAATTTTTTAATGTTATCATCATGCATGTTTAATTTTTAAATAATCTCATCGTATAATTGACATTAATCCATTTGTTGCAGGCCTTCAAACAAAGGATAAATATGTATGTCCAGTTTGTGGCACTAAGATGAAGTATCGTCATTCAAAAATTTTAGGAAAGGTTGTGTTTGATGAATATAGGCACCTCCTCCCTAATAACCATAGGTATCGTACTACCGAAAAACATATTTTCAATGGGAAATAAGAGACTGGTTTAAAACTACGAAGAATGACACCTCACATATGGAGGTTGAAATATAAAAGAAATCGTCAAGGTGCTCAATTTCTTTATGTATCGTAGATAATGTAATGTTTTGAATGTTTATTTTAATCATTGAATTTATTTTACCATATTTGATAATTATTTTTGTGATTTCGTTTATGCTTCATGAAGGTTTCCATCATCATGAAGATATTAATAATGGGCTTCCATGAGGAATGAAATGTTATCCCACTCAATTCATAAGGTTTCCTGTAACGTCCCCAACCACCAATAGGTTAGGGAATGCCACTACTCTGACACATTACTTAGCTCTGATACCAAATTTTAATGTCCCCAACCATCCACAGGTCGGGCAACGCTATTACACTGAACATTCACACACACACACACACACACACACACACACACACACACACAACATGAATTTTAATCGAAATAAAACACATAACACAGAGTTATTGTTACCATTCAGATTCAGATAAGATTAACAGTAAGTCCACATGCAACGGAACACATGGTACATTTACCAGTAGAACAAACATGCATAACATGCATAATTAGGCAAATAAATGATACTTATATTTTATCTGGAGTAAATCCACTAACTACATCTAGACATTCCACGAACCTCCCAGCCAAAGACCACGATGCTCATCACACTCAGCAGTGGGTCACCGCCGAACTAGGACTAAGCTCCACCCAGGGCAAGGGAATCCTAGACTAGACTAAGGTCATAGGAAATTGCAAAGTGAAACTAGAAGGATTCTCTCTAGGAGCCTTCTTATACCCACTACTCACAGACTCTCATTCCCCACATGCCTGTTCCACCCTAACAATATGTACCTTCACTATTCCACAATCCATCGACTGTTCCACTTCCCCTCTCAGGGTCTTGGCAACAGGTCAGATCAGGAATTCTTAGAGCTTCGTAGCTGGTGTTGGACTCTCCCTAGGAGAAACCCACATCCTAGCAAACTCTCTCACCTAGAGAGAGCTTCTCACACGCCTGACAAACTGCCTCTTCAACCGCTTTTGACTCAGTTCCAGCAAGGTACAGGTGACAACAAAAACAATAGGGAAAACAGTTATGAACACCCAAAAGGTAACATTCGAACACTAAGACATATCAAGGCTTAGGTGGTTACAGGATGTGTCAGGCTTCTCGGGAAGGAAACACAGGATGACTTCATCATTTCTAGTTTCAGAGATGCGTGAGGGTATGCAGAGGTTAGACACAGAGGAAAATCAATTTCAGATGGAGGACCAACAAGAAAACTCCAATAGAGGATGGATGAATGGGCATCACCCCCATCACGGTTTGACTCTTTGGGTTTTAACTGCATGCACCCAGGTCGACACTTGTCTTCCTAGATCCGCATGCACTCCATTTAGAATACATTCCTTTTCAAGGAACTTATTACAACAGTTAGTCAATTGTCCACCTTAGCCTTTAGGAAATAATAATAAATTATTATCCCCTTTAGAAGTAAGTCCCCTAGCTTAGCCCATGGGCCCATAGACTTAGGCTCCTCCCTTGCCCAACCTTGTGGAATCTTATTCCCCCATCATGCTTTCTTCGTGTTCAGTCTTCACACACTGATTTTTATATTTTATTAATGATCTACATATTTACATATACGAAATCAGGCTCCTGGCCTTTAACACTTAGGCTCTCTGGCCTAGTAAACACATAAGCCCACCAGCTTATCAACACTCGACTCAGTAGCCTAAAGAACATGTTTACAATTCATAAATACAACTAGGGCTCATCCTTGGGGATATTACAATCCCCTGCCCTTATTTTTCCACTGTCCTCAGTGCAACTCTTTACACAACATTAACAATATTTCCAAAATCTTCAAAAAGATACAGGTATTCTACCCAAATAACATATTCATGCTCCCATGTCATGTCCTCAGGACCATACCAAGTCCACTGGATCTTTATGAGCCCTATGGTTCGATTCCGAAGCTATTTTCTCTTTCGGTCCAATATGCACACATGATTCACTTGCAATACGCCTTCTTGCTCTACCTGAATCACATTCCTTTGATATGATTGATATCAAAGTAGTACTCACAAAGGAATTCCAACCATCTAATCTTCCTAGAATTTAAGGTTGGTTGATCAAACAAATACTTCAGACCATTATCGTTTTTCCTTAGTTTAAACCTCCTTCCCATGAGGTAATGCCTCCATTTCTTCAGAGTGTGAACGATGGTTTCCAACTCCAAATCATGAGTGGCATAGTTATTTTTGTGCTCTTTCAACTTCTTGGACTCATAACGTATTAAAAATCCATTCAGGATGAGGACTCCTCCCGGTCATTCTTTGTATGCATAGGTACACACTACCAAATCCTCATTTGCATCTGCAATTCTCAGGATTGGAGCACTGGTTAATAGATGCTTCAATTGTTGGAAGCTTCTCTCACAATATTTTTTCCATTGAAATTTCTTCTCCTTCCTTTACAAGGAAGTGATAGGGTGAGCTATCCTTGAGAATCCTGAAATGAACCTTTTGTAATAGCCAACTAGACCCATAAAGGATATGTCTTCTGTCAAATTCTTTGGCACTAACCATTATCTGATGGATTCTATCTTCTCAGGATCCATGACTATCCCATCCTTTGAAATGATATGCCCCAAGTAATGGATCTTCTTTTGATAAAATGAGCACTTTCTCAATTTGGCATACAAATGGTTCTCTCTTAGAACTTTCAACACCATCCTCTATTGTTGTTCATGCTCTTATTTTGAATTGGAATACACCAGGATGCCATCCAAAATGATTGTGAAAATATTCTCCAGATATTCCCTGAATACACCATTCATTAGGCACATAAAAACATCGGGTGCACTTGACAACCCAAATGGCACCACTATGAATTCATAATGACCATACCTTGTTTTCAAGGCGGTCTTGTTGATGTGTTCACCCTTTATTCTTACCTGGTGATATCCTGACCTAAGATCTATTTTTGAAAATATCTTAGCATCCTTCAATTGATCAAAGAGATCATCGATCCTTAGCAGAGGATACTTGTTCTTAATAGTCACTTTGTTCAATTGTATAAAATCGATACACAATCTCAATGCCCCATCCTTCTTATTCACGAACATGACCGACACACCCCAAGGTGACACACTTGGGCGTATATACCCCTTCTTTAGAATCTCTTCAAGATGCAGTTGCAGTTCTTTCAGCTCTAGTGTACTCATCCTGTAAGGAGTTTTTGACAAGAGAGATTCTCCAGGAATTAGGTTTACAGAGAAGTCAATATCTCTCTTCAAGGGTAGTCCAGGCACTTCCTGGAATAGATCTTCAAACTTCTTAAGTACCACATGGTATTATATCTTTGATACATTATCCTTAGGTTCTTACTCCATGTGGGATGAAATTAATTGATAGCCTTTCCTGTAGCACATCTTCAGCTGCATTGTTGAGATTTCCCAGACAACAACTGCTTTGGGAATTCCTTGGACTGTTCTTTGATTTCCCTCCTCATCCAGGAAAGTGAATTCCTTGTTATGATAGTCTAGGATGGCATGGTGTAGGTCCAACCAATCCATCCCAATTATATAGTCATAGGAACCTAAATGTGGGACGTTCAATTCATCCCTTGTGCTCAGTCCATTCATGTCCACTGGACAAGACTTAACCAATTCTGTAACCTTTCTCTTGGTTCCTGTAGCCAGTTGCACTAACCAATATTTTCCATGTTTTCTTCTCGACAATTGAAAACTATCCACCACTCTAGGATCTATATAACTATGGCTAGCCCTTGAATCAATTAAAATAGTAAAGGCATGGTTCTTGATCATACCTTCCACTTCAATCATGTGAAATTGAAATTGAAATTTATTTTTCTCCTGGGCTGCATAGATCCTTGGTACTCTACTACCCATGTCCTCCATTGTTTCATCTTGCTGAAAATTATGGACAACTCTCACTTTGTCATTTTTGTAGGGACAATATCTGTACCTGTGGTTTCCCTGACGTCCCCAACACTGAATGGGTGTCTTACTTAGCCTTCCCCCCCCCCTACTTCAGTCATTCTCTTCTCTCTAAAATATGGTTGTATTTGAGGAATTTTTCTGAAAAAAAAAGTTTTGTTTCCCTTCTACATCTGCTCTTTCTTGAACTTCTTCTGGTCATCCCAAGTCTTCCAAAAAGTGGGATTTTCTCTTTGTTGCACATATAATCATTTTTCTCTCCTTATAGTTTCTTCCATAGTTTTAGGATCATCATACTGGATCTTGTCACCGATGGAAGGTGGAAGACCACTCAGATACCTTTGAATTTTGACAGTCTCATCTTTGATGAACAAAACATACTTCAACAATTCCAAAAACCTTCGCTCATATTCGTCAATAGACATGCTACCCAGCTTGAGTTCAAAGAATTCTTTCATATTTATTTCATAGTATCTTTTAGTCAAGTATTTATTTTCGAAAGACTTCTTGAATTATTTCCAAGTAACATTCTTCTCTTTAATGTGCTACACCTGCACAAGTTGATCCCACCACATGGATGATTTTCCTTTCAATTGATACATCACAATTATTCCTTATGCATGAGAATAATAGTTCTACAGTTGGAAGTATTTCCTCATGCGAAGAAGCCATGTCTCATCATCTTCCTCCTTCTTGTTCTTTCCATCAAATGTAGGAGGTTTAACCTTGTTCATTTCTCCCTTCATTTCATCCACTCCATATCTCATATTATTTCTGGTAGGAGATGGGCTTGAACTACTGTATACCTCCTTATTGGGATACTTTAGGGACTGACGACGATGCTTGCTAATGCTTATTGATATTCTTTTCCTCTTAGGGGTGCTGTGACTCCCTGTTTTTCTTGAGTCAGTCTCCTTATCCAACTTATTTTGTATCCTTTCCAGGCTTCGAATCAACTTTAAGTTGAATTCTCCTTGTTGATTCCTGGCTTTCATGAGCTTTCTGTTATCTTCTTGGTGAGTCTGAACATCCTCCTGCAATCTTTAAAGTATTTTCATCATGTTTCCTTCCTTGTCTATCTCTTCTCCATGCCCATTGGAGTTTTATCCTTCAACTCCCAAATGGACATCCATTCCTCTTGCTTCATTCTCTAAGTTGGAAGCATTATGTGCCTCCTCAATTTTTATGCACTCTGTGGAAATTCAATTCGGTTCTATGAATCGTTGACTCTGCAAACACAATGTGCATTTAACCAAAATTTGTCAGGCCATCGTCCCTTAACAAATTTTAGGGCATTCATAAACCACTCTAATTCAAGAAAACGTTTAGTTTTTCATTCTCTATCATTCCCATTCAATCAATAATCCCCGCATATTTATTCTTTATGAGTTCTTCTCTGCTATAATTTTCAGGCACTAGCCCCTTTTTTCTAAGATCACAATCCATGTGATCAAGGGCTGTGACCAAGTGCTAGATCGATAGGTGCTTACTAACAACTTCAGGCCTATTTCTTAAGAAGTCTTCAATCTTCAAAGCACATCACAACCATTTTTCGAGTTCTGAACTAACGAACTCGTGAAGTAGGGTGGATCAACGGTCTATGTCTACCTAGCATCTAGTAACTGATACCCATTGTGGAATTCCATCATTGGGGTTTCAGGACTTCATAGATTCAAGACTTCGGAGCTTCAGGGTTTCGGAAGTTTGAGACTTCTGAGCATTGAAGGTTTGGAACTTTGGATTTCGAGATTTTTCTTTCTTTCTTCCTTCCAATCTCCGACTTCCAAACTTCCAGACTTATTTACCCTTTGGGTCCACATAACACAAATGTCACCATCTAAAGAGGTGGCAAGTGACATGCCTAGGAAAGGTCCACATCACCCTTGGTGACATCATCCGACCCCACCACGTCTACTTTTCTCTTCGAAACTTCAATCTTCGGAGGTTTGTGCATATGCCCATCCCACTTCTTCCGATTGTAGAACTTCAGGAATTACAATATTCTCTTCTATTTGATCCAACAATCAAACTCTTTTCCTCCAATCTACAATGTAGATCTTCCCCGGGACTTCAGAGTTTCAGGTTTCAGCCTTCCTCTTATCTTTTCATCCCGCTTCACCAACATCGCAAACTCTGAAGGGCTTATAGGATAACCCTCTTGCACCTTCTCCATATATGACAGTCGTAAATAATTTCCTTTCCTTCCAAATAGATCCTACGGTCCCAACACCACCAGTGTTGTGATCTCTCTCCCTGTGGCCAAATACCATGTATGTCACAGTTTTATAATACCACTACCCCTCTTGAGATTTGAAACATGACCAAAGTAACCTCTTGGCACTAAGAAACATTCTGAGGTTCTAAATTGGTTCCTCCATAAACAATTTCCACTCAGAACCTTGGGTCCAAAGACCACTTATCCAGCCCATCCAGGTTTGACATTGAAACCTTGGATCTGAACTTGAATTTTGTCTACTTCGACAAAAATTCTTTCCGAATCTTTTTCTTCAACTTCCACTAACATGGCCCATCTAGGCTCAGTGTTGAAACCTTAGCTCTGATACCAAATTGTAACATCCCCAGCCACCAACAAGTCAAGCAATGCCACTGCTCCGACACATTACTTAGATCTGATACCAAATCGTAACGTCCTCGACCATCCACAGGTCAGGCAATGCTATTACACAGAACATTCAGACACACACACACTTATATATAACATGCATTTTAATCAAAATAAAGAACATAACACAGAGTTACTGTTACCATTCAGATTCAAACAATATTAACAGTAAGTCCACATGCAACGAACCACATGATACATTTACCAGTAGCACAAACATGCATAACATACATAATTAGGCACATAAACGATACTTATATTTTAGCTGGAGTAAATCCACCAACTATGTGCAGACCTTCCACAAACCTCCCAGCCAAAGACCACGCTACTCATCCCACTCAGCAGTGGGTCACCCCCGAGTTGGGACTAAGCTCCACCCAAGGAAAGGGAATACTAGACTAGGATGAGTTCATAGGAAATTACACAGTGCAACTAGAATGCTTCTCTCTAGGAGCCTTCTTACACCCACTACTCACGGAATCGCATTCCCCACATGCCTGTTCCACCCCAGGAAAATGCACCTTCACTGTTCCACATCCCATCGACTGCTCCACTTCCCCTCTCAAGGTCTCAACAACAGGATAGATCAGGAATTGCCAGAGCTCCATAGTTGGTGTTGGACTCTCTCTAGGAGAAAACCACTTCCCAACAAACTCTCTCACATGGAGAGAGCTTCTCATAGGCCTGACAAATTTCCTCTTCAACTACTTTCGACTCAGTTCCAGCAAGGTATGGGTGACAACAATAGCAACAGGTAAAACAGTTAGGAACACCCAAACGGTAACAGTCGAACACTAAGTCATAGCAAGGATCAGGTAGTTACAGGATGCGTTGGGATTCCCAAGAAGGAAACACAGGACAACTTCACTGTTTCTGGTTTCAGAGATGCGTGAGGGTATGTAGAGGTCAAAAGCAAAGGAAAAATGGTTTCATATGGAGGATCGTCCAGTGAAATCTGACGGAGGATGGATGAATGGGAATCACCCCCATCATGGTTTGACTCTTTGGGTTTTAACTACATGCACCCATATTGACACCTGTCTTCCTAGAGCTGCATGCACTCCATTTAGCATACGTTCCTTTTTTCAAGGAACTTAGGACAACACTTGGTCAATTGTCCACCTTAGCCTTTAGGAAATAATAATATATTATTATCCCCTTTAGACGTAAGCCTCGTAGCTTAGCTCCTAGGCCCACACACTTAGAATCCTCCCTTACCCAACCTTGTGGAAGCTTAGTCCCCCATCACCCTTTATTCTTGGTCAGTCTGCATGAAACAATTTTTATATTTTATTAATGATTTGCATAATTACATATCTGAAATCATGCTCCTAGCCTTTAACACCTAGGCTCTCCGTCCTAGTAAACACATAATCCCACCAACTTATCAACACTCAGCTCACCATCCTACAAAACATGTTTACAATTCATAAATACAACTGGGGCTTGTCCTTGGGGATATTACATTTCCCTACTACGAGGAGATAAAAATATCTCATTTGTTTGATACAATGCATATCAGGAAGAATGTGGCAGAAACGTTATGTTGAATCATAGATGGTAGGAGTGACAAAGAAAAAATTGTCAAAATTTGTACTGACATTCAGGAATCCAATCATGCAATGCAAAGTGTGATCCGATATTCAAATAGATCAGATGGAGTACTAGACCGAAATAACCTTCCATGGTTATTAACAGAGCAGAAAAGAAATGATGTAAAATAGGTCATTCAAAGAATTAAATTTCGCACGGGTTTTGCTTCAAACATAAATAATATCTTAACAAAGAAAGGCGAATTTGGTGGGGTAAAAACACACGATTGTCATACCTTCATTAAGGTAATAATTTTGGTATACATATTTATATATATTGGCCTTATACATCTTTTATTTTATTTATTTATTTTTGTCTAATTTGGTCGAAACAAATAACGATTCATTTTTGTGTTATAGTATGTTCTACTACTATCTCTCCCAAACGACTTTGACAACAAAGTCAAACAAGTTATATATGATCTTGGAAAACACATGAGGTAATTAGTTGTGATTTATATGCGAAATTTTCTTTCAAATTATTGTTTTACTCTATGACATGTGTTTTACTTGTAATGTAATATATTATATTATGTTATGTTGAAACATGTTATTTTTTTGTGTCATGATCTCATGTAGATGGTTGTCATTGAAAGAAATCCATGAAGATGATATAAAGTATTGGAAGAGAGAAATTCCTCATCTAATGTGTGAAATGAAAAAGTATATACCTCCAACATTTTTCAATGCACAAGAACACTACCTCATACACCAAGTTGAGGAGATTGAAATTTGTGGACCTGTTCACACAAGGTCAATGTGGATGGTGGAGAGGCACTTGAAATCATTGAAGGCGTTGTCTAGACAAAGAGAACATCCTGAGGGTTCTATGGTGGAGGGATATATGGTATATCAATACATGGTGTATATTAGTCATTATCTTCCTAAGTTAGAAACACCAACTATGCATGCAGTGGATCACATTTGGGATGTGAACTCCATAAAAAAATATGAAGATTAGGAGCATTTGTTGGGGAAAGGTAGAATGAAAAAAATGAGAGGTAATATATTAATAATTGTGGACATTTATATTAATAGTACATATAAAGTTTCATTTTTTGTGTATATGATCATACTCATTAATATATTAATATAATTTATTTCATAAATTATTAATATTTATAGCCTGCATATTGGACATTATAACTAATATTTAATATTGGTGAATTCTGATTTTTTGATTCAGTTGCTCAAGAGTGGGATGCACTGCATTTATACATTGAAAATAATCTTGACTAGATGAATGTATGGATTGAAATATGTAAACAACATAATGGAGGTAGGTTATCATGGCAACGACTATCTAAATTGGTTAGAGAAGCTCGTCGTAATGGAGATGCCAATGTTATGCAAAGGGAAAGTGATTTAGCATATGGTTTGAAAGATGGAAAGGTAAGCAAATTCACCCATTTTATTCAGTTATTTTATATTATATTAATGTGACTACATGTGTACTGTATTTTTCATATACTTTTGAAGTTATATAAATATATATGTTAATTTATTAACTGGTAGTGCATCTTTTACATATCTAGCATATTGCAGCTGAAACGCCACAAGGATATGTGTTGCAATGGTCGTAAATTATGCATAAAACAATTGGATGAAACCAAGAAAACATCTGATAGTGGGATACCTACAATAGTCCAGGTCACTAATGTTTCCTCTAGGAGTGACAAACATCCCCAAGAATCTGAAAATAGATATTATGGGTATTTAAATGATATACTTGAGTGTGACTTCAATTCCTTCAAATTAGTTATGTTCGATGTCAAATGGTATAGGTTATGAATGCATGAACACGATGAGGAAAGAACTGTTATTCAACATGCCAATGGATTTCCAATGATTAAAACAATGATGTTTGAAAGAGGACATGATCGCTATGTTTTTCCAAGACAATGTGAACATGTCTTTTACTCAAATGTTCCCGGTGAGAGGGATTGGTAATTTGTTGTTAGATATTATCCAAGAGGCAGGCCAATTAAGTATACTCATTTACAGGAAGAATATGATATTGAAGATCAAGAATATGATTCGACAGATCAGAAAGAATCGGAAGATCATGCAGGGTCGACAGATGAAGAAGACGAAGAAGATCATGATCTAGGCGTAGGAGACAATATTACAATTCTTGATGACGATGTCGATGAAAATATGCTAAAAAATGACATTGATGAAGATGATGATATCATCAATCCTTCCAACACCATTTTTGAACCGGATGATGATACAGATATCGAGTTCGATGAACAATATCAAGATACATAATAAGGATTATTAGACAGATGTTGAGGTTGGATTAGGTACGTGACTATATAATATTTTAATTAGTATCAGTTATTCTCTTAAAATAATTTACTTATAATGCCATGTGTTAATTACATGTTTTTAAGTTTTATGCAACGTTTTTATATCCTATGTTACATGTTGTTTAATTATTATGTGAAACATGAAAATAGTTGCCAATATACTAAATTACGTGGTAGACTAAAAATATCATTTAGAAACACATAATTTCATGTACCTTCATTAATTTTTGTTTTTGTAGTTTCTATGCATGAATGTTAATAGGACGTTGCTTTCCATTATTTTCTATTTTATAGATTGGGTTTTGGGGATAAATTGAGAGTGATGTGAGGGGGAGGGGAAGGGCCATATGAGATTCCACCTTCAAGTGGTTAACCTTGTTCAGTAGAGGATAAATTATTCTTGAAACCAAGAGAAGCTCTTTCATTTTTATACCATAATGATCGTATAAGATTTCATCAATATTGTTGTCATAGTATTGCATCAAAGAAGTTTCGATGAACGTGTTTTTCGTTTCTATATAAAAAAATTAAAAACCCTAATTTTCTTTCAAAGTACACAATTTGGTTAACACAAGTTTTAAGTTTGCATTAGTCTTTCTTCATTTTTCTTTCAGGTTCTACATTAATGTATATACAATGTATCTGTGTCATAGTTGTGATGAAAAATCCCTCTTTTTCGTTGATTTCTTAATCAACGCCATAAAAATAATCCCTTGTATTACTATATGTGGGGACATGTTTAATTTCGAACGAATTTTACAAGGAGCAAGGAACAGAAATTGAACTAGGACAAGACACCGACAACAGTGACCTGTGAATGGGGCCAACGTTGAATTGTTTTCAAATAGTTTTTGTATGCACTGAAATTTGTCATGGATAGAATATTCACATTCCTTAACGATATGGGAGGGTTTCTGGACTCAAATTTGACTCACACACCCACTTTATTCCATCATCAATTCATCATGTAAACCATAAACCCTAATTTTCTTTCAAGGTACACAATTTGGTTGATGCAATTTTTAAGTTTTCGTTTTCATCAGTCTTTCTTCATTTTTATTTCAGGTTATAAATTAATGTATATACAATGTATCGGTGTCATAGTTTTTATGAAAAATCCCTCTTTTTCGTTGATTTCTTAATCAACACCATAAAAATAATAGAGGTGGGAAACAGTGACATGTGAATGGGGCCAATGTTGAAATGTTTTCAAACTGTTTCTGTATCCATTGAAATTTTACATGGATAGACTATTCACATGCCTTAACAATATGGGAGGGTTTCTGGACTCAAATTTCACTCACACACCCACTTTCTCCCATCATCATATCATCATGTAAACCATAAACCCTATTTTTCATATGTTCTAGTAGATATGTTAATGATTCCAAATTTCATATTTGTATTTGACTCAAAGTCCAACTAGCTTGAAAAGTATCAAATTTTAATTTCAAGTTGATAAACCAAATATGAAATGAATCCACGCATCATTTTATATTGTAACAAGAGAGACGAATGTAAATAATCTTGCGACGAATTAGCTATACTATCGACGAAAAACGTTTGTCGATAGTATAGCTAATTCATCGCAAGAATGTGTCTTTGAATGATGTTGCATGGTTTGGAAGGAGTGTAGGTATTATAATATGGTGCAATGTATTTTATTCTATATGAACAATATCTATGCCAAACATCAAAATGGATAGTACCATATCTTGGTCATAAGACAAATATTCTTTGTATGTTTCCTTTGTGGTGGCTCAAGCCCTCAATACACATGATGCATGACAACGAAATGTAACAATTTGACTATTGAATGATAGTGTTATGTCACCCATGGTTAAGGAAAGAACATAAGGTTCTTAGGTCCTATTTGAATCTTCTTATAATTGAGATTCGTTACATAGTCCTTGAAAAAAATAAAAATTATGTAGCGTATATTTGGTCTTTGTGTGGGACATTTTATGCCATTAGTATGTTTTTTGCAAAAATAATGGATTTTGGGGACTAAACGATGGTCAAGGAACAAGGAAAAAGGAGCAATGAACAAGGAATGAGGAACAAGGAACAAGGAACAAGGAACAAGGAACATAAATTGTACTAGGACTAGACACGGGCAACAGTGACCCGTGAATGGGGCGAACGTTGAATTTTTTTCAAATTGTTTATGTATGCACTGAAATTTGTCATGGATAGACTATTCACATTCCTTAACGATATGGGAGGGTTTTCACACTCAAATATGACTCACACACCCACTTTATTCCATTATCAATTCATCATGTAAACCATAAACCCTAACTTCCTTTCAAAGTATACAAATTGGTTGACGCAAGCCTTAGGTTTTCATCAGTCTTTCTTCATTTTTCTTTCAAGTTATAAATTAATGTATATACAATGTATCTGTGTCATAGTTGTGATGAAAAATCCCTCTTTTTCGCTGATTGCTTAATCAACGCCATAAAAATACTCCCTTGTAGTACTATATGTGGGGATGTGTGTAATTTTTAATGGATTTTACAAGGAACAAGGAACAAAAATTGAACTAGGGCTAGACATCGACAACAATGACCTATGAATGGGGCCAACATTGAAATTTTTTCAAACAGTTTATGTATGCATTGAAATTTGTCATGAATAGACTATTCACATGACTTAACAATATGGGAGGGTTTCTAGACTCAATTTTGACTCACACACCCACTTTATTCCATCATCAATTCGTCATGTAAACCATAAACCCTAATTTTCTTTCAAAGTACACAATTTGGTTGATGCAAGTTTTAAGTTTTCGTTTTCATCAGTCTTTCTTCATTTTTCTTTCATGTTATACATTAATGTATATACAATGTATCTGTTTCATAGTTTTTATGAAAAATCTCTCTTTTTCGTTGATTTCTTAATCAACACCATAAAAATAATAGAGGTGGGCAACAATGACATGTGAATGGGACCAACGTTGAAATGTTTTCAAATTGTTTTTGTATCCATTGAAATTTTACACGGATAGACTATTTTCATGCCTTAACAACATGGGAGGGTTTCTGGACTCAAATTTCACTCACCCACCCACTTTCTTCCATCATCATATCATCATGTAAACCATAAACCCTATTTTTCATATGTTCTAGTAGATATGTTAATGATTCCAAATTTCATATTTGTATTTGACTCAAGGTCCAACTAGCTTGAAAAGTATCAAATTTTAATTTCAATTTGATAAACCAAATATGAAATGAATCCGCACATCATTGTATATTGTAACAAGAGAGACGAATGTAAATAATCTTGCGACGAATTAGCTATACTATCGACGAAAAAAGTTCGTCGATAGTATAGCTAATTCATCACAAGAATGTGTCTTTGAATGGTGTTACATGGTTTGTAAGGATTTTTGAGCTTATAATATGGTGCAATGTAGTGTATTCTATATGAACAATATCTATGCCAAACCTCAAAATGTATAGTACCATATCTTGGTCATAAGACAAATATTCTTTGTATGCTTCCTTTGTGGTGGCTAAAGCCCTCAATACACATGATGCATCACAATGAAATGTAACAATTTGACTATTGAATGATAGTTTTATGTCACCCATGGTTAAGGAAAGAACATAAGGTTCTTAGTTCCTATTTGAATCTTCTTATAATTGAGATTCGTTACATAGTCCTTGAAAAAAAAAAAACTTATGTAGCGTATATTTGGTCTTTATGTGGGACATTTTATGCCATTAGTATATTTTTCACAAAAATGATGGATTTTGGGGACTACACGATGGTCAAGGAACAAGGAAAAAGGAAAAAGAAACAAGGAACGAGGAACAAGGAATAAGGAACATAAATTGTACTAGGACTAGACACGGGCAACAGTGACCTGTGAATGGGGCCAACGTTGACATTTTTTTAAATTGTTTATGTATGCATTGAAATTTGTCATGGATAGACTATTCACATTCCTTAACGATATGAGAGGGTTTATGTGCTCAAATATGACTCACACACCCACTTTATTCCATCATCAATTCATCATGTAAACCATAAACCCTAACTTCCTTTCAAAGTATACAAATTGGTTGACACAAGTCTTAGGTTTTCATCAGTCTTCATTTTTCTTTCCAGTTCTACATTAATGTATATACAATGTATCTGTGTCATAGTTGCGATGAAAAATCCCTCTGTTTAACTGATTTCTTAATAAACACCATAAAAATACTCCCTTTCAGTACTAGATGCGGGGACGTGTTTAGTGTTGAATGAATTTTACAAGAAATAAGTAACGGAAATTGTACTATGACTAGACACTGAGAAAAATGACCTGTGAATGGGGCCAACGTTGAAATTTTTTCAAACTGTTTCTGTATGCACTAAAATTTGACATGGAGAGAAAATTTACATGCCTTAACGATATGGGATGGTTTATGGACTCAAATTTTACTCACACACCCACTTTCTTCCATAATCAATTCATCATGTAAACCATAAACCCTAATTTTCTTTCAAAGTGCACAATTTGGTTGACGCAAGTTTTAAGTTTTCCTCAATATTTATTCATTTTTCTTTCAGGTTCTACATTAATGTATATACAATGTATTTGTGTCATAGTTATGATGAAAAACACCTCTTTTCGTTGATTTCTTAATCAACACCATAAAAATAATAGAGGCAGACAACAATGACATGTGAATGGGGCCAACGTTGAATTTTTTTCAAAATTTTTATGTATGCACTAAAATTTGACATGGATATACTATTCACATGCCTTAACGATATGGGAGGTTTTCTATTTAACACCCACTTTCTTCCATCATCATATCAACATGTAAACCACAAACCCTATTTTTCATATGTTCTAGTAGATATGTTAATGATTCCAAATTTCATATTTGTTTTTGACTCAAGGTACAAATAGATTTCAAAGTATCAAATTTAATTTCAATTTGATCTACTAGTTCATGTGAAGCGACATTTTTAAGACCCAAGATTTGTCACAATATCCATGACATAACGTCGCAAGAGCATCGAAATAGCCGTCACAAAATGACCCAAATTTGCTAGTGAACCGCTTATATATAATATAATGTTCAGTCTCTTTAAAAATAATAATAATAAAATATATATCATTCTATTATACAGGTGAAAGATCCACATACAAATTATTGCATATTTCAATTCCATATTTCACATGATGTTCAATTTTCATGTTGAAATCATGCACATAACAAAGTCAAATACATTATCTTTTTTCTTGTTTTTTAAAGGAATATTGATTCTTGAACATTTATCTACGTATCGTTCTTATTGATAAATAATATTGATCTCTAAATTTCAAAAAAGTGCTTCAAAGTGGTTGCAAGATTCTACAACCAATTTTAAGATTTCTTTAAAACAAGTTAAATTATCAATAAAAGAACTTTCCTTGTTTCCAATATTGTCTTCATTGTTTTTTGTAGTGACCAATGCAAACTTACTTCCATAAATCATACAATCTATAATGTTCTTAAAAAATGTCGAACCTTATCATGAAGTTTGTTGTGGAAAGTCAATATTGATTTACCTAAAGTAGTGTCCTCACTTCAACCATAATGTTGAAAGATATGATCACTTAATATTTCAATACAACGTTCATTTTAGTGGTCACTTATTATATAACTTCTAAAAATTGTAGCATCAATCATAAAAAACAAAAAGTGAAATGTTGCATTCATCATCTATCTTTGAATTGATAATGAATGTGCTAAAAATTTGATTAATTGTGTGACAAATTGATACAATTTTTTTGTATTGGAGCTACCAAAAGGGATTCTAATCTATGTGAGTAAATAGCTTGAGGACCAAAATCCTTTATCCCTCTACCACAAAGGAAAATATTCAATCCTCATTTGTATGTCAAAATTGCATGGAGGGGTGGTCAGTTCTGGCATGTTATAACTTTATTTGGTCACCGCTAACCATGGATTCCTTGTTGGCCAAGATAGTATCCATTTCCTCTCTTTGTTCCACATGAAACATATGATAAATTCTTTTTTTCCTCATACGTGTTCTCTTCCTTTGGGAAGTGTGTAGGTACCTACATGTTTCCTTTAAGAAAGGCATGGGTGTCTTCCAAAAATTGTAAAAAATAATAAATGTGAATTAATTGTGGGCTACTTTGTGGGGTTTATGGGTTCTGTACACCTCTAAAACCCTAATTCTTGTTACTAATGAACTTCAACAACTTTTGATAGTATCAATAGGGTTCAAATGTTCAACAAGGGGAATTGACCATTCTAGTACCCTTATGCTAGAGCATTATCCTAAACATTGTCCTTAGATTTTTATCGCCAATACCTTCTACAAAAACCCTTGTTTCGAGGATTGACTCTCTTGCAATTTGTATGGATAAGGTCCTAAATACTCCAAGCTTCTCTAAAAATATGCACAATAGAAATACACAACCTTCCTCAAACCAATAAAACCATCTAATATCAATGACGATGAAGGAATAAAACTTGTAACTAACTAATATTAATTAACATCAGGTGGTTAATTCCTCTTGAAATCATGCTATCAATACTCAAGTAAATTGCAACATGGTTTTCACGGGGAAGAAGAGAGATCTTCATATATTAATTTAGTGTGAAAAAACAACTACAAAGATATGAAATAAGACACGATATGTTGTTGGGGCCTTTGTTAGTAGAGTTCAGGTTCCTCCTATTTGGACTACATATAGACTTCAACTCTGCTTCAAACTCCTTTCCATATGTGCATTGGAAAATCAACAAGGATTTAGATCCCAGAGAAACTACAAACTCTTACTCTTAGGTTTTTTTCTTCATATATCTATATCAAATAGACTTTCTAAAAATTTATATATGTTTCGTGTCCTTGAATCTATGAGGATTTACTCTGTCTCTTTTAAAAACATATAATCATATTTCCAATCAGAAAATCATGATAGAAGGTCATCATCAAGATGATGAACCAATTGTTAAATAAAATAATTTTAATTAGTATGTAAACCTTCCTTAAATTACTTCAACATTTCCAATCGGCCATTTAAAAAATACCCTAAGAAGCCATGGATATTGTTGTGTTTATTATTTCAATGGTTGCACATGACTCTTCAAGTGCCCCCAAAGTACGATGTAGGTGATGATGTTGGACACTATGAATAAGTCAATGGCCTTTCAATTATATTTGGGGAAAGTGGATAAAAGAATGCACCATACAAGGAAGCCGAGTGGGATGAATTGTATGAGTACAATCCAATCGAATTGAATCATATCACATAACAATGTGTGTCTCCCATTAAGATATATTGGAATCCTACTCAAATTAAAATAAAAATTCATTGAAACTTGTCGACCACCACTAGTTGCTATGGTATAGTATTTGATGACAAAGTCATTCTTTACGAAAAATAAGTGGATAAATGAACCAATAAATAAGTCAAAATATATAGAGAAGAGGTTCATAATTTACTGAGAGGAGAATCTCCCATGTTAACCTAACATGGAATTTAAATCTTGACATTATAAAAATCATATTAAGTAGTTTTTATATAGTTTTGTTAAATTATATGAATAGTTTTTATATAGTTTTGTTAGGTAAGAAAATTTAATGGTGTTTATATCTACATCTCATCTAAACTTGGATTTAAGTGGGAGTTTGAATCTTGTCTCATAATTCCTAACAGTTTCATTTAGATAATAATACTCCTGATTTCCTCTCTTAAAATGGTAACGTACTCGAGACCCATTCTTATTGCATCCATATCCACTTAGAGGCCAAATATCCTCTCTACAGGACTTGTGTAGTGGTCTAAGGCCTCATTTATAGCCCATTATCCTTAGGAATTTTATTTATATCATACGACCCTTATTTTCCTCTCCTAATCCTGGACAAGGCCCTAAAATCCATTCTTATTGCGCAAAACCTCATGATAGTGACCATATCCTACTCAAAGAATAAAAAATCCATTTAGAGGCCCTTTGTGGTGGTTTAAGGCCTTATTAATTCCCTTTGAACCAAACAACATAATTTGGAGTCCAATACCTTTAACTTCATCCTCCAACCATTATCAAATTTTGAAGACACATCCTTGGTGCACAAAACCTCCTAAAGCACCCATATGTTATTCAAAGGTGAAATACTCCTTGTAGTGGGTCTTGTGGTCATTTGAGACTTTCTTTTTTGGGTATAAGGCCATTTTTATACTCCCTGAATAATGATCAAAGCCATGAAATCCATTCCTAGTGCATAATACCTCTCAATGATTCCCATATCCCACTTGTAGGCCAAAGGTCTCCTTTGAAGGCCTCCTATGGTGGTTTTATATGTTTGTAATATATTAGAGCCCTAGAAGCTTCATTTAGGGAAAACATCCTTTGATTTCCTCTTTTAACTATGGTTAAGGTCCCAATAAACATCATGAGTACTACACAAAATTTCATGTTGGATCGCATATAATCCCACTATGGGGGCAAATATTCCCTCTAGAGTGTTTGTGTGGTGGTTCTAGGTCTCATATATGGCCCATTTTCCCCACTAGCTCCATTTAGAGCATAAATCACTTATTTTTGTCCCTCATTCATGCTCAAGGTCTCAAATCCCATCCCTAGTGAACAAAACCTCCTCGTGGAACCAATATCCCACTCAAAGTTCAAAGATTCCATCAAGAGGAAATGTGTGGTTGTTCAAATCCTCAATCATGGCCCATGAAACCTATAAGATCAATTTAGGGCCTTAGGCCCTTATTTTCTCCCCTACTATGGTCAAATCCCATTCCTAGTGCTAAAAAAGTAATAATGACACCCATATCCCACTTAGAGGACATAGATTCTCTCTAGAGGGCCCACAGATGGTTTGAAGGCTCATTTGTATCCTCATCATAAGCCATGTTATTACGAGCATCATTTACCTCCCAAGGCCCTAATTTTCATCCCTTATCAATGGTTAAGGCCTTGATATCTATCCCTACTACACAAAACATCATATTGACTCCCATATTCCACTTGAAGGCCAAAGATATCATTTAGAGGCATTTTCTCATGGTTTCAAGCCTTGTTCATGGCCCATGAGCCAAATAAGTTTCATTTATGGTCTAAATATTTAAATTTCCTCCCTTGAACATTCATTTCCTTAATACCCACCCTTGTTGTGCAATTAATTTCTATGATATCTTACTCAAATGGAAATTATTCCTTGTATAGGCCCTTTGTGATGGTTTAAGGACTTGCTCACAACCCTCAAACCCTATAAGATTCATTTAGGACCAACACACTTATTTTTCTCCTATGAACATGGTAAAATCCATGAGACCCATCCTTAGTTCACAAAATCTCATAATGGTGTACTCCATATGCCACCTTGACACCAAATATCACCTCTAAAGGGCCTATGTGGTGGTTTGAGGCCTTGTTTATGGCCCTTGATATGTGGAAGTTTCATTTATATGCTAAGGTATTTATTTTCCTTTATCCACCTTGATCAAGGCCCCTAGACCCATATCATGGGTGTAAAAGATATTTAATGATTCCAATATCCTAATGAGAGTCCAAGTATCTCCATTAGAGGAATCATGCGGTTATGTGAGGCCTATTCATGGCCCCTGAGCCCTACAAGATTCATTCAGGGTTTACGAACCTAGTTTTCCTCCTCAAATGATGATCAAGGCCCTGAGACCCATCCCTAGTTTGGAAATCATCCTAAGGGTGTGCATATCACTATTAGAGGCCAAATATTCCCTTTAGAGGGCCTGTGTGGTGGTTCAAGGTATCATTCATGGTGCAAAGCCCTAAAATATTCACTTAAGTTCCTAAGGCCTTATATTTCCTCTCCCAACCATGGTTAAGGCCCTCAAACCCATCCCTAGAGAAAAAAACCTCACAAATGACACCCACAACTTACTCAAAGGCTAAAGTCCCCCTTCATAAGGAATATGCGTGGTGGTTTAATACCTCATTAATGGGCATCGGATAAATAATTTATAATATATAAAAAAAAATAATAAACAAAAATAATAAAAACATAAAAAAAATACAAAACCAAAAAAATAAAAAATAAAACAATATATATTATATAATAAATATTAATTATATATTAATTAAATTAAAAACAAATAATAAAAAAACATTATTAAAAAAAACAAAAAAACAAAACAAAACAAAATTCTAAACTCATAACACAACATTCATCCCCGCGCCCATTCCATTCATGACATGAATAACCCCAAACCTCGCACCCATTCCATTCACGACTACAACAAACACAGAGAGAAGCCAAACCCCACACCCATTCCATTCTCGACAACAAACAAAAAGAGAAGCCATTAAACCCCACGTAGGAGTGGAGACAACAACCAGAGTGCAACCCTAGGCTCACAAGAGAAGCCATATCCAGTGAAATCCCACGTGTAGGAGTGGAGACATTGACAGAGGAAAAGAAACGTCCCCTATGCATCCAAACCCATGCAGGAGTGGAGATATTTAGGGCCGGATCATAGCTTCCATTTGGACATATGATGCAGGAGCATCGCTCCACCTCATCAAATGTGTCAGCAAGCCAACACGTAGACACACAATGGAGAAATGGAGAGGCACCGACCCTCCCATTTTTAAATTCAAAATCTGATCCAATATGGATTTTGTGTTGTAAGGTTGTAAGGACCAAGCCATACCTTTGTACAGGTAGTGGATGTGGTTTCCTTAAATGGTTTCCTATAGTAGGTCCATATCGTAGTCAATTCTGGATCAACATTTATGTAATGAGACATAGGAAGTATCGTGTCTTAACTAAGACAGTGATAGCACTAAGGCAGTGGAGAGGATAAGCTCATAGAGCCCTCTTTTTTAAATGATAATAGAGAGAGAGAGAGATCTTTTTGCGTGTGAAAAATAGAGGTATTAGAAGAAGAAAAACTCATAGTAGAGTTAGATTAGGATAACTTGAGAGAACTGGGACTCTGTTGCAGTCCAGTTTTTGTAAACATCTATATAGACACACGAAGATAATAGAAAAGTAGTTTTTCCTGCACATGGTGTGTTTGTATGTTTGTGTTTATTGTTAAGATTTTATATGTCATTCACGTTTTGAATGTATGAACTGGTGAAGTAGTGAATAAGTTTCAATTGTTTCTCTTCTTTTAGTTTTGAGTGCAAGGAGTGCACATTGTCCACAAGGAGTGCATTGACAGAGGTGAGTTAACCTCAGAGAAGCTCACGAGAGATATCATTGAACCTTAATCAACAAAAGTGTAAGGAGTGTACAGAAAGAACTATGTGTTGAGTTTGTAAAAATACAGAGTTACTGAACACTCTGTAAGGAGAAGCTCTGCAAGGTGTTCATCGAGCAAGGAGAATGCTAGGAGGGAAAGAAGAATTTATTTTCAAGAAATCCTTCGAATCTGAGTTTGACAAAATCCCAAAAATGCAAGGAGTGTGTGGGAGATCGAAATATTCGAGGGGATCAATATTAGAATTGATAACACAAGGAGTGTGTGGGAAGTAGACTTATTCTAAGTCCTAAATATCATAAGCAACAATGCGTTAAAGATCATAAACGAGACCCAAGATAGTCGGGTTTGTAGGAGAAAGTTCAAAGTCTGAAACCTTTGAACAATAAAAAAATTATTCTAAGTTAGAAGAAGTCAAAATATTAGGAGGAAGAGAAACAAAAACCATCAGATCGGTTGTGGAAGGGAGCTTGATCATTAGATCTATGTCCAGCAAACGAATCAAGTGTAGAAGAGAGGAACTGACCCAATTCGTTGGATTTGAGCACAGAGGACCAATGACCGTTGGATCCGGATGTAAGTGCATGAGAGTTAACCCTTGTGTGTGTAGGAGAGTGGACTGGTCAAAGTCCCAAAGACCCGAAATGAGCAGGGACCATCCATCATTTGGGAGGATGCATGGAAGAAATCCATCAATTTCGACTGGAAACGCTCTGGGAGGAACGAGCACACATAAGTTGAAACTTCTGAAGCTCAAAGAGCCGAAGGGCTAGAGGGAATTTGAAACATCATATTCATAGGAACACATGTCAGTGAATCATAAGATCAAGAGAAAGACAAAGGATGGAATTTTGAAACACCCAAAGCCCAAAGTGCTAGAGAGCTGAAGAGCCGAAGAGTTGGGGAGCTGAAGATCCGAATACCCAAAGAGAATATGGACCGTCCGATCCAAAAAGGGTACGTGGCGAAAGATCATGAACTCCAGGTGAAATAATTCTAGGAGAATGCGAAGGAGAAGGGTTTTAAATCACCGAAGCCTAAACAACTAAAGTGAATGATAGCCATTGATCTGGGTTGGATAGGTGTCTCCAGATCATGAACTTCGAAGGATCGTACTCCGAGTTGTTTTGAGAAGTTGAGTTTCAGAAAGTTTCCAAAGTTCCGAAGCTGAAGAATTCAGGGTTGTTGTTCCCAAAGGGAGCACGTGGATCGTTGATCTACAAAGGGACACGTGGAGGGTGGAGACTCACTCTGTTGGATAATCATTGGATCAAGGAGTACATGTGTCATAGGATCCGACACTTCAGAAGGATTCACTCAGGAGGTTTGTGGTGGTTGATATTTGAGATCTATGAAGGCCAAAGTCCTGAGCATATGAAAATCATTCATCTAGAAGAGAGAGCATGGTTCTATATCTGGAATTCCAGGTATGAAGCACTCCGGAGAAAAACAGAGGGTGAAAGCGTCAAAGTCCCGAAGGAGATCTCGATCATTGATCGAGGAGGAGGTCAAAAGACCGTTGAATTGGTTGAGGAGGCCAAAGTACCGAAGAGGGAGCATAACCATTGATTGGGGAGGATATGTGTTAGCAGATCTTCCACTCTGGAAGATAACCAGTCAGTAGTGGTGAGGGTTTGAAAATTAAGATTCCCGAAGGCCAGATTCACAGAGGAAATCGTAGCCATAGATTAAAGGGCACAAGTGTCCATAGATATTTTACTACGAAATATTATCACACAGGGAAAAGAATGAATTGAGAATTGAGATTCCCAAAGGCTAGATCCACGAAGGAGATCCTAGCTGCAGGTTCAGGGCGACAGGTGGCAACAGATCATTAACTTCGAAAGATTGGAGTATGGAGGAAAGCGAGGTTTTAGATTTTAAAACCACGAAGTCTGGAATCATGAATAGATCGCATATGTTGATTTAGGAGGGGCAGATCTGGTCCCTGGATTTGGAAGGGGAAAATATGAATCATTCGTTCATACATTATCGCCAATATCATGAGATCAATGATCCCGTAGAATTTTGGGGATTGAAAGTGTGCAGAATTTAAAGGTCATCGCCCAAGGTCACATGCAAGGAAGGGGTTAGTGGAAAAGAGATAGCGCCCACAATTTGAAGAGAGCCCAGAGCACGCAGAAAGAGGTCGCAGGTATCATAGGACCCATGTCTTAGGAGGAGAAGGGGTTTGTGCATAATTTATTTGGGTTCAATTAGGAGCCAAACAGTCAATTTGAATTAGATTGAAGAAATATCCTAAACCAGGAGGTCACAGAACCCCAGGAGGGTAGGGGGGATTCATCAGGTAGTATCAGAGCACATATTTGTTATTTATGTAGCAGAGAGGAGGTAAAGGAGATACTCTGATACCAAGTGGTATTAGAGCTTATTTTGTCTATAGATTTCAGGCGAAAGAGAAAGAGGAGGAGGTCATTATTTTGTTTGCAGACATCATACAAGAGAGAGATGGTGAAAGGGATGATATGGTAACTTTAGATGATATTAGAGGTTCAAATTTTCCTATAGACAGTAGGCGAAAGGAAACCAGAATACTGATTCTATGTGAGAAAGTTGTTGCACGTGTACATCAATAGCAAAAAATTAATGAACCAGGTGAGTTGCGAGAGAGGATGGATATTCTCTCAAACGAGGAGTGATCCATAGGCTTTCCAGGAGGGTAGGTAGAAGGTGGAAATGGCTAGTAAAGGCCATGAGAATGGTCGAAGGGAAGACCGCAAGAAGAAATAAATTTAGAGATGGATCTTGAGCTCAATGTGATAAGAGAAAGGATGGAACAACTAGCATTGTAGATGCAACAAGAGGCAAAGGTACACTAGAGGTACGAATGTCCCCTGAACAGGAAGGAAAAATTTATTGTTCAAAAGTTATTGGATAAAAAGTAGAAACAAGAGTTGAGAAGTTGGTTGAGGGAATTAGGAAAAATCAGTGACATAGAGGAGGAACAGATTCACATCTGTGAACTAGAAATTGGGAGACAGCTCAGTGATGAGGAGGAGGTGATATCAGATGAAGATCTCATAAACTACCAGGTGGGCAGAAATGGACTTTCAAGTTGCCAGGTGGGAAATAGAAAGAGATCAGTGGAAGGTCTCATATACTGGCAGGGGAGAAGTGCTAAAATTTCATATTGCTAGGTGAGCGATGAGATGGGATTGGTTGATCTCAAATACTGCCAGGTGGGTAGAAGAGATGTCCCAATTTTCCAGATGGGAAGGGGGAAAGGCACGAGACTGTCTAAAAGTCTCGGGAACTCATAAGTGAATTCATGTCAGCAAGGAGTGCTGATAGGTGAAGATTCATGTGTATTTGCAGACCATGTGAATGAAGATAATGAGAAGTTAAATACTTTCACCATCAAGGAGGAAGATCAGAAGAGTATTTTGATCATTGGAGGGATCAAAGAATTCCTACCAACCAAACAACGAAGTAGAGGCTAGTGTACATGATGAAAGTGCAACAACAGAAGGAAATCCAACAGAAAATGTCAAAGAGGAAGTGATGGAGTAGACACCGATGTCTACCCCAACAAAAGGAGATGAGCATTCAAGAGAATGGCTCAAAATTTTTCAGCCAGGAAGCTGAACAAGAGATGATTGTAGCACTGGAGCCTGCAAAAGAAGGAGAAGTAGACCGCATGGATTTTGCTAATCTGTATGAGGAATTGGAAGCCCTAGAGAGAAGGGTAATGGTGCAAATCTCCAATAGGTCAAATTGGAAGCAGATGGAGGATCACACCAGCAAGAGTAACGGTTGGAGGATGATGGAGTCGAACCAATGCAAGGAGAACTGGCAAAATAAAATCTGTCAGTGGAGATAGATGAGAAGAAATTCAGTGATGAGAATGAAGAACAAGAGTATGTAGTAGGGTAGAAAGATAATTCCACAAAAGAAAAATAAAATTACATGGGGGATCAAGATGATCTACCCACTAATAAGAAAGTGCAGCAGAGAAGAACATATAAGAAGATCCATATATTGGAGTAGCTGGACAGGGTGATAGAGGAGATAAGGAAGCTGATGTTGAGGTTAGCGTAAGAAGCATTCAACAAAGGGAAGATGAACATAGGAGAACCTACAACAACAACATGAAAGGATGAGAAGAAGCAATAGCAGGAAAAACAATGACATAGTTGGGGAGGAGCAAGAGGATAGCTCCAGAAGAGAGTTTGGGACCCAGGTGGATTTCAACACTGGAGAAGAAGAGATCATGATAAAGAGATCATGAAATTTTCACAGCAGTGGAGTATGATGCATGAGCATCACTCCACCTCAACAAATGTCCCAGCACACCAACACGCAGACACGCAATGGAGAAAGGGAGAGGCACCGACCCTCCCATTTTTAAATTCGAAATCTGATCCAATACGGATTTTTTGTTATAAGGTTGTAAGGACCGAGCCATACCTTTGTAAAAGTAGTGTATGGGGTTGCCTTAAATGGTTTCATGTAGCAAGTCCAGATCGTATTCAGGTTTGGATCAACATTTATGTAATGATCTGTAGGAAGTATGGTGTTGTAACTGAGACAATGATAGCACTAAGGCGGTGGAGAGGATAAGCTTGTAGAGCCCTCTTTTGTAAATGATAATAGAGAGAGAGAGATATTTTTGCGTGGGAAAAATAGAGGTCTTAGAAGAAGCAGAACTAAGAGTAGATTTAGATTAAGAGAACTTGAGATAACTGGGACTATGTTGTAGTCCAACTGTTGTATACATATGTATAGACACATAGAGATAATAGAAAAGCATTTTTTCCTAAACATGGTGTGTTTGTATGTTTGTGTTTATTGTTAAGATTTTACATGTCATTCACATTTTGAATGTATGAATTGGTGAAGTAGTGAATAAGTTTCAATTTTTCTCTTCTTTGATTTTTGAGTGCAAGGAGTGCACAATGTCCGCAAAGAGTGCGTTGACAGAGGTGAGTTAACCTCAGAGAAGCTCAGGAGAGATACCATTGAACCTTCATCAACAGAAGTGTAAGGAGTGCAAAGAAAGAATTCTATGTTGAGTTCATAAAAATACTGAGTTACTAAACACTATGTAAGGAGAATATCCACAAGGTGTGCATCGAGAAAGGAGAACGCCAAGAGGGTGAGAATAATTTATTTTCAAGAAATTCTTCAAATATAATTTTGACGAAATCGCTGAAACGCAAGGAGTGCGTGGGAGATCGAAATATTTGAGGGGATCAATATCAAAAGGGATACCACAAGGATTGCGTGGGAAGAGGACTTATTATAAGTCCTAAATATTAGAAGAGACGACACGTTCAAGACTGTAACCGAGACCCAAGATAGTCGGGTTCGTAGGAGAAAATTGAAAGGATGAAACCTTTGAACACTAAAAAAAATATTCTAAGTTGGAAGAAGTCAAAATCTGAGGAGGAGTGACAAAAACTATCAGATAGGTTGTGGAATTGATCCTAGACCATTAGATCTATGTCCAACGAACAAAGAAAGTGCATATAAGAGGAATAGACCCAATCTGTTGGATCTGAGCACAAAGAACCAACAACCGTTGGATCCAGAGGTAAGTGCATGAGACTTAACCCTTTTGTGCATAGGAGAGTGGACCCATCAAAGTCTCAAAGTGATCAGGGACCATCCATCACTTGGGATGACATGTGGTAGAAATCCATCAATTTTGGGTGGAAACACTCCGGGAGGAACGAGTACACAGAAGTTGAAACTTTCGAAGCCTGAAGACCTGAAGGGCTGGAGGGAATATAAACCATCAAATTCCGAGGAAAACGTGTCAGTGAATAATAAGATCAAGAGAAATAAAAAGGATGGAATGTTGAAACACCCAAAGAATGAAGCGTCTAAGAGCCAAAGAGTCGAAGTGTCGGGGAGCCAAAGATCCGAATATCTGAAGAGAATCTAGACCGTCAGATCCAGAAAGGGTACATGGAAAAAGATAGTTAACTTCAAGTGAAATAATTTCAGATGAACACGAAGGAGAAGGGTTTGAAATCATCGAATCCCGAACAACCAAAGTAGACGATAGCCATTGATATGGGTTGGACAGGTGTCACTAGATCATGAACTTCAGAGGACCGTACTCCGAGGTTTTTTGAGAAGTTGAGTTTCAAAAAGTTTCCGAAGTGCTGAAGCCGAATCATTCAGGGTTGTTGATCCCAAAGGGAGAACGTGGATCATTGATCTATGAAGGGATGCATGGAGGGAGGAGACTCACTCTGTTTAATAACCATTGGATCAAGGACAAGAGGTGTCAGAGCATCCGATACTCCGAAAGGATTCACTCCGGAGGCTTGTGGTGGTTGAGATTTGAGTTTGTCAAAGGTCAATTCCCTGAGAAGATGAAAACCATTGATCTGGAAGTGGACACGTGGCACCATATCTAGAAACCGAGTATAGAGCACTCCAGAGGAAAGCAGAGGGTTAAAGCATCAAAGTCTCGAAGGAGATCTTGATCATTGATCGAGGACGAGGTAAAATGACCATTGAATTGGTTGAGGAGGCCAAAGTCCTGAAGCAGAAGAATAACTGTTGATTACAGAGGAAACGTGTCAGCAGATCTTCCACTCCTAAAGATAACCAGTCATTAGTGGCAAGGGTTTGAGAATTAAGATTCTCGAAGGCTAGATTCACGGAGGAAATCCTAGCCATAGATTAAGGGGGACAAGTGTCGATAGATCTCCTACTCGAGAATATTATCACACAGGGAAAAGAAGGAATTGAGAATTAAGATTCTTGAAGGCCGGATCGACATAGGAGATCCTGACCACTGGTTCAGGGTGACAGGTAGCAATAGATCATTAAATCTGGAATATTGGAGTATGGAGGAAAGCGAGGTTTGATATTTCAAAACCTCAAAGTCCAAAATCACGAATATATCGTATTCATTGATTCAGGAGGGGAAGATATGTTCCGTGGATTTGGAAGGGGCATATTTGAAGCATTTGTTCAGAAAATATCGCCAAGATCGTGAGATTGAAGATCCTGTAGCATTTCAGGGATTGAGAGTGCATGGAATTTAAAGGTCGTCACCCAAGGTCACATGAAAGGAAGGGGTTAGTGGAAAAAAGCTAGCTCCAAAAATTTGAAGAGCACCCAGAGTGCATAGATAGAGGTGGTGGGTATCATAGGACCTCCACCTTAGGAGGAAACGTGACCTGTGCATAATTGATTTGGGTTCAATCAGGAGCCCGAAGAGTCAATTCAACTCATATTGAAGAAATATTATAGACCGGGAGGTTTCAGAACCCTATAAGGTTAGGGGGGTTGCATCAACATCGATGCAGGAAGAGGATCCCCATCCGTCCAAACTCTAAAAATGGTAATGGCTCTGATCCTGTAATTGCTGCTAAAAATGATAAAAATGGTTGAGAATGTCATTAAGTAGTATTGTAATTTCGTTTAAGAGTATGTGTGGTTCTCTCCCTCCCAAGGGGGTTTGATAGCTTTGTGTGGTTCCCAAATTTATTTTGAACTGATATCCTAGCACTCCAAAACCACAAAAAATTGAAACCTGGGATAATACCTTCCAAACCCTATATTTCTCTATTTCTAAAAATTGAAATTTCAATGGTTCTTTGGATATCACAATGGTGCTTTGTCTATCAAATTCAATTTCTAAACTAGCCCATTTGATAGCAATATTGTTTCATAATCTCAATAACCAGAATGCATCTTTGATAATAAAAAATTGCAACAACATAGTGTGCCTTTGAACGATAAGAGGAAATGATGGTTTGTTTCTTACTCATCAACCTCACTAGTCATTTGAACAAATAAAATACATTTTCACTTGTGGACATTTTCTTGTCCACATCTCCAAGCCAATATTCATCGACAAACCCATGTAAGTCAAAACTATCATTACCTTGATCTTGATGACTAAGACATAGACGTGGGTTCCTTATACATACGATAATATTATTTTAACAACCATCCAATTTTCCTTTCTTGGATCAAACATAAATATGCTCCCTATTCCCACTAAAGAAGGTGGAATTCATTCTCACATGACCTCAAGAGGGTTGATCCTCATTTCCCTAGTAACTTGCAAGCCTCCATGTTTAGGGACCAATTGTGAAAGAATTCATTGAGGAGGGTCAATATCGATTAGATATATCTTAGTTTCAAACCCCCTCTCCTTTTTTACCCTACAACAATAGTATTCTTGGATGAAGAGAAGGAAAGGGAAGACTGGAAAAAGGTGTAGAAAGATCCTAGGTACCATGGAAATGGCGAAACTAGCCAATTTGTGGCATATAATTTGAAGAAGGATTGTATAAATTAGCAGTATTTGATTAGTAAGAAAGGAAGTAGCAATAGTTTTTGGGTATGTGTTATATTCTTTGCATGTGTGTGTGTGGGCGCGTCAGATATGACAACTACGTCTGACGATCCCTTGTACTAGTGCTATGTTTGTGCTGTGTGCGCTGGGTGCTTTCTTAGGGGGGTCCTAGGGGGGGCAGGTATGCCCCCCGCTGGTTATGTGCAACATTCGACAACAGGCGGTATCCCAGGGCAGCGCCCCAAAATTCTTTTTTCGGCGGTTTTTGCTATTTTTAGGGGACTTTGCTATTTTTAGTGGTTTTGTAAATTTATCCCGGATTAACGGATTAGGGTTTTGGTATCTATAGAATACCTAAAACCATTGTATATATATTGTATGGTGAATGGTGAAATTCAATATAATGAATATAATAAAGGTTTTCCCGGTTGAGGGTTTCCGGTATAAATCTCTGTGTACTATGTGAATGAGCTATTGATTAAATTCTGTTTTTCTTAAGAATATATATGCATTGCTTTACTTCACAGGTTTAAAACTTACATGTGGTATCAGATCTTGTTTTTGGCTTCAGAGGGATGCCTTTGTTGTTGAGGGTTTGGCGCGGTCTTGATAGATCAATTTTATCTTGGGTCTATGATAAACTTGGGTTTAATGGGATCTTTTGCAGTGGTGATTTGAGTGCAGAAAGAGGAATGGAGAGTTCTTCTAGAATCGATATAGAGAAGTTCAAAGGTAAAAACTTTGAGATATGGAAGCTGAAGATGGAGGACCTTCTTGTAGACAAAGAACAATGGATCCCTGTGGATCCTAGTACACAACCTACTAGTACAGCGCCTACTAGCACACAGGATACTGGTACACAACCTACCAGTACACAAACTACCAGTACACCACCTACGGGTATGTCGAAGGAAGATTGGGAGAAGTTGGACATAAGAGCAAGGAGTACTATTTGAATCTACCTGGTAGATTTGGTTCTGTTGAATGTCTCAGGAGAATCTACAGCCAAGTAACCATGGAATAAGTTTGGGAATTTGTATCAATCAAAGTCCCTGGTAAACAAGTTGTTTCTTTGAAAGAAGTTGTATCATCTTAGGATGGAATATGGAGATTCTGTGACAGAACATCTAAATGCCTTTAATACTTTGGTAAGTCAACTTGGCTTTGTTAATATTACGATTGCAGAAGAAAATAAGTGTATTACTTTGTTATGTTCTTTGCGAGACTCTTGGGATAATCTGGTTGTAGCAATAGGTAGTACCACTCAATCTACATTGAAGTATGAGGATGTAGTTGCATCCTTGTTATCTGAAGAAATGAGGTGAAAAAGCATGGATGGTCACATCACAGATGCTTTATTTGTAAGAGGGCATACCCAAGACAGGAACCCTGGTAAGCCTTCGAGGTGGAGATCTAAATCTACAGGTAGATCTAAGTCTCCAGGAAAATCTTTGAGGAAATGATGGAAGTGTGGTAAAAAAGGGCATTATAAGAAAGATTGCAAGTCTAAGAAGGTTGAAAAAACAAAGGGATCTGATAGTACCTCTTCCATAGAGGAAAAAACCTCCACTGAAGAAGGAGGTGATGTTTATCTAGAATCTGGAAGTACACATGCAGACCATGATGTATGGATGATCGACTTAGGTGCATCATACCATATGACTCCTTAGAGGGAGTGGTTCTCTGAATATGAAAAATATGATGGTGGTGATGTATTCCTCGGAGATGACTCGACAACAAAAATCTTGGGACTTGGGAGGTTTAAGTTGTTGCTAAAAGATGGGAGGATTATAACTCTCCTTGGGGTTATGCACATTCCAAAACTAGCTAGGAGCCTAATATCTGTAAGAAAGATGGATGATGCAGGAGTTGATACTGTATTTGGAAAGAACACTTGCAAGATGGTACGAGGAGAAATGGTGTTGATGAGGGGAGTTCGGTGTGGAACTCTGTACAAGTTGTTGGGAAGCACATATACTAATGGGTGTAACAGTTCTGTTGTCCTTGAGAAGACAAATAAAGAAGAAAAGATCAATATCGTCCCTGAAAACAAGACCATGATGTGGCATCAAAGACTGGGACATATTGGAGAAAAGGGCCTTCAAACACTACATGGTAAAGGTGTGGTTGAAGGTATGTCTAATTTCACTCTGGATTTTGATTTCTATGAACATTGCATATATGGTAAACAAAATCAAGTAAGATTCCCATCTGGTGCTACAAGAGAAAAGGGGATCTTAGAGTTGATACATAGTGATGTGTTTGGACATGTTCCTATTCCATCCCTAGGTAAATCTATGTATTATGTTTCATTCATAGATGATTTTTCAAGGAACACATGGATTTATTTTCTTAGAAAGAAATATGAGGTATTTGATAAATTTAAAGAGTTTAAGTCTCTGGTAGAAAATCAAACAGAGAAGAAAATAAAGGTATTGAGAACAGATAATGGTGGAGAATTCTGCGGAAATGAATTCGAGGAATTCTATAAGAAGTGTGGTATAGTAAGGTAGAAGACTACTCCATACACTCCTCAGCATAATGGAGTTGCAGAAAGGATGAATAGGACACTAATAGAAAAATCAAGGAGCATGCTCAGCGGTGTCGGGTTAGGACAAGAATTTTGGGTAGAGGCAGTGGGTACATCATGTTACCTGGTCAATCGATCGCCTTCATTAGCGTTGGACAATAAAACTCCACATGAGGCATGGTCTGGAAATAAACCCTCTCTTCAACATCTTAGAGTGTTTGGTTGTGATGCTTATGTATATGTTCCAAAGGAAAATAGGAGTAAGATGGATAAAAAGGATGAAAAGTGTATCTTTATTGGTTATAAAGATGGTGTGAAAGGTTATAAACTTTGGAACCCAGAAACCAAGAAGACTATTTATAGTCGAGATGTTGTGTTCAGAGAGGTAAAAGATGTGTCCAAACAGGAATTCCTACCAATGCAAGACAAACTTGAGAAAATAGAGCTTGAGTTGGATGATGCAAAATCTGAATCATCTAAATAAGAGGAAGCAGCAGAAGAAGAAGAAGAAGAAGAACCTCATACCCCAGTATTGAGGAGATCAGTGAGAGATAAAAATAAACCATAAAGGTATAGTCCACCTGATTTCTGTTCAAATTTTTCTTTATCTATTACTGATGATGATCCCAGAACTGTCAGCGAAGCAGTGAATTCAGAGGATAGTAAACTCTGGAAGAAGGCCATGGTTGAAGAAATGGATGCCTTGGATAAGAATGAGGCATGGGATATAGTTGAGTTACCTGCTGGAAGAAAATTTGTTGGTAGAAATTTGTTGTTTAAGAAGAAGTTTAATGCACAAGGTAAAGTGGAGAAATACAAAGATCGATTAGTAGAAAAAGGTTATTCCCAGGTAGAGCGAATTGACTTTGGTGAGATTTTTTCTCCTGTTGCTAAGTTAACTTCTATAAGATTTCTTTTATGTATTGTTGTTGCTTTTGATCTTGAAGTGGAACAAGTGGATGTGAAGACAAATTTCCTACATGGGGATTTGGAAGAAGAAATCTACATGAAGCAACCAGAAGGCTTTGCAGTGAAGGGAAAGAAAGAGTTGGTCTGTAAGCTAAAGAAGTCACTATATGGTCTGAAGCAATCACCTAGGATGTAGTACCAAAAGTTTGACACATACATCCTTGGATTGGGATTTGTAAGAAGCAGGGATAATCACTGTGTATATTCCAAGAAGGTTGGTAATCACTTCATTTATGTAGTGTTGTATGTTGATGACATGTTGTTGGTAGGAAATAACATGGATGTTATCAAGGAGGTGAAATCACAGCTCTCGTCCAAATTTGACATGAAGGATCTCGGTGCTACTAAATTCATTCTGGGAATGGAGATTAAAAGAGATCATGCAAACAAGAAACTCTGGTTGAATCAGAGGAAATATGTTGAGATGATATTGCAGAGGTTTAATATGCATGGAAGGAAACCGGTCAAGGTTCCTACTCCCATAGGTGTAAATTTATTTGTAGATCAGTGTCCCAAGACACAGGAAGAAGAAGAGGACATGTCCCATGTTCTGTATGCTAGTGCAGTTGGCAGTTAGATGTATGCAATGGTTTGTACTAGACTGGACATTGCACATGCAGTGGGAATTTTGAGCAGGTATATGTCAAAGCCAGTGAAGGAGCATTGGATAACATTAAAGAGGGTATTCAGGTATCTTCATGGCACCACCAGTTATGGATTGTGCTACCAAGGAAGACTGGGATTGGATAGAGTGGTGGACATACATGGATTTTTTGATGCAGACTAGGCTAGAGATATGGATCACAAAAGATCTACAAGTGGGTATGTGTTTAACCTATTTGGAGGAGCAATCAGTTGGATGAGCAAAAGACAGGCTGTAGTGGCACTCTCAAATACAAAATATGAATACATGGTAGCCACTCATGCAAGCAAGGAAGCAATATGGTTACAAAGATTGTGTTTAGGTATTGAGTTGGTACAACAAGTAGTGAGAGTAGATTGTGACAGTCAGAGTGCAATCTTCCTAGAAAAGAACCCATCTTATCATTCGAAGACAAAGCATATTGATGTTCAGTATCACTTTGTGAGAGACATGGTTGAGGAAAAGAAGGTGTTGTTGGAAAACGTTGACACTTTGAAGAATGTTACAGATTCATTGACAAAGTCTGTGAGCATAGAAAATTTCTCCTGGTGTAGAGTAACAATGGGCATTGCTGCCCTGGATTGTTGACTATATAATCCCTTGGACCCCTGAATGCAAAGAAAACAACAAGTGGGAGAATGTTGGGTATGTGTTATATTCATTGCATGTGTGTGTGTGGGCACGTCATATATGACAACTGCATCTAACGATCCCTCGTACTAGTGATCTATTTGTACCGTGTGCGTCTAGCGCTTTCCTAGGGGGGCGATGGGTGGTAGCCCGGGGCAGTGCCCCAATTTTTTTTTGGGGGTCATTTTTGCTATTTTTAGCAGACTTTGCTATTTTTAGAGGTTTTGTAAATTAATCCCATATTAAGGGATTAGGGTTTTGGTATCTAAGGAATACCTAAAATCATTTTATATATATTGTATGGTGAATGGTGAAATTCGATATAATGGATATAAGAAAGGTTTCCCGGGTTGAGGGTTTCTGGTATAAATCTCTGTGTACTATGTGAATGAGCTATTGATTAAATTCTATTTTTCTTAAGAATCTATATGCATTTCTTGAATTCATAGGTTTAAAACTTACAATAGCTACATCATCATTTTTGTTTTCACAAGGGTGTGAAAAAAATTAATTTTGGAAGTGATGGCGGGCCTCCCAATTGTAGTATCATGAGGCCCATTTTTAAGATATTTTGATCAGCTTTGTACTCTATGAGACCTCTATTGACCATTATTAATATACTTGTGTTGGGTTTTGTGTAATTTATTGATTATGAAATGATTTGGATGATTTATTGGGTGTTGTATCCTATTTTAGATATGATTTTGATGATTTCATGCATGCCTAAGGCACCACTAACATATGGTTCAAGAAGGTTGAATTTCAAGGATTCCCTACACCAACATTACAGAGAAAAAATGGGGATTGTGTCCCCCTCATCAACCTCCAAGGATTTACAATCGTACAATCACCAAAGAAACCTAATCCATCGTCATATCCATTTAAATCACTAAATGGGAGAGGATAACCTAGAAAAAAATAGGTCCCTAGAATATGAAACTATGCAACTATGCAACTTGAGCAACTATGCAACTTGAGAAACTTGATATTGAGCTTACTTATGAAAATTATGCAACTTATGCAACTATGAAATTTTATGCAACTTTATGCAACTATGCAACTTATGCAACTTTGCAACTTATGAAACAAGACTTTGATGATATTCTAACTTGATATTGAGCTTACTAAGGAACACAACACCATTTCATCTAATATCTCATCAATGAATGGAATATGGAACTTCTCCTTGATGGTGATTTTATGAACTTCTCTCTGCAACTATGCAACTTATGACACTATGCAATGAATAACTTGATATTGAACTTACTTATGCAACTTATGCAACTTATGCAACTATGCAACTTATGCAACTATGCAACTTTATGCAACTATGCAACTTATGCAACTATGAAACTTATGCAACAAGACTTTGATGATATTCTAACTTTATATTGAGCTTACTAAGGAACACAACACCATACGTTATGGAAGATTAAGTCATTGGAATTTATGGAAGACTAGGTCATTGGCATTTATGAAGACCGAGGTCTAAACAAGTCCACACATACCCACTACATTTCTTAAATATGAATGCACAAGTTTATGAGTTGTGATCTAAATAATATCACGAAACTTCATTTTTTGGGGGATTGGTTAATTTCTATAGATTATTTATTCCAATATTCTCACACTTGACCATATAACTTAACCAAATATTAAGAGGGAATTTGAGGAAGCAAGGCTTCATCATCTAGACCAAGGTGCAACAACATGTTTTTGAATAAGTGAAGATGTTTAAGCTATGCACTACACCTATGTTCACCATATCCATAATAAAATGATGGTTCCTTTGCCATCCTCATTCTAACATATTCACCTCATTCCTTCAACAGTGCCTTTAAGATAGAATCAATGGAACATGCGCTCACTAATGTCACATTACAATTAATATTAGTGCTTTCAATGGTTCCTTTTCAAAATATTGATAATATCACCTCACCATCATCAATTCCTTTGATGGTTCCTTTTAACATCATCATTTAATGTCTTCATTCAAGTCACCTCACGATAATTCCACCTCTAATGCCCTGACTAGTTGTAGGCTAGCATTTCTAAATTTCACCCTCCCTCATAATAGTTGTTTCCTCTCACCTCTCTTTCCTTCACTAGTTCAACCCTAGTGTGGTATCCTCTCACCTTTTGTCTCCTCTCTCTTTCACCTTTTCTTGAATGTTTTTTTCTCATAAAAAATTGAAATCGTTATGTGACATTCCTCTTATGAAACAAGGATTTGTATCATTTTTTCTTTATTACATTGTTATTTTCAGTGTTTTACGCGAACTAATTTATTCACAACATGTGGGTTCATAATTAAAAAAATACCTTTATGAATGAATTACATGATAAGATATTGGTCAACAAGGTGAAGCCCTGGTGATCCTTATGAGTATTCAATATGTGTATGGTGGTCTCTATAATCATAAAAGTTTACTATGTTAGAAATGATGACATTTGATTCAATGTTGTATAGGTGTACTAAGTGAACTATAACATTTGCATGGTATTTTAAAATTTTGGGTCATTTTGCTTCCATTTATCTGGATAATTAGCTCATACTTTTTGTCATTAGCAGTACTGCATGCATAGTAATCTATCAAGAAATTATTTATTTTCTTAAAACCTCTTGCTCCTTGCCATAGCTAGTTTTCATCGAAGTTGAAATTCTTGCATTTTATTATCCTCTTGCATGCTTTAAAGAGTTGATTCAAAACGCCATCAGTTTCACAACCACTCCTTTGAGTAACAACAACCTAAAATCAAGCGCTTATTAAAATTTATCTAGAAACTTTTCTAGGGCTCTTCAAACCCATATTAGCTTAGGTGTAGATCTTTCAAATGGGATTGTGAGAATAAATTTACAAATGTGCTAAAAAAACTTAAAGCCTTGAGTTAGGGAGTGAAATCCAGTTTCTATATCACTGACATTAGGAAGCCCTTATAACACAAGGTTCAATCATGAGGTCACATTGGGGCCTTCAAAGTAATCAACCCTGATTTGTTGGTCTTGGCGTTGACTGTCGACTGTCCCCCCTCTACTTTGGTATAGTATGTGGCACCATAGAGGCCATAATATTTTAGTCTTCCTACTTAAGGTGACATCACAGGGAAGGTGGTGTTGTACCGGGGATCGACGTTGGCTAGACTCACTCAGACTCCTTGGAGGGTTTCCCACTTCCTAGTGAGGTAACTTGCATCAGGGAATTAGTTCATTAAGAAAGGTGTCAATGTAAATTTCCCACCCACCAAAACGCATCCCCTTCATGCATCGATTCCGCGATGTTAGATTCCATCACCAACTAGCGCTTCTTTGTGACAAGGTTTGTTTGCATGCTTGACTCCTAGATTAATTAGCGTGTGTTATTTTTTCTCCGTAGTTGGCCATAGGATTGAGTTTGTGTCTAATGGCATAAGTTCCAAGTTAATTCCTCATTTGATCAATACAAAATATGGACACCAGTAAAATAAAACGGAATAAAGAGGTAACAAATATCTCATACCTAACTTACGTCTTATAATTCTCCAACATTGTTCTTTACACTTAGTGAAAAAAACATCAAATGGAATGGTTTACACAAGGTAAATGGAGAATGTGATTGAAAAATTCAAAATATTATCATAAACCCACATATCACATATTTTTACATGCACCATAGATTCACAACATTTCATGAAGAGGTCCGGGAGAAATACCTCCATGCAAAATTGTCCACATCAGAATTGTCCATGTCCTTGATGGAAATATATAAAATTCCCTTGAATATATTTTATTCCTTGTCCTACTTAAAAAGGATGATCCCATTCTAGAAGTGGTCAAAGACTACTTTTATCCCCTCTCTATCTGGTAAATGCTACTTCTTATACTAGCCTTCCCCTACAATAGGGAGTGTTGTGTCCATTTTCTAAAAAATAAGTGAGTTTCCTCTTCTTTCTCCCAAAATTCTCGCAACCTCTTAGACATGAACACATGCGGCCTCAAAACTAACGTTTAGGGTAACTAGAATCCAATCATGAACATGTTCAACATTCCACCCTCTTGCATCCATGGTATATGACCACATACTCATCCAAGTATGGGAGGTGAAGGTGGGAATATACAACCATTCGATTTTCCTCCAAGGTGTTGAGCTAGAGTTCTCGCAAGGCCTTGATATATTATGAGGTCCTCACATTCAACTCACTAAACCTCCCTCTTATCTTGAAACTCACCTCTCTTCCAAGCAAGAGGGAATCCCCTCCTCTTAGATCAATAGTTGTTTCCCTTTATCTGACCCTCTCCCGACCTCTTCAACATATCCCCCTTTTGATGGAACATATATCTTTCCTTCTTTCTTTCAAGTGGTTTCTCCACTCACTATATTTGTCTCTAGGATTAGTAGGTGCATGGATTCTGACAATACAAATTTACTGACCATTTGTTGAGATGTGGGTAATAGATTAATGTCTTGAATTGTCTGCCATAAAACTTATTTGGTTGAAATTTCCAATGTCTTTCCACATTAAAAGCACTTCACTAGATATTTCCTTATGATAGGATATAATAAAAGAGGCTCCCTTTCAAATCATATTTACAACCCCAATATACATTACTAATTTGACTAAGAACTAGATGGAATTCAACTAACACAACTATTTGAGACTTCCAAGCCCTTATTATCCTATTTAAATCAATTTATTAAACAAGCAGAAGGAAATTAGTTGTAGGGAGGAGTTGTGTGCCCCCACCACCTTTTGGTAATTAGCAACATAGTAGACCACATTCCCACCTTCAAAAGTAGGGGGAAAATCCATGTAGTTATTAAGTGTTTCTATATGTCCTTCTTGCAAACTTGGACCTACATGATGATTGTAGCCTTGCTTTACAGAAAATGATTTTTTCATCTTGTAGGCCTCAAATTGGAGTAGTTCTCCTGAATATCTTGTTAGCATTCTCCCTCCTTGGATCATTGTCACTGTAAACTCTATCACATCTTGAATGATTCCATAAGACCCTATAGCACTGGACACAATGCTTCATTTGTTACACCACCACTCATTAATGGGTGACTCTCCCACACCCATCTTCTCAACTAAGTTATGCATGTTAAGTGTTGCAACCCAAAACACTTCCACTAAGGTGTTCCTTGTTTTGGTGTTATTTTTAGTGACTCACTTGCTACCTACAACCTTATCATGTCCCAGAACTCTCCAACCTATAAATACACACTCTTCCATCTTTGACTATGATGTATTCTCCATTAAGATTTGTCATCCCTTTTCTCCACCAAGACAATGACACTTTTTTCATCGCAACTTAAGACAAATCGCTATGCACCATACGCACAACTTGTTTCACTCTAGTGAGCACCTCACCCATATTGCAATGCAGCTGGTAATTTGTGTGGCTACACCATGTAAAGTTCCTAAGTCCCAACCGACTCATCCCATTTTCCTTCACCTTGATCAAGCTAGTACATGTGGAAAGTGCATTTGTTCTTTATGGGAAAACAAAAATCCTTACATCCTCCCCCACTTATGTTCAATGTTTCCCCAACAACATCCTCGTAAATTCTACATGTATCTCTCAAATAAATACTATACTACAAAGACTCTCTGTAGTGGTTTCTCTGTCAATACAAGTCTCGGTTTTTGTTTTATTCCCAATTGCAAGTCGCATCCCAAACCATTTCAGGGACTCTTGGCCAATTCTCCCTCAGGGCATAAAAGACTAACGAAGCAACATTTTTGAGTTCCGTGAGATGTTGCAAGCTTGTTTAGGCATGGAATAGGTGACCAAATTATTCATCTTCCCTCGAGGGATGATTTCATAAATTGGACCCCTTAATCCAAATGTTGCATTGCTTTAAAATGAGAAAAACACCAGTTCTCGAAATCAATGAGTAAAGAAACTTCTGAGGCATGGAACTCGAGATTGAGGGGTGTTCTAGCTGACATCCTATCCTAGTAATCCATCGAAGTCGACAGTTCCTCAATTCGAGTCTCATTTTTTGTTTTATGCCCAATTGCAAGTTGCATCCCAAACCATTTCAGGGACTCTTGGCCAATTCCTCGTCAGGGCATAAAAACCTAACATAGCAACATTGTTTAGTTCCATGAGATGCTGCAAGATTGTTTAGGCATGGAATATGTGACCACATTGTCCATATTCTCCTGAGGAATGGTTTCATAAATTGGATCCTTTAATCAAAATGTTGCATTGCTTCAAACTAAGAAAAACACTAGTTCTCGAAACTGTTGAGTACTGCAAATTATGACGCATGGCACTCAGGAGTGAGGGGTGCTCTAGATTAAGTCCTATACCAATAATCAATCAGATTTGATGGTTCCTTAATCCGAGTTTCGATGTTCTCTATATTCCCAGTTGTAAGTCGCATCCCAAACCATTTTGGGGACTCTTGGCCAATTCCTCCTCATGGCATAAAAACCTAACTGAGAATTTTTTTTGGTTTCGTGAGATGCCACAATATTTTTTAAGCATGGAATAGGTGACTACACTTTACATCTGCTCTTGAGGCACGTTTTCATAAATTGGACCCCTTAATCCAAATGTCAAATTGCTTCAAACTAAGAAAAACACTAGTTCCTGAAATCAATAAGTAAAGCAACTTCTGAGGCATGGAACCTGGGAGTGAGGGGTGATCTAGCTGAAATACTATCCTAGTAATCCATAGGAGTCGACGGTTCCTTAATATGAGTCTCGGATTTTGTTTTATTCCCAGTTGCAAGTTGCATCCCAAGCCATTTCAGGGACTCTTGACAATTCCTCCTCAGGGCATAAAATCCTAACGGATCAACATTTTTTAGTTCCATGATGTTATCACTCCAAGAGTCTATCCCTGACTGTAAAGGGAATGATCTTGGTAACTTAATAAATACTCAATGATATGTATATATTGGATCATGTTGGATGACTTGATATGCTCTCATACACTCAAAACATATGAATCACTCAAATACAAAAAGGCCTTCAACTGCACTTGTTCAGAAAGTTAAATCAAGATGTGGGAATATGGAGAATTCTTATCATATCAGTGGAGACACATATTCAACTACAAATGTGAATGACCAATTATAACAAACAAAAATATCTATGAGCCTAGTTCATCAACAAGGAGACAAGATGACAATTTTCTGTCATTAGATAAACATAGACGAATGCTCAAAACATTTACTCATAGACATAGACAATGAAATAAGCTTTTTGGTTTAATATGTATTCATAAAGACTGAAATACAAGTAACAGTCAGATCCCCAAGTTCGAACCACAGTCCTTGGGACTATTCTCCCCCCTCCTAATTACAAATAAGTGCTTAAATAAATATAAAACAATAATCAAATCATTCCTATTTTGCTGTAAACAAAATTACCAGAAATTCTAAAATGAAATACAAATCTAGATATTGTTGCATAAATTTCGAAATACTTGATCTATCCACTTGCTTATGAATAACTCTTTGTTAGAAAGTGCCTCAAAATAGCTGACTCGGTCCGCAATGTGATAATTTTTATTCTAGAAATATTGAGCATGATCTATTTTGATTTCCATCTGGAACATGTTAATTTTGTTTCTAGAAACTCTGCCACCTATCTGCCTGGAAATCTTGAACTGCTTGATTTTGGCCTGAAAATCTAGAACAAATATAGTCTAACTTCCATTAAAAAAAAAATTTCATACAAATATATCATCGATTGATTTTACTTCCTAAAAATGGTGTTTGAGATGCTATAAATATGAAGATTGACGTGCTCTGCCACACTATTTGACAAAATATCTTGATGCCTCAAAATCTGGGGACAATGCTTTGATGAGAAATGTGGGATGTTTTGAAGGGGTTTTCTATTTCCATCAATTTCAATCAAATCCCTTGACAATTATATTCTTGTCTAGTGCACTTGGATTTTACTGCTTGTAGTATAGCTTGATATGGGCTCGGGTTTTGACGGGTCGATGATGACGATGAAAAAGAAAATACTTCCATGCCATTTGTTTTGTTTGTTTTTAAGGAGAATATCTTACACTGCCATGAAGATATAATTTTTCCATTGTATATAACCGCATATGTCTTGATATATGTTTGATGTGTTGAGCGAATCAAATGCCCCTGGTGGGTTCTCTCCTTATGTCTTGCGCAGACTGTGAAGACTCGTGTTGACTTGATACATGGTTTATTTGGAAGGTGGCTCAGTGCTGAAAATGTTGCCTCTGGACACCTGGAAACTTTTTCCAACGCCTACATGTTCACCATCGATGAATAATATGGAACTTACTTCAAGAAATTGTCAAAATTTTGAAAATACATGAGTTGAATGAAAAAATACTCCACCAGAGCCATTGACAAATAAATGCGATAGCTAGATAGGCCAACAGAGTGACGCATATTGTGATGCAAATTCTCCATCCAGTCGAATCGAGCATCTTCTCTTCAAATGGTCTAGCAATTCGAGTAGTGATTTGTTGTAGCCTCTTGTGGGTTTTGACTATGACATGTTGGCTCAGTATGTGTCAATGCTGTGATATTGTGTGGCTTGAAACAAGTGCTAAGTTGTGTTTGTGTGTTGATTGCAGGTGCTCACCATCAATTTATCACTTTTGTATGGCAGGTCAAGAGGGAAAAACCAAAGGATTGTTGGACAAAATTTATCACCGAGAGATTGATGAACAAGCTGGAGGTTAATACATTGGCCAAAATACTGAAGAAATCAATAAGTCAAATAGAGAGAGATGAAAAATCTCTCAAAAATTCCATTACATTTTGATCGTTAACATTTGGCTCCAACTAGGATGGAGACCTCCCTGTGAGGCTCCAAGAACCTAGTAGTTTCAGTTGCCTTATTTGTTGAGCTATGGAGTCATCTAGTCTATGAAACCAGTCTCTGAAAACTCTCAAGACCTATGCAACTGATATATGTACACCATCAAAAACCTGCCTTTATTGACACAAGCTAACTGATATTTCTACTGCAAACTAGAAGGAAAGAAATGCTTGGGAAGAGAGCTTATTTCCTAGCCTACTCCACTCTAACCAGCTCTACAATTTGGTTAGGTAAAAGATGACTTCCATAACAGCCATTCAAGCAATTTTAAAACTAAAGAAATCTCATCTTTATCACTGATCAACAAATGATGTTTGAAATGTAACAACAGTGATGAGAATTCATTCAAGACACTATACTCACCTGGAAACATGTGAAAGATAAAGAAATCTGAAACTTTCAAGTTCTCTGAAATGCATAATTCCATGTAGGCTGCCACTGGATCTTTGAAACTGAGATCAGAAACATGCTGGTTTTTGGGAAACAACTACTCAGACACGACTGCCTTTTTGCTAGAAGGATGATTACTTTCTTGTTGTCTTATAATCATATCTTGATCATCAATCACCGCAACTTTCTCTTCAGAAAGGTGCTCAGAAGATGATGATAAAGAAATGTTAAAATCGTATGAATAAGGACCAGTTGAAAATATATAATTTCCTATGCAATCATCAATTATCATAGGATCATATTGTTTTGCAAACTGATCATTAAATTCACATGCATACCTGTCCATTGAAACATCTGCAAACACTGAATAATTTGATTTACAAATTGAAATAAATTCACTTGCTTGTTGTTGTTCCAAATCTGTTTCATACTCTTTACCTTCCTGCTCAAAATATGAAGTGTACTGACATTTTTTTTTCTCATGTACATGTGTATTTTTTAATTCAACCCACTCTCAAATCCTCCTGGAAGCACGGACATTCTCCTCCACCTCTAGTGCATCTTCAAACATGCTACTTAACGAAGAAGACTTCCTTTCTTGTAGGAGAAGGATAAGCTCTTTATGTTGAGCCATAACATAGTCTACCATGGCAACAATCTCAGTGGGCTGGATCTCCAAAGGCATGTCATGATATATCCTATAGAATATTCTATGGAAGATAGACAAGACTTCATCCTTTCCTCTTTTAAAGGTACAAAATTCAGTGAGATACTGATCAAAATATTTATTCTCAGCCCAATGTTTTGAAAAAATATAAAAAAGTCATTCCATGAACTAATTGAACCGGGTTCTAGATATCTAGAAACATAAGGCAACTTCTCTCATCAGAGATTTATAAAATAATCTCATAACAACATCTTCATGTATAATTTCCAGATTATCAACAAAGTTTACAAAAGCCTCCAAATGTTTCTCAGCTGAAATATGATTCTCTCCGGTGAAATGAGGAAGGTACTCAACAAATTCTGGACGATAAGGATGAAGATGAGCTGAGAGTTGACGAGGTTTAAACACCCTTTGTCTAATCTTAGACTGAAATTTTGTGCACTAAAAGAAAGGTTCAATAGTAATGCCAAAAGGTGTTGAAGTCTGAGTAGGTTTGGAATCAATCTTAAGTTCCTCAAAGTTACATGGCTGATCAGATTCAAAAGGAATTTGAATACAATGATCATTTGTATGAATGGGTTGAGGTAAAGCTACTGAATCTACATCTACAATATAAGAAGGCTGCAAGATTTCTTCTTCTAAAGTTGGATATATGCAAGAATGATGATGATTTTCTGAATATACAAAACATAAAATGATTCTCTTTACATTTGAAGGGAAAAGTATGAAGGAGATGATAAAGAAATACAACAGTCAATGAAGAAGACTAATGAACCGATACCTAGATTTTAAATTCAGACTCTTCATCTTCTTTCAAACGAATCCTCCCCAGTGGAGTCCTTAATCATGGAGTCACCAGGAAGATGATATAGTCAATTCTATTTCCTCCTTTTGTCTGCCATCAAAATTCAGATCTGTGTCGTTCTTCCCAGGGAAACTAGCTTCACTTTCGTTCCCCGAGAATGAAGCCAATTTGTTATCACTCCAAGAGTCTTTCCCTGACTGTAAAGGGAATGAGCTTGGTAACTTAATAAATAATCAATGATATTTATATATTGGATCAGGTTGGATGACTTGATATGCTCTCATACACTCAAAACATATGAATCACTCAAATAGAAAAAAGGCATTCAACTACACTTGTTTATAAAGTTAAATCAATATGTGGTAATATGGAGAATGATTATCATATCAATGGAAACACATATTCAACTACAAATGTGAATGACCAGTTATAACAAACAGAAATATCTATGAGCCTATTTCATCAACAAGGAGACAAGATGACAGTTGTATTTCATTAGATAAACATAGACGAATGCTCAAAACATTTACTCATAGACATAGACAAGACAAAAATATGGAAGTCTGAACATACACAGCGAAAGAAGCTTTCTGGTTTAATATGTATTCATAAAGTCTGAAATACAAGTAACAGTCAAATCCCCAAGGTCGAACCACAATGCTCAAGACTGTTATCCCCCCTCCTCATTACAAAGAAGTGATTAAATAAATATAAAACAATAATCAAATATTTCCTATTTTGCTAGAAACAAAATTACCAGAAATCCTAAAATGAAATACAAATCTAGATATTGTTGCATAAATTTAGAAGTACTTGATCTATCCAATTGCTTATGATTAACTCCTTGTTGGAAAGTGCCTCAAAATAGTTGACTCGGTCCTCAATGTGAAAAATTTTCTTCTAGAAATATTGAGCATGATCTATTTTGATTTCCATCTAGAACAAGTTAATTTTGTTTCTGGAAACTCTGCCACCTTCCTGCTTGGAAATCTTGAACTGCTTGATTTTGGCCTGAAAATATGAAATAAATATCTTCTGACTTCCATTAAAAATGATTTGTCATCCAAATATATCATCGATTGATTTTCCTTCCTAAAAATGGTGTTTGAGATGCTAGAAATCTGAATATGGACATGCTCTGCCACATACTTTGTTTGAAAAAATATCTTGATGCCTCAAAATCTGGGGACAATGCTTTGATGAGAAATGTGGGATGTTTTGAAGGGATTTTCTATTTCCATCACTTTGAATCAAATCCCTTGACAATCAAATGCTTTCCTCATGCAGTTGGATTTTAATGCTTGTAGTAATGCTTGAGATGGGCTCGGGTTTTGATAGGTCTATGATGACGACGAAAAAGAAAAGAATACCATGCCATTTGTTTTTTTATTGTTATGGAGAATACTTACACTGCCATGAAGATATACTTTTTCCATTGTATATAACCACATTTGTCTTGATATATGTTTGATGTGTTGAGCGAATCAAATGCCCCTGATGGGCTCTCTCCTTATGTCTTGCGCAGATTGTGAAGAATCGTGTTGACTTGATACATGGTTTATTTGGGACGTGGCTCAGTGATGGAAATGCTACCTTTGGACACCTGGAAACTTTTTGCAACTCCTACATGTTCACCATCGATGAATAATCTGGAACTTACTTCAAGAAATTGTCAAAAGTTTGAAAATACATGAGTTGAATGCAAAAATACTCCACCAAAGCCATTGAAAAATAAATGCTACAGCTAGACAAGCCAACAGAGTGAGGCATATTGCGATACAAATTCTCCATCCAGTCGAATCAGGCATATTCTCTTCAAACGATCTGGAAATTCGAGCAGTGATTTGTTGTATCCTCTTGTGGGTTTTGACTATGATATGTTGGCTCGGTATGTGTCAATGTTGTGATATTGTATGTCTTGCAACAAGTGATAACTTGTTTTTGTGTTTTGATTGCAGGTGCTCGCCATCAATTTATCATTTTTGTATGGCCGGTCAAGAGGGAAAAACCAAAGGATTGTTGGACAAAAGTTATCACCGAGAGATTGATGAAGAAGCTGGAGGTTATGACATTGGCCAAAATACTAAAGAAAGCAATAAGACAAATAGAGGGATATGAAAACACTCTCAAAAAGTCCATTACATTTTGATCGCTAACACATGCGATGTTTCAATATTGTTTAGGCATGGACCAGGTGACCACATTATCAATCTTCTCACGAGGGACGGTTTCATAAATTGGACCCATTAATACAAATGTTGCAATGCTTCAAACTGAACCAAACACTCATTCTCAAAATCAATGAGTAAATCAACTTTCGAGGCATGGCACTCAAGAGTGAGGGGTTCTCTAGCTGAAATCCTATCCCAGTAATCCATTGAAGTCGACGGTTCCTCAATCCAAGTCTCTGTTTTTGTTTTATGCCCAGTTGCAAGTTGCATCCCAAACCATTTCAGGGACTCTTGGCCAATTCCTCCCCAGGACATAAAAACCTAACAGAGCAACATTTTTGAGTTCCATGAGATGCTCAAAGATTGTTTAGGCATGAACTATGTGACCACATTGTCCTTCTTCTCCCAAGTCATGGTTTCATAAACTGGATCCTTTAATCGAAATGTTGCATTGCTTTAAACTGAGAAAATCACTAGTTCTCAAAATCAATGATTAAAGAAACTTCTGAGGCATGGCACCCGAGAGTGAGGGGTTCTCTAGATAAAATCCTATTCCAGTAATCCATCAGAGTTGATGGTTCCATAATTCGAGTCTTTATATTCATTATATGCTCAGTTGCAAGTCACATCCCAAACAATTTCGAGGACTCTTGGCCAATTCCTCCTTAGGGCATAAAAACCTAACAGAGGAACATTTTTGAGTTCCGTGAGATGCTGCAAGATTATTTAGGCATGGAATAGGTGACTATATTTTCCATATTATCTCGAGGCATGGTTTCATAAATTGGACCCCTTAATCCAAATGTTGGATTGCTTCAAACTGAGCAAAACACTAGTTCTCGAAATCAATGAGTAAAGAAACTTCCGAGGCATGGCACCTAGGAGTTAAGGGTGATTTAGCTGAAATACTATCCCAATACTCCATCGGAGTCGATGGTTTCTCAATATGAGTCTCGGTTTTTGTTTTATGCCCAGTTGCAAGTTGCATCCCAAACCATTTCGGGGACTCTTGGCCAATTCATCCTCGGGGAATAAAATACTAACAGAGAATTTTTTTTGAGTTCCATGAGATGCTTCATGCTTTTTTAGGCATGAAATAGGTCACCACATTGCCCATCCCCTCCTAAGGCATGGTTTCGTAAATTGGACCCCTAAATCCAAATGTTTCATTGCTTCTTACTGAGCAAAGTACTACTTATCAAAATCGATGAAAAACCAACTTATGAGGGGTTGGAACTAGGAGTGAGGGTTGCTCTAGCTAAAATCCTATGCCAAGAATCCAACAGAGATGACGGTTCCTCAATATGAGTCTCTTTTTTCATTTTATGACTAGTTTCAAGTCGCATCCCAAACCTTTTCGGGGACTCTTGGCCAATTCCCCCTCAGGGCATAAAAGACTAACAAAGCAACATTTTTGAGTTTCGTGAGATGATGCAAGATTTTTTAGGCATGGACTAGCTGACCAAATTATCCATCTTCTCCTGAGGCATGGTTTTGTAAATTGGACCCCTTAATCCAAATGTTGCATTGCTTCAAACTGAGAAAAACACTAGTTCTCAAAATCAATGAGTAAAGAAAATTTCGAGGCATGGTACCCAAGAGTGAGGGGTGGTCTAGATGAAATCCTATCCCAGTAATACATCGAAGCAACAGTTCTTCAATATGAGTCTTGGTTTTCATTTTATGCCTAGTTGCAAGTCGCATCCCAAACCATTTAAGAGACTCTTCGCCAATTCCTCCTTAGGGCATAAAACCTAACTAAATTCTACATGTCTATGTCAACTAACTACTATATCTTACTACCTTGAAAAAAGGCTACACCAATTTCAACTGCACATTGAGTTTAACAACCACTACTTCGTACATAAAAATGTGGGTTGCACTATTGTTAACCATCGCCATAACTAACTTATTCTTCAACTTGGATTGAACAAAACTAACATTTGTATAGTTCTACTCTTGCCCTGAACAAAACTAATATTTGTATAGTTCTACTCTTGTCTTGAACAAAACTAATATTTGTATAGCTCTACTCTTGTCTTTCCTTAGACATGTTTCCAACTAAAGCACCCAATATTTGCAACACACCAACTGATGGTTAGATTTCTAACTCCATAGCATTGACCCTCATCTTCAATGGACATTTCCTATAATAATTCTAATTTGCAGAAATCCAACAAACAACAACCTTAATAATATTTTTTCCCTAGATCCATATGATAAAATTATCATGTTCTTAGTGTTATCACATTAATATGTCCTTAATATGTCCAAAATCAAGAGGGATATCACATTACATTAGGTGGTTGACCACTATTTCGTACTGCGAAATCTAACCATAGTGCATATTGCTTGCATGGATAAGTGAGTTGAATTAAGGTGCACCCACCTAGATATTCATACCCTTCACTATGTTGGGAATCCACTTCATGCATGAGTGCCCCTACTAATATTGGTAATTTCACCCTAGTCTAATTGTGAACCCAAAACTAAATATATATAAAAAAAATTAGAACTTTGAATATAGAAAAAAAAGTTCATAAATTGGAACTAGGATGATGATGGATTACTGACTAAAAGCACGCGCACATGCAACTGAAGGTACAAACAAACATGTACATGTTAGATATTTCTTCGTCGAGTGAGGAAATCTTAGAAAAAATAGAGGGAAATGCAACTGCATCTAGTAGATATGATAAGCAAACAAGGACCAGAGGTGAAAAAGTTAGATGAAAATTTTGTAGATGCATGGAATTTTTTCTTGCCAAAGGAGGATAATTCTCTTATGATGATGAGAGCATAGGAGACATAGAGGTTCCACTCAGTTATAAGCATCTGGTGAAACAATGGGTACCTAAAGAACTACCTTCTATAGATGTTGACTTCATTGTCAACAATAGGACATATCACATTGCACCATCCTCCCTGCATGGCCTTGGGCTATTTTCCATGGATGGAATAATTTAAAAATACAATACAGTAACTGAATTGATGGAGTATGTTGGACCGTGTTACATTTATAATGATTGGATGCGGCTGGTCCGACACATGCAAAGTATGCAGAGATATTCACTCGCTGCAAATTATATACAACTAATAAACAAGGATAAAAATAAGGGACTGAATATCTATATTGATGGAAGGCCTAAATATTCCAACAATATCGTAGGGTTTATAAACAAAACATGACCCAGGACAACAAACAAGCAATTGAATTTCATATATGAGGGACGTGAAGAGAATCAGGTAGTCCTGTGCGCAATAAAAAAATAGCTCCTAGGGAAGAGTTATTAGTGGATTACCATTTGAATAGAATAGAAACATCGATTAACAGTGTGTGGGTACTTATGAAACACCTCTTTAAGAAAACTCTACATATTTCATTATATTTTTTTTATTATCTATAACATTGTTTTAAATATTTCAGCACGGTCCCAATTTTATAATAATGTGGGAGCTTGATCATTGAGGTTGATTTTATTTGGGTGGCAATCAGTTTTTTAGTTATCATTAACAATTTTTTAAATATTTGGGGGTTTTAATTATATTATAATGTGGCAGGATGATCGTCGAGAAGGGCCAGCTGCAGAACATGTAAATGATTACCAATTTCCACTTTCATTTTACGTGAATTTTATTATTTTCTTATATAATTTTATTGAAATAACATTTGTTTTTGTTGAAATTATATGTAGTCTGCAGGCCATGTTGATCATGATTTTGCCGATGAGGAGTGGTTGTATTCATCCCCTAATCTGATGCTCTTAATAAAAAAAAAAGATCATTAAAGTGAACAAGGAACTTGCTAGCTTATTAGATTGTCTAGATCAAACTCACGACATCCTATCAAAGATCAATCTCCTTATGTCACAACCTAACACATATGAGGTAATAACCATAATTTAAAGTGTTTTTTTCTAATGTATTCATATGTTCAATTATGAAACTTTGTTCTTTAACTTTTACATTATCTCACGAAAAAACATTTTCTTTTTTATAAAGAGATTTTTGGAGCCTGTTCATCCCAGTGTTGGTAGTAGTGGCACTACAGAGATGCTACAGAGTCCTAATTTGGGAGGTCATACAACTGCTAGAGTACTATTTACTTCTCCATCTTCCACACCTAATTTATATAGGATCCATGACACGCACCACCAGACATCCAAACACCAGTCAGAGTCTAGAGATGGTGGCATAGATGAGGTTGGTGATGTGGTTGACATGGTTGCATTTCCTATTGCTAGACGTGTGACAAGCATGGGGACCCTTCCGTGCACATTTTTGGTCGACGATAATGGACTTCCATTAAAACAATCAAGACTCCCAAGTAGTTTTAATTCATATTTTAATTTTTTAATGTTATCCATCTCATACACAAATAATCTAGATTATTAATTTTAAATTAATGATCATATCTTTTTGTGTGTAGGAAATGACCATTTTTATAGGAACCTAGAGAGCAAGGCCTTGTTGATTTTTGGGGAAACCTTACGCATGAGGTGGAATTGCCAGAATTCAAACCTCAAAAATGAACTTATGGATTATCTTGAAGGCCTCTTTGGAGTAGACACGTTCAATAACAAAATGGTCACCTCTGCAACGGGAAAATATTTAAAATATACATGTGATGTTTATAGACAAAGATTGGCAGGAAATCCTAGGTATGAGCATCCTCCCTCAATTCCAGAGAGGGAGTGGAAGGAAATCATTGATGATGCAAAAGAGAAGATTTTGAAAATATTAGGAGAACAAACAACTGGTACACCAAGGTTAATTACAATATTTTGATTTCAATACCAGCTTTATTTTTCTTTAGATCTAAATAAAAATGTGGTTATATATAACATACTTGAAATTTTTTATGATAGGTTGCCTGACACTTCAAAGGCAACCAAAGAAAGGATTTCCAAACATGGCTAACACAAGTTAGGATAGGGAGGCTACTCGAGGTTATAGTCACAAATTGTAAGTACCCAAACATCTTAAGAATATTATTTGTATCGCCTTACAACTTTCAGATAATTGCATCCAAAAACATTAAAAAACCATACCCTTATGCAATGCAAGGCGACAACTTCAGAACTGAAACCACGGAGGAAGACCACCAAATTGGTTGCAAGTACGATTATAAATCTATGGTTGATCATATGAAAATCATGGAGAAGACCCCAAGATCCAGTTTATGGGATAAGGTAAATAAAAATTAGTCCACATTAACCTTTCATTACTTATAAAATATGTAAATGTTTGATATCGTCCATAATTTAATTTCTTACTTAGTTTTAATCAAGGGAGAAACACTATCAACGAAACCATTAGTACTGGAAAACAAAGCGTTGATAGTGCAATGCATCTAGAAGATCATGGTTCTCCCCAACGGACCCATCCTAGTGAGGTGCATCCCCAAGACGTTCCTGTGACTGAGGCCAACGACGGTAAAATGGTTGTATATTAATCATATACTTAATAATTTTGTGATTATAATTTTTGATGTTTCAATGGCAGAGAATGTCCGGGTTGATCCTCCTCAACCTGAAGATTAGGTGAATAGGTCGATAGCCATTCCAACAGTGCTGACTAGAGGACCAAGTAAATAATTACATTGCAGAGTTTTTTTTAAATATTAATGAACTACTTCAATGATATTTAAAAATTGACAATATAAATTTAATATTTTTTGTTTTTGTAGGTGATGGCCCCTCACAAGAACATCCACATTGTTGGTATGAGACCAGACATACTTGGCATGAAAGGACTGAAACAACATCATCTATTGAAGATCACCTAGTAAACGAAGATATGGAGATGGATGAATTACTTAAGACCTAGAAAGCACAAAAGAAGACTAAAAGAAATTCATGATGTGTAATATTTTTATAAGACAGTTAGATGTACATTATATAGATGAACATGTAATGATGCATATAATGCATTGACATTATGGGTACTTTTTCATCTGATAATATACACAAGGCTATTTCTATGGCTTGCATATATCTGAGAATGTAATTTTGTTATACACTTAATGACAATTTCATCTTCTCTTATAAGACTTGGTATATATTGATTCAATACTCCTTATTTTATTGGTTCTATTGGCCTTGACATACAATATATGCATCAATTTGTGGCTCCATGGATATCATCTTAGTGATTTGAAGGCATTGGTAAACATGAAATTTAAGAGAATGAATTGTTCAAGTTTGGATTTAAATTTTACATGCTTGTTTGTTTGTGGGTTTCAAGAGTTCCAAACTTGTATTTGTTTGTCTTTGAAGAATGACAATCTCTTTTTATTTTAAGATATAACGTGAGAATCAAAGAAAGACCTGGTAACTTGTGCTTGGGCTATGGAGTCTAGGAAACAAATAGAACTTGAATATGCAATATGCAACTTCCAAAATCTTGTGACATGATATATGAAACTTTGAAAGTCTTGTGACATGTGACATATAACAAGCATATTTTCCAAGCAATGTGCAAATTTTAAACTTGGTGCAACATGAAAAAAGAAATTTTGGGGAAGATGCAATAGTAAGTTTTTGGAAGTCGTAAAAAGAACTTAAAAAATATTACAACTTGTGACATACATTTTTCAAAATCTTTTGACACGCAACATCCATCTTTGAAAATGTTGCGACATGCAATATGCAACATGCAAAAAGAATATGTTCCATGCACGTCAAATTTGAACTTGGTATGACTTGTTAACTTTGAACTTGGTCTGACATGTGACATTCAAAACATGAACTTGGTGCGATGTGTGATATGTGAACTTTGAACTTTGTGTGACATGCAACATGCATCTTTTTGCAACTTGTGAAACACATATTTTAGTATTTTCACCACAACTTTTGAACCCAATATTTTTTGTGTGTCATATTTGTACCATTGTAAAGGTCTTGTTAAGATATGAAACTTCATTGTTACAATGTGCATCATCTCAATCTTCATGTCTACAATATGTGGAGGGTTATTCAAGGTTTCAAAACTTTCTTCATATTTTCCTACTTTAATCCTCTCATGGTAATGTTAACCCATATAGAGGTTCAATATATAAACACTCATTGTTCTAATGTTGACATAAATTCCAATCTTCACTTTGTCGATTAGAGGGCACAATTTTGGCAAAAATTTAATGTTTTTAGTTCCATGATTTTTTTTTGGTTTCTTCAACAACATTAAGTATTAAACATGAGAGGTTGGAAATGGTGATGTCAAACATTTTATAATATTTTTTCAGAGCATTACCCTTCTTTTCGTTGTGTCTTTTCATTGTTTCTCACATGACAAAGAAACAAAATAACATTGCCATTGCCAATTTATATGTGGAGGGTTATTCAAGGTTTCAAGACTTTCTTCATATTTTCCTACTTTAATCCTCTCATGGTCATGTTAATCCATATAGATTTCCATGATATAAACAATCATTGTTATAATGTTGACATAAATTCCAATCTTCACTTTGTCGATTAGAGGGCACAATTTTGGCAACAATTTAATGTTTTTAGTTCCATGAAATTTATTTTGTTTATTCAACAACATTAAGGATTAAACATGAGGGGCTGGACATGGCGATGCCAAACATTTACTCTTTCACACATGTGTGTCATCTCATTATTCATTTCTACAATATGTGGAGGGTTATTCAAGGTTTCAAGACTTTCTTCATATTTTCCTACTTTAATCTTCTTAGGGTCATGTTAATCCATATAGAGGTTTATTATATAAACACTCACTGTTCTAATGTTGACATAAATTCAAATCTTCACTTTGTCGATTAGAGGGCACAATTTTGGCAACAATTTAATGTTTTTAGTTCCATGAAATTTCTTTTGTTTCTTCAACAACATTAAGGATTGTTTTTCATGTCTTTTGTTTCACATGTTCAAATATATATGTAACAATTTGACCTCGAAATATTAGGTTTAGGTTCATCCATATACATATAGATAGACATGAATTTGGGTACCTTGGAATTATAGTGAAATACAAAGGACCAAAATCTTTAAGGGCTC
>ML782400.1:110156-130327 GCA_009831015.1 Picea engelmannii
TATATATATATATATATATATATATATATATATATATATATATATTTAAACCTAGTGTTGCATTTTTATTTAGGTCATCATCATATTTTTTTATAGTTTCCTATGTAAACCTATTATTTCAACCTCCTTTGTTGGTTCCTCATGGAAAATTTCATAATTTTGTCATTGATGAGATAAACCAATGTTATGGCCCCAATTACTTGCCACTCATGTTCTTGAATATCATACTTGATTCACATAACCTCATTAAGCATAGATGGATAATAATTTCCTTTCACTTTGATTTGGCACCAATAATTTGATTATCATTGAACCCATGGTTAGTGTTAGATGAAATATATCCTTAATTTTTTACTATAGTTGAAGAAAAAGAGATCAATGCTATCATGAAGTTCTAGAGCATCACATGCCATACCATTTTTATATTGAAACATGCCATGAACATGTTCACATTATCCATTTTATATTTTAATATTGGGATCATTAGTATCCCATTCATTACTGTAAATTCCCAAGGTTTTTCCACACATCTTACAAACCATTATTAAAATAGAGGGAACCCAACACCATGAATGAAGAAAACAAAATAAATGACAATCAAAGAGTTTTGACCATATGTCAACTAATTTGTCCCTTTAAAAAAACTTCATTGATGTGAAAGGGAGCAATGTGTCTATGAGAAAAGACCAAGTTTATCCCCCACATATATTCAATAAGGTGTGGGATAAACACACCCTCAAAACAAAAAACAATTCACAAGAAGTGACCTAAAGCCCTAGTATCATGCTTAGAGATTAATGTAAAGGATTTGAGCCAACACCTTAGGCCTATGAAACAATACCATGATAAGGGGAACCCAACACCATTGATGAGGTCAAAAAAATAAACTACAACGAGAGAGTTGTGATAGCATGTCACCTAAGCTACAATAAGTAAGAAAATAATGCAACTTTTGTGGATAATAAAAGAGAGCATGAGATGTCATCACATTCTCAAATTAATGTCATGCCTCCACTTGTAAATTCTAGGCATTTCCATACAAAAAGAGGAGAACCGAGTAGCAACAAAAACCACCATGAATATAGTGCAAAACTTGTAACTAAACCTTCAATGGAAATATTAGGAAAGGAACCCACTATCACAACAATTATTATGGTTTTTGAAGCCCCAAGATATGCATTATATGTGTTTTGGATGACCTCCCATGCCCATAACACAATGTTAAAAGTCATATCGAAGAAAAATATTAAGTTATGATGTTTTTATTGATAATCATGGTAGTAAATTTCATATAGAGGATCCTCATATAACTGTCCATTGAAAATTATTTGACAAAGACTCCCCTTCTTAGGGTTCTATCCAATTATATTATTTCAATCTTTAAATAGTATGCTCACCACCTCCATCAATATCTCTTTTGTGTTGCACAAAACTATAGTAGTCAACATCTTGATCCTCCTGGACTAGAGAAAATTTATCCATAACAATCAAAGGGATGTGCTCTGTAATTGGACTTACCATGTGAGACCTTGAAATGCCTTCCATACCATTTCTTTCTCTCACCCTCAATACAAGCCACTGGAAACTAATGATTCAAATAAATACGACTTCCCAACACCATGCTATACAATATCTATTGAATCTAGGGAATCAAACTTTTTCCCTGGTAACAATGCCAATCGTCAACTCCCAAAATTGCACTTTGAAATATGAAGTCCCACATAAAAATCAAGGAAACCTCGATTCTACTCAAGATTTCTCACTACCACCAAATTTTCTCAAACCACATACTACTAATATGCCAAAGGGATCATCTACTAATATTCCAAAGGGATCCACAAGGGTAACATTGTTTCCTCTTGCATCCCACACTAAAACAACATAATACTAATATGCCAAAGGGATCTTAGAAAGTGGATCCATTGCCCTCACTAGTTCCTCCATCATTTCTACATATTGCATATGAGACATAGCATGTTAGTATGTCATCTTCAGTAACTTTTGTATATGACATTGTTTGTTATTTTAATTAAACTCCAATCCAACGTATATTCCATTAATTTAACATAAATTAGATGTCACACACTGACATAATGTTTACTCTAGAAACAACCCAAATGGGAAAAACAAATTTCAATGGTTACTCAATTCTCATTTTGAGAATCTTTGGTTACAATGTAACTCACGGATCTTTGTGCATACTTTACTCTTTGGCCAAAATAGCATTTGAGAGTCATATCAAAAGGATGAATAGGATATCTTGGGGGTAATGGGAAGGCCAGGAGACTGACCTTTTAGTTCCCATTGCTCTCTCTCTTTTTTTCTCCTATTTTCATTTTTCTATTTTATTTTGTTTTCCTTTTTTTTTTGTCTCATTTAATTTATAAAATTTGCATTGTCCTTTATTATATAACATTCATTAATTTTTAAATTAAACTTGTAGGTATTGATTCTTACAATCATTCCCATGTTCAGATCCATTTCAAATTAGGCCTCCCCATTGAGAGGATTTTTGTTCTCCAAAATATTAGAGGACCAATCTAGAACAATGTTCCATCATTTTTTTCTCTTGAACATGTATATAGCTATGAATGTTGGATTTCGTTACTGGCTTGAGTTCTTTCTATGGATTTATCTCTAGTTCCTAGCTATGTTATCATGTAGAAATTCCACAAGAGGATGTGTGAATGACCTCCTTCTACTAGGACCAATTGGTTCCTAGCATGGAAAAAAGTTTCTTACGTTTCACATGCATACCAAAACTCTATAAATGCAACAAATTCACTTGGATTACCTCCTTAGTGTGAAATCATAGCACCTTGTATAATTGGTTCAAAAATCAATTTTTTTTTTCTCAAAAATTAATATATATATATATATATATATATATTTTAAATAAATTGTTGTTGTTGCAAGAGCGACGACCTCCTAGAAATATTGCTATGAACTTGCTATATAAATTACAAAAAATTGTATAGCAATTTCTTCGCAATAAACCATGTTTTCATCTCTCTTGCGACAAACCCTTCGATAGCTCATTCGTCACAAACTTTCTTACGCTTGTTGATCTCATGACAATCTTCCTATATTGTCATGTGTGTGAAGATATCCCTTTATCTTCATTCTTGTGATGATCTCTCTAACCTGTCACTCATGTGACGATATCTCTACATTGTCTCATTTGCGATGATTTTCATCGCTAGTAGCACTTGCGACGATTTATCTACTTTGTCACTCTTTCGACGATTTCCCTACTTAGTCGTTCTGGCAACGATATTTTTTCTTTGTCTCTTTTGTGAAAAATCCCTAGTGTCATCTCTCTTGCGACGTTGTTTTAGGTTCATCAAATGTGACACATCATGAGAAGTGACATTTGGGACACCCAATATTTGTCACAATATCCACGACATAAATTCGCAAGAGCGTCGAAATAGTCGTCGCAAAATGACACAAATTTGAAAGTGAGATGTTGTGGGAGTGAGACTGTATTGATTTTGAGGTGATTGAAATCATGTGGGATAAGGACTCTTATCATGCACTACTTGGTATTTATTGGGTGTATGATAACTATGCAGTGATTGACCTAAATAAAGATATAGGCCCTTGATACACGGAGCCAACGGACAATAATATGGAGGGAGAAGACTTGGATCAGTTGTGCAACATAACAACAGGAAGAAGAGAATATTACATAAATCCTACTTTCAATGGATCAATAAGTTGGAGGAGTATACAATCAAGGGTTGAGGATTCAGAACTAGCATTCGATAGTTGGCAGCAAGGCTCTTACAAAATATTTTCAAGAAGATGCGCAACTGTCAGGGAAACTAGATGGGTTGGAACTAAGGTCAGACAACACCCAATATATAATGGTACCTCAAGACTTGAGGGTTTTCTTCTCAGCATGGAAGAAAAGGTAGCGGGATATCAATGCATCTCAGTATTGGATTTATCCCTCCAAGACACCGCTGCCAGATGGTGGGCCAATCACAAAGACTTACTCGAAAATTGGGACGATGTAAAGGAAGCTATCAAATATAGATTTCAAGATAAAGAGTAGCTGGAATTAGAGATGTAGAATGATTTCCAAGTTGCGCAACTGTTCAATGGAGATTCTAATCCTAAATAACATATTGAACAATGCGTGACACAATGACAAGTTGCAGAAATACCATCTCGCTTCTGGGTTCAAGTATTTCCCCACTCACTAGGTCCAATTATGAAAGCTTGGTTCATGCATGAAGAAAACAAAAGATAGACCAATGACTGGAAAACATTGGAAGCTCACTTTTGCAAGTGTTATCACTGAAATTTCATTCGCAAATGGTTACAGGAATCCAACATCTTCAAACAACTATTAGTTCACCCATGGACCAAAAATCACCAAAAATGCATTCCAAAAGGTCCAAAACTATACAACTAGTTATAAAATCAGCATGTGCTAAGGATATATAGGAAGCACGTGCACTTGCACCATTCGAAAATGCCTGAAAAGTGCACATGCACCTAATGCGTGACTATAGACGCAAAAATCCATGCACAACTCAGAACGACGCATTTATGATATTGGTCGGCCTCCCACCGACTTCTAGTTCAGCTTCCAATTTGATGTGACATCCAATTCGATTTGAGATTCAAATCTCAGCTGAATCCAGTTGGGTGGTTGGTCAAAGACCTAAAGGTTCCCTAAATAGCCCCTTGTTCACACTAAAATCTGGTTGAATAATGACTCAAAGTTATGCTATAAAAGGAAGCCATGGGTGAACTGCATTTTCAAGGAATTCATTTGTATTGTTATGTTGTTGGTATTCTCTTGGAGGATCCTCTTTCCTCATCAAGAGTATGCTAGCACCATTACACTTAGTCATTCATATCACCTCTAGAATTAATTTACTTCAGATTCTCTTCACCATTTCATCCTAGTTTCTCATTTGTAAGAAGAGCTTAATATTTGGGGGTTCAAGAGCCTCCCTTGGAGGAAAAGGGGACCCAAAGTCTCTATTTATTCTTGGTGTTTTATTTCCACTAATACAATCCTTTCCATTGGTGGCATGAGTCTTATTTGTTCCTTGTCCTTGTGTTCTTATGCACTATAGTTTAATTGTTTTTATCATTCTTAGTTTAATTCTTTGCTTATCTTTTGTACTTTATCTTTCTAACCCTTTTCTTTACTGTTTTCTTTCCTAGCTGACCCAACTAGGCTTGTAAGAACCATTATTTGTCTCATTTAGGTGAAAAAACAGGTGCAACAGATTGACGACTCCATTGGGGAAAGGTATCAATTTCCTACCCCATTTGGGTTATTTTAGCTCTTCTTTCTGTTTATTTAACATGCAGGTACCATAATTGGCCCGAGCCAAGCTGCAAAACATCAAGTTCAAAGCTGATTTAAGAGAATTCGATCCAGAATTTTCTTCACGGTCATGTGATAGGTGTGCATGGGTTTATCGGCCCATAGTCACGCATCGTGCACATGTGCGCCAAAACAACTGTATTACTCAGCGCCTTTTGTGCACCTATGCCAATAAGTCTCTTTTATTTCGTGCATTGGCGCTCAAAGCGCCTCTGTCTATTCTGAGACCCATGCACCTGTGCAGAAAAATACACATTGTAAGCTTTTTGTGATCTGTGGAGGGCCCATAGCCTTCTTAAAATTGATTCCATGCATATTTTAATCTGGACCACACTTACATTGCCTCTCCATATAAATGGATTAGTCAAAACATAGGCACTTAGGGGGTTAAAATCAAAAAAATTTCCTCTTTTTGTTTTCATGTTGCCACATGGATGGATTTCTTTGATTAAAGGTTAAGTGGGAATCATTCTACATCACATTTAAAAATTTCATTGGGACCAGAAATTGGATATCAATCGTTGAGTATGCTCTTCTCTCGCACTCCAAAGCGATCTTGAGAATTAGAAAGAGGTTGAGGGACAATTTCATCTCCCTTAAAAAGAAAAAATCTTTAGGAGAGGACAACAACCCCCCTCGAGACTCCTCTTAGTTTATTTTTCAAACATATCTTAAAATTGTAAGGGCCCATGCATGCCCACATGCTACAAAGATAGGATAGTGTTGAAATTTACTTTCTTAGATTAAATCACTAGGGAAGTTTTAAAGTTTTTGTAATGGGCCCATACATGACCACATGTCCACAATCTAGGATAGTTTCAAATCTTTCTTAGATTAAATTACAATAGGGAGTTAAAGGAATAGTAAGGACCCACATGTCCACATGCTGGTTTCCTAGGGGCTTTAAAATTCCGCAAGGTTGTACCAATGACACATAGTAACTTAGGTAATCAAAACTTGTAAGGACCAAGAGAAGTCCACATGCAGCAAGGTGACACCTAAATTATTAAAAAATTGGCACACTTTCACTTCTTCACACACAAAGTTCACAAATCACTCACATAGTCTTATCTAGAAATCGTGGAGGTTGAAGTAAGTTTCCTCCATTGGGATTCAGAAACTCCCCACCCCTTTTCTTGATGAGACTATCCAATCCCACTTAATTTCAATGAGGTTGGTTTATACCCCCAATCTGTCAAACAACCACAACTAAAATCTTTCTAAAAACTCACTAAGTTTTCCTCCACAGGAGGTGCCAAAAGAAAATTTGTTAGTCTAGGTAGGGTTTCAGGGATAGGCATCCAAATAACTCCCCATTATCTGGTTCTCACATATTTAAACAATAGAGGTTTTCAAATAGGGAACTTTAAATCCTATAAGTCAAGTGTTCCTACACCATAAGGAAGGGAGATACCCATGAAGGGTCGAAGGCCGAGGTCCGATTGTTCTGTGCGTCCCCCCTTAAGGCACCCACCTCTTGAATGGGTTCCAAGATGTGACCCATTTATTAGGACGGAAATATAAATGCCACACTTTGACTGAGGTACCTAGTGACCAAGTTTTAGGGCATCTACCCAGGTGGAAACTGTGGGCTGCAGTTGCACCTTGATCAAATTTTGTGTGGCTATTGGGAAATATCGCTAGTTCTTTTGAGATATGCACCCTCTACCCCTCATTACAACTGATTACTTAATCCTTCACTAGTACCTCTTCGAGTGGCTTCATACCCCACTGTTGAGTGTTATTGGAAGGTCCAGTGTGATTTAAGAGGAAGGACATTACGTATTTTAGGACACAATCATTTATTTTCTTTGTTCTCCCATGTGGACAAAATCCACCTACCCACATGTATGCTTCTTTATCAATTGATTTATGTATGATGTTCTTATGATTACATACGATTGTGAGATATATTATGAAGGTACAAGTATACAAAGTCTCTTGTTCATTAATTTCTCTCATCACCATTTGCACACATCCACTTTGCTAGTTGGACATCATAGGGGACCCACAGAACCCCCGTCATTCCATACGCTTACTAAATCTCCCTCCCATTCTAGAGGGAGTTCCTAGTCTTTCCAACTCATCGACCATAATTCCCCACACCCCTGTGAGTTCTACTATCTTGGGATCAGTTTTTCTTGGTTCCACTCTGCTTGGGTCCACTTCCCAAGGTCAAACACCCCCACGCTCTCCTTTCCACAAAAGCAGGGGGCCAACTTCTTCTCAAGGGGGAAGTACAAACCCACCTAGTCCCCCTCAATGGTTAGGTATGCAAAACACTCACACTATGGCTAGAAGTAATCCTCTGCCACCACCTCAGATTCCATACTTGGCTTCCCTCAACATAGCAGATCTAACTAAACTCACCAATGATCCTATATTGCACAACTCCACATGGCCAACAATGCCTACCAAACTACCTTCAGACATCCCCAAGCTTGAAGGAAAACTGGGAGAAAATCCCACCAACCATATCATGACCTTTCACTTATGGTGCTCTTGAAACAACATCATGGACGATTTTGTCCGATTAAGGTTATTTCAATGTACACTCACTGACTCATCAGCTAAGTGGTATGTAGAAGAAAAATATGGGTCCCATGTGACCTTTGAATCCTTGGCCAAAGCATTCTTGACCTTCTTTCAACTATCAATTTGTCATGACAATGGGCTCGAACTACTCTCAGAATTTAAACAAACCTCTGCCATGCACATCGTTGATCACATTCATGAATGGCATCGGCGACACAGTCTTTGCAAAGTTGAAGCCACCCCGAAACAATGTCTCAATTAGTTCGTCAAATCACTTGTTTCCCTCCTTTCCAAAGATGTATCCGCCACCTTCCCCTAGTCTAAAGAAGAAGCCATTAGCAATTCCCAATAGTTTGAAATCATTTATTCATAGTCAGGATACTTATATAAAGTACTACCTGACACCCCAAGACCCATTCCATTTGGCTAAGACAAACCAAGAATGTCTCACTCAGTGGATGGATTGATTGGTACCACAACACAACACAATCCATACCCCCCACAACCCACTATGTATGGTACACCTCCATATCCACCGACATATGGAGGAAATCATTACTACCCCCCTCCCCTTTACCAACAATCATATCCTATTGTTCCCCCTTAGTCATTTGGGGCACCCCCACCAGTACCCATGTCGTATTTGGTCTCTCAATCTAGTATGGGTCCAACCCCAACCCCTGGATATAACCCTAGTAGTAGTGGAAGTACCTCTACTTCCTATACTCCATATGGATCCTATCAATAGAACAATCCATATTTTTCATTTCCTAGTCCTCCCCAGCTGGTTCATCCTCCACCGAGACAACCACATGATGGGGTCAACTTTGTTCATCCCTTCCCCATTCAACAGGTTCATACATTTGAACAATTGAATACAACCAATCCGACTAATAATAAGAAAGGAAGGAACCAAAACAATGACAATCCAGGACCAGGCAAGAATGACCCCCACAACCATCCCATTGGGGGCAACCAATACCAAGACCCCCAAGGGGGAACCAATAATAATATACCACGACAAGGGAAGAAAAATAATCTTTGAACTAACTTCCCTTGCACTATATGTGGTGAGTATGGACATTATACTCATCATTTACCCCAAATTCCTGATCTCCAATGGATGAGGGAATCCATGAAATCACAGGGCCCTCTGACACAATATGCTCCTCAACAGGCCCCACAACAGTATTTGCAACCACTGCCTCCAACTGTTTTAAGAAGTGATCAACCCTACCCCACCACAAATGGGGCAATATCCAAACCCAGGTGCCACTCAACCCGAGAATTCGGTTGATTGCAGTGTCCTCCTCACTAGCGAAGAAATTCTTCTACAAACCCGCAACCATCAATATGGCATGACTCCCGACTCTACCCCAACCACCTCAGAAACACTACCAGCTACTACAGGAAAACCATTGATTATTCCACGTCCTAACGCGGAACCCATTCCTTGCATACCACATATTCCCTTACAACAAAATGTACATAACCCTCATGCTAGGGCTGCTCATAATTATAGTCTGGTTGATGACTTATCCCACTCTTCCACAACCATATCTGTGTTGGATGTCCTCCAAAAATGTCCATCACAGCGAAAATCTTTTCTTTTTTCCTTGGGGGTAGTCGACACAGCTGACACGCATTTGATCAAATTTGATTTAGATAATGAAGAACCACGTCTTCCCACCCAAGTAGCCTTCTAGATACTAGTTAATATCTGGAACACCACATTTTATCGATGTATCATCGATGAAGGTGCATCCACCTGCATCATGTCTAAACATGTATGGCAGAAAATTGTCTCCCTCGAGCTAGTACCCTCTACCATCACCCTTCGATCTTATGACAGTCGACCAACATCTTCCACAGGGCTTTGTCAAAATGTCCCCATAGAACTTGGGGGCAAAACCATCCTCATTGACATTGAAGTTATCGATGCCTATCTTGATTACAATATCTTGTTCAGATGCAACTACATGTATGCTATGAAGGCGGTCACCTCTTCTATGTTTCATACGATGATGTTCCCCAATAATGGGAAGATTGTCACCATCGACGAACTTACACATTATGAGCCTAACCATTCAGCCAACATCGATAACATCCTCCCCCTTGTTCATGTTAGCTCAAATGATTTTCCAGTTTCCAACATTGGACCTGGATTATTCCAAGACCCATCCATGTTGGGCACTTATCAGGGAGAACCACTGTTCCTAAACCCATCTTTTTCAACACAAGTGTGTGTAGTTTCCTCTAAAGGAACAAGCATCGAAGACAATACTCCTATCACTGAGTCCCCTCCCCATATCAAAGTTCTACCAATTGAAGAAATACTACCTCAGGAGTTCCCTGAGAGTGCCACTGCACCACTTATCACAAATCCCCCCCCCCTCCAGTGGAAAATCCCGGTATGGTATCTACGTCCACCCAATATGGTTCCTCAACCATCCCTCCCTCCTTAGTTAGAGGCAATCCTGGTGCAGATTCCAATACTTGTTCCTACCACACCACCCTCACCCCTAATCACTAGCACCATCACTGCAGCTGGGGGAAGACGGAAGAATAAAGAGCCCATCACTCCACTACCTCCTCAAGTTCAACTCCCTTGTACCTTATGTGAAAGAAAAGGACACCCCACTCAAAAATGTCCTTCTCTTCCCAAGCTATGCAGTTTTATCCAGCTTCCTCAAGAACTCCTTTTGCTTACCACTCCACCAAGGACATCCCACAGTACTATGATTTCATAAACCACACGCAAACAACATATACGAACCAATTTTTCATGTGCCATATGCACAAAATATGGGCATTACACTCATCATTGCCCATCTATCCCACATGTCTTCCACACATTAGTCATGGAACGCCACACATATCTTCCTAAGATTCCTCCGACACTCCATACCAATGCTCCCATGAATGTAATTCATTATATTTCTTCATCAGTCCTCAAGCAAAGGGGAGATCCATGTCTTCCCACCAAATTACCCCCCGATCGCCCATAGTGTTAGTGAAAATGGGATGGAATTATGGACCCACCATCCATATCTAAGCCTTTTTCCCCACTTTCATTTTTTGGTACAAAAGCCCATAAGCTCAGTTTTTCGAAACATCTTCGGCCACTTACATAGACATTTTCATCAGGTTATCATTTTCCCTTTTCCCCGGTGGATCATCTTTCCATGACACACTCAGGTACTCCTGCTGATGTTCAAAATTGTCAAATAGCTGTTATATGTCCTTTATTTTCAGATATTGTTCACGTCGGGTATTTGGTTTTCATGTGTACGGGTACTAGGTCATCACACACCAGTGCATCCCCTTCAGGTATATGATCGACACTGGCATGTAATCATTCCCTCTGAATCTCAATTTCATATCCAGTCACAGCCTCTGAAATTTTCCTATAGGATCCTCATATCCGGCTCTGTAGTACTGTCACCTCCGCTGCATTTTGGTACTGCCACCCGATAGCACTATCCCCCACATGAGTTGTCCCATTCATAGTCCCCCTTGGCACTTTGACACTCATGCTGCTTTCACTCCCTAGGTATGGGAGTCTCGATAGTCTTATGCATTTCCAAGAATCAACCACATACTCATTCTCCTCATTTTGTTAGCTTTCCCAATGGACTCCCAAGTTATCTCTTCAAGGTTCTATTTTGACTGCACCTCCTCAGTATCGTTAACCATCCATTTAATCCACAATCAATTTTCCCATCCGTAAATTTCCCTCCATTTCATTTACCTCATATAGAAAACCACTCATGGAGCCCCCACCCTCCACCAGTTATCCACGCAACTTGCGCCATAACTGGCCCAACCATATTGCACTGGGGCACCCATTTTTGTATTTCTACACTCATCCCAAATTATTCTTTATTCATTTGGTAATTGTAAAAATCCTTTGTTTCCAGCATTTACATAGATTTTTGTCGTCACCTTTGGCGACCTTCTTCCTTTTTGGAAAATGCAACCCATGTCTCCCTTGGTTGAGGCATTCCTTATCACCTACTCATGTTGACATTGCCCATAAACCTTGAGTATCCCACATGTCCCCTACCTCTACTCTCTGATTTTGTTCACTTTGTCCTGCATCTGGCACAACGTTTCCCACGTCTGGTTGTCCCCATGACACTCGACTTACTTGAATGGTTGCTGCCACTTATACTTCACATATATCCCCAACCAAGGGCAGTCTCGAGTCTTACCGCATCTTGACTTCATCCATGTACCTCATCAGTTCATAATCTCATCTAGTGGGTATCACAAAGCCCTTTTCTTCTTGGATTCATGTCTCCCTTTTTGTCGACATCATCATAGTTTCCAGAAGGGTGACAATATCTTGACTCTCGTTACCTTTACAATGAGGAGTCTCAGATGACACAGGGAGAACCATCATTGCTCTTTTTTGTCGTTGACCCCCATAACATTCGACTTCAACACTTTCTCATGTTGCGGTGGGTCTTACTTCGCGACTATAGCTGTTGTTTTCATATATGCCAAAGACCTCTGAAATTTGATAGGCTATCAATGCCTTCATATCATCGACACTTCTCACAGGTGTCCTTACCTTTTTTTTCAGAGTTTGTTCATCATTAGAATTATCCTCTGTCATTATCAAACCGCCCTGGAGGGAACTGCAGTGATCTACACCAACTCACCATTTCAGTTACTGTATTCCACATTTTTGAGTTACATGACATGAGAATAGGGCATGCTTGCCTTGTTTGTACACAATTTATTTTTCACACCTTGTGAAAGCTTGGGTACTACAGGTTCCCCTCTCCCTCCAATGGGTCACTCTTGATACTCTCATTTTTCTCTTTCTTACAAAAGTACTCTCAATAGAAGAAACATTGATGAATTTCGGCTATACATATGCTCCTAACCTCATCCATCAGGGGGCATTCGTTATCACTGAAATTTCATTCGCAAATGGTTACAGGAATCCAACATCTTCAAACAACTATTAGTTCACCCATGGACCAAAAATCACCAAAAATGCATTTCCAAAAGGTCCAGAACTATATGACCAGTTATAAAATCAGCATGCGGTAAGGATATACAGGAATCACGTGCACGTGTGCCAATCGAAAATGCCTAAAAAGGGCACTTGCACCCGATGCACGAATGTGGACACAAAAAGCCGCACACAACTCAGAATGGTGCATTTATGATATTGGTTGGCCTCCCACCCACTTCTGGTTCATCTTCCAAGTCGATTTGACATCCAAATCTTGGCTAAATATGGTTGGGTGGTTGGTCAAAGACATAAAGGTGCCCTAAATAGCCCCTTTTTCACACTAAAAGATGGTTGAAAAATGACTCAAAGTTATGCTATAAAATGAAGCCACGGGTGCACTACATTTCCAAGGAATTCATTTGTATTGTTATGTTGTTGGTATTCTCTTGGAGGATCCTCTTTCCTCATCAAGATTATGCTAGAACCATTACACTTAGCCATTCATATCACCTCTAGAATGAATGTGCTTTGGATTATCTTCACCATTTGATCCTAGTTTCTCATTTGTAAGAAAAGCCTAATATTTGGGGGTTCAAGAGCCCTCCCTTGGAGGAAGAGGGGACCCAAAGTCTCTATTTCTTCTTGGTTTTTTCTTTCCACTAATACAATCATTTCGATTGGTGGCATGAGTCTTATTTTTTCCTTGTCCTTATGTTCTTATGCACTATAGTTTAATTGTTTTTATCATTCTTAGTTTAATTCTTTTCTTATCTTTTATGCTTTCTCTTTCTAACCCTTTTCTTTACTGTTGTCTTTCCTATCTGACCCAACTAGCTTGTAAGCACCATTATTTTTCTCATTTAGGTGACAAAAGAGGTCAAATAGCAAGGACTTCTCGTTTACAGGTAAGTAGCCTGAGCTCGAAGTAGTCCTGGAAAGAATTAAAGAATTCCTTTTTATAGACAATAGTAAACAAAAATCAGACCTAGTGATATGTGAAAAGCAGAGCCGATAACTTCAGACTAATCTTCATCTAACCTTATACAAGAGACCTATGGAATGCTATAATATTGAGAGGGATTTATAAATCCCAGATGATTTAGAAGAGTTGATAAACTTAGCCATTAAAGACATAGAAGGGAATAAAGAAATCGAGAACATCATACCCAGTCAAACTCATCGTTGTTATAATCACCCATTGAATTTGCGCAAAGTCAATATAGGGACCAAAAAGCAACCTAAAATAACTATGGTGGGATATTACTGGGATGATAAAACTAGTCAAGAAATATAGAGTTTGTTGTGAGAATATAAGGATTTGTTCCCAAATACATTTTCAGAGTTAAAAGAGATTGAAGGAGTTCTGGGAGAGTTGAAAATTGAATTAAAAACAAGATAAACGCTTGTGAGGCATAGACCATACTATCTTAACCCGAGAGTGAAAGAGAACGTTAGAAGGGAAATAACTAAGATGCTAGAAGTTGGACTTATTTTTGCAGTGGAAGAAGTAGAATGGGTCAGCCCAATAGTTATCCAGAGAAAGAAAGGCACAGAGGATATTAGGGTCTATGTAAACTATAGAAGCCTTAACGCTTCCTATGTGAATGACCATTTTCCAGTACCTTTTGCGAATGGGGTGCTAGAACATGTTGCGGGGAAAGAATATTACTCATTTACAGATGGATTTTTTAGGGTATCACCAAGTAAGGATTGCTGAAGAGAAAAAAAAAAATACCACATTCATAATAGAATGGGGGTCATTTGCATACAATGTGATGTTATTCAGCCTAAAGAACGTCCTTGTAGTTTTCACCAGGATTTTGATAGAATCTTTCCGAGAATTTATTCACAAGTTTATAGATGCTTATATGGATGATTCGATGGTATATAGTCTACTCAAGGAACATGTAGCGCTACTACATATAATGTTTGATAGATATAGATAATTGCAGATATCATTGAACCTCAAAAAGTTTATCTTTTGTGTGCCACATGGAAATTTGTTGGGCCACATAGTATGCCAAGAGGGAGTACTAGTAGAACCAACCAAATTTGTGGCTATTGTGAACATGTCACCACCTATGAGTGCTAAGCAGTTGCACTCCATGCTGGGGCACACAGGGTACTACCGCAAGTTCATAAGAAGATATCAAAATATCACTGCACAACTGGAAAATCTAATAAAGAAGGTCGAAGTGTTCCAATGGATACCAGAATGTGATAAAGTGTTAGAGACCCTAAAGGAGAAGTTCAGCACAACACCTATTCTGATATTTCCAAATTGGGAAAATGAATTTCACGTCCATGTAGATGCTTTAGGTATTGACTTAGGAGCTATCTTAACACAACCAAGAGATGGAGCCATGGATCATCCTATCTATTTTGCGAGTAGTAAGTTTTTGCAAGATGAGCGCAACTATACAACGACAAAAAGGGAGGGTTTAGTATAATTTACACTTTGCAGAAGTTTAGACATTATTTTATAGGTTCTCATTTTAAGTTCTTTACTGATCATTCTGCATTAAAATATCTAGTTAACAAACTTATGTTGGAAGGGAGAATTTGTAGATGGTTGTTATTGTTTCAGGAATTTTCTTTTGAAGTGATCATTAATATTTGGGGGTTCAAGAGCCCTCCCTTGGAGGAAGAGGGGACCCAAAGTCTCTATTTATTCTTGGTGTTTTCTTTCCACTAATACAATCCCTTCCATTGGTGGAATGAGTCTTATTTGTTCCTTGTCCTTATGTTCTTATGCACTATAGTTTAATTGTTTTTATCATTCTTAGTTTAATTCTTTGCTTATCTTTTATGCTTTATCTTTCTAACCCTTTTCTTTACTGTTGTATTTCCTAGCTGACCCAACTGGGCTTGTAAGCACCATTATTTTTCTCATTTAGTTGACAAAAGAGGTCAAATAGCAAGGACTTCTCGTTTACAAGTAAGTACCCTGAGCTCAAAGTAGTCCTGCAAAGAATTAAAGAATTCCTTTTTACAGACAATAGTAAACAAAAATCAGACCCAGTGATATGTGAAAATTAGAGCCGATAACTTCAGACTAATCTTCATCTAACCTTAGACAAGAGACCTATGGAAGGCTATAAGATTGAGAGGGATTTAGAAAGCCTAGATGATTTAGAAGAGTTGAGAAACTTAGCCATTAAAGACATAGAAGGGAATAAAGAAATCAAGAACATCATACCCATTCAAAGTCATGGTTGTTATAATCACCCATTGAATTTGCGCAAAGCCAATATAGGGACCACAAAGCAACCTAAAATAGCTATGGTGGGATATTACTAGGATGATAAAACTAGTCAAAAAATAGACCATACATTTTCAGAGTTAAAAGAGATTGAAGGAGTTATGGGAGAGTTGAAAATTTAATTAAAAACAAGATAAATTCTTGTGAGGCATAGACCATACTGCCTTAATTCGAGAGTGAAAGAGAAGGTTAAAAGGGAAATAGCTAAGATGCTAGAAGCTGGACTTATTTTTGCAGTGGAAGAAGTATAATGGGTCAGCCCAATAGTTATCCAGAGAAAGAAAGGCACAAAGGATATTAGGGTCTGTGTAGACTATAGAAGCCTTAACGCTTCCTATGTGAATGACCATTTTCCAATACCTTTTACGGATGAGGTGCTAGAACAGGTTGTGGAGAAAAAATATTACTCATTTACAGATGGATTTTCAGGGTATCACCAAGTAAGGATTGCTGAAGAGAAAAACAAAAAGACCACATTCATAATATAATGGGGGTCATTTGCATACAATGTGATGCTATACAGCCTAAAGAACGTCCTTGTAGTTTTCGCCAGGATTGTGATAGAAGATTTCCAAGAATTTATTCACAAGTTTATAGATGCTTATATGGATGATTGGATGGTATATAGTCTACTCAAGGAACATGTAGCACTACTACATCTAATGTTTGACAAATATAGACAATTCACGATATCATTGAACCTCAGAAAGTTTATCTTTTGTGTGCCACATGGAAATTTGTTGGGCCACATAGTATGCCAAGAGGGAGTACTAGTAGAACCAACCAAAGTTGCGGTTATTGTGAACATGTCATCACCTATGAGTTCTAAGGAATTGCACTCCATGCTGGGGCACACAGGGTACTACCGTAGGTTCATCAGAAGATATCAAAATATCACTGTACCACTGGAAAATCTACTAAAGAAGGCCGTAGTGTTCCAATGGATACCAGAATGTGATAAAGCGTTCGAGACCGTAAAGGAGAAGTTTAGCACACCACCTATTCTGATATTTCCAGATTGGGAAAATGAATTTCACGTCCATGTAGATGCTTCAGGTATTGACTTAGGAGCTATCTTAGTGCAACCAGGAGATGGAGCCATGGATCATCCTATCTATTTTGTGAGAAGTAAGTTTTTGCAAGATGAGCGCAACTATACAACGACAAAAAGGGAGGGTTTATCTATGATTTACACTTTGCAGAAGTTTAGACATTATTTTCTAGGGTCTCATTTTAAGTTCTTTACTGATCATTCTGCATTAAAATATCTAGTTAACAAACTTATGTTATAAGGGAGTATTTGTGGATGGTTGCTACTGTTTCAAGAATTTTCTTTTGAAGTGATCATTAATACTATAATATGTAATGTAGGGACTGATCATCTATCTAGATTAGAGTCAAGGGAAAGTGGCAGAGCAATCGATGATCAACTTCCAGATGTAGACCTATACCAGGTTGAGGCAATAACAAAATACTTGGAAGACATAACAATCTTCTTAAGTACATGAGCTTGCCCAGAAACATATTCTACAACCCATAAATTCCATATGGTGGTTAGAGTAGCAGACTATCAATTGATTACAGGGAAATTGTATAAATTGGGACTAGATAGTATCCTCAAGATATGTGTCTTGGATCATGAAGGATAGGATATACTGTGGGAGTGCCACAGTGGAGTTGTGGGAGGTCATGTGGGAGGAAAGGACACTGCGTAGAAAGTTCTGCAAGATGGACTATGGTGGGAGATGCTCTTCAAGGATGAAAATACATATGTTAGATTATGCAATGTTTTTCAAAGAGTGGGTAAGCCATCATGATGAGATGAACTACCACTTCAACCAGTTCGAGCTTTATAATCATTTGAGAAGTGGGCGGTTGACTTCATTGGGTTGATCAACCCCACAACTAAGAATTCAAAGTCTAGGTACATTATTACTGCAACTGACTACCTTACACATTGGCCCAAGGTAGAATCTATTCAGTATTGTTCGACTGATACTCCTTCTAGGTTCATTTTTGAAAATATTATCACTAGATTTGGATGTCCAAGGAGTCTGACCAGTGATCAAGGAGCTCATTTTATCAGTAGTACCATATCAAAGCTTACAACAAAGTTCTTGATCCAACATCATAAAAGTATTCCCTACCACCCGCAAGCCAATGACACAGTAGAGGCCTTTAACAAGATTTTGGACAGAGGGTTAACGAAGTTTTGTTGTGCAAACAAGGAAGATTGGGATGACAGAGTTCCAACAGTACTATGGGCTTATAGGACAACCACAAAGAAACTCCACAAGTACACTCCATTTCAACTAGTTTTTGGGAAAGAGATTGTGTTGCCTGCATAATTCATTACTCCAAGTTTGCACATTGCACAGATCACATGCATGTCAGAGGAAGAATCAGTTGCGTAGAGACTCATGGAGTTACAAGAAATTGAAGAGACCAGGTTTTTAGTAGACTTACATTAGTCAGTTGAGAAAGCAAGGTAGAAATCTTGGCATGACAAAAACATTAAGACCAAAGTATTTTCGCAAGGAGACAATTTCCTACTCTATGACAGTTGGTACCAGAAGAATCCAAGCAAGTTGCGCATGCATTGGTTGGGACCATTTATAGTTGTGGAGATCCAAACTTCTGGAGCAGTCAGAGATGCGCAACTAGATGGTATATTGTGTCTACGATGGGTGAATGGTGCTCTCTTGAAACCCTATGTGTCTCAGAACTAAGATAAAGTATTGTTTCTCTAGTTCGAAGGAGCATGTATAGTAGTTAGATTTGATTTTTTCTGCAATTTCTGTAAATTCAGTTAATAAATTGGACGTGTGTAGTGGTGCGTCGGGACATGTAGTTCATTTATTTCTATATAAGTGTTGGTTGATGTAGAACTGCTTAGTCAACAGTGTAGGATTAGATGCATCAATAACCTATTAGTGATCGTCATTAATATGATGGGGACCCATTTTGTGGTCGAAGGAAGAGTGAATTTGAATTCAATCTGAGTCCATGTGCCAGATGAAACTAGTCCAGTCACAACCTTTATTACTATTATGATAACCCATCTGAATTCGGTTAATACATAAAGCCACAATACGTGAAGATGCCATCGATATTCACGTTGATATTTTAATCTATCAAAGAGTAAGGTATTAAATCAGCCATGTCCCTGTCCAACTTTCATAGTAAATGCCAAAATATCCAATAGGATTTACCCCGTTAACCAGTCCCATCAGAAAACTCAGATCCAAGTTGCATCTATAGGGTAATGATGAAAAACAGTTATTACTGAACTTGTCAGCTAAGCTCGATTATAAAGCTCTGAGAACCCGTTGTAGAACACATTATTTCCCATAATGAACTTAGCAATTTGTGAATTCTGCAGAGTGAGAAATCTTGTGTAATCCCTTGACCCGTAGTCATGATCCCTAATCCTTGTCTCGCTTGCATAATTTTTTGATAGTCGAGAGTCACAATGTTGAGAGCTATAGGAATCAAAAGCACCATTTCCAAAGATGCAGTACCAGATGAGCCCCGCGACCCACGAGTTGAGGTCATGGGTGATATCAAGGGGAAGGTGGAGCAGGTCAATCTCCTCGATATTGACTTAATAGACCAAGTATTGTTTCCCCAGATGAACATAGACGTTTTCTGGAGTATCGCTCCAGATGCGTTGGGAGGCATGCAGTTTTTTCTAAAGCCCAAATTTATTAACCTGTTCAAAGAAACCATCATGAACCTCAAGGACTTACCAGTGTTCGACACCACTGATGAGGTTGCACAGTGTACTAAGTTCATAATCAACAGGGTGCATGAAAAAAGTCTATTATTTTATAGGAGATATCCAATCCATGCAAAAGACATCCACCAGCTTACTGGACTATCCCTTGAGGGGGAGGATGTGCCCAAAGGATTCTGTTGGTCACTATAATTGCTTAATTAATTTCAAACAACCAAGTGAAACATAAATTATCAACCCAGGGAAGTCTTTTGTTTCAAAGATAGCTGCGCACTATATATGCTCAATTCCAAAAGCACTTAGTGTTGTAGTAAAG
>ML782400.1:154044-169411 GCA_009831015.1 Picea engelmannii
GGGACAATATTGGTCTTGTCTCCTTCATTTTTATGCTCAAGGACAATAGAACTGTTACACCCATTAGTATAAGTTCTTCCCAACAACTTGTACAGAGTTCCACAACAAACTCCCCTCATCAACACCATTGCTCCTCGTACCATATTGCAAGTGTTCTTTTCAAATACATTTTTCACTCTTGCATCACTCAACTTGCTTACAAATATTAGGCTCCTGCCTAGTTTTGGAATGTGTAGAACCTCGGGAAGAGTTCTAATCCTTCCATCGTTTAGCAGCAACTTAACCCTTCCACATCCCAAGATTTTTGTTGTCGAGTCATCTCCTAGGAATACATCACCACCATCATATTTTTCATATTCAGATAACCACTCCCTGTGAGGAGTCATATGGTATGATGCACCTGAGTCGATCAACCATACACCATGGTCTGCATGTGTACTTGTATATTCTAGGTAAACATCACCTCCTTCTTCAGTGGAGGTTTTCACCTCCGTGGAAGAGGTACTATCAGATCCCTTTGGTTTTTCAACCTTCTTAGAATTGCAATCTTTCTTATAATGCCCTGTTTTACCACACTTCTAGCATTTCCTCAAATATTTTCGTGGAGACTTAGATCTACCTGTAGATTTAGATCTCCATCCTGAAGGCTTACCAGGGTTCCTGTCTTGGGTATGCCCTCTTACAAATAAAGCATCTCTGTTGTGACCATCCATGCTTTTTCGCCTCATCTCTTCAGATAAAAAGGATGCAACTACATCCTCATAATTCAATGTAGTTTGAGTGGTACTACCTATTGCTACAACCAGATTATCCCAAGAGTCTGGGAAAGAACATAAAAAAGTAATACACTTATCTTCTTCTGCAATTGTAATATTAACAGATCCAAGTTGACTTACCAGTGTATTAAAGGCATTTAGATGTTCTGTCATGGAATCTCCATCTTCCATCCTAAGATGATACATCGTCTTTCGAAGAAACAACTTGTTTACCAGGGACTTTGATTGATACAAATTCCCTAAGTTATCCCATAGTTCCTTGGCTGTAGATTCTCCTGAGACATTCAACAACACTGAATTTGCCAGGCCGAGTCGAATAGTACTCCTTGCTCTTCTGTCCAACTTGTCCCAATATTCCTTCGACATACCATTAACCGGTGTACTAGTAGTTTGTGTACTGGTAGGTTGTGTACCAGTAGCCTGTGTTCTTTTCGATGGTGTACCAGTAGGCTGTGTACCAGGATCCATAGAGATCCATTTTTCTTTGTCTATAAGAAGGTCCTCCATCTTGAGCTTCCATAGCTCAAATTTTTACCATTGAACTTCTCTATCTCGATTCTAGATGAGCTCTCCATTCCTCTTTCTTTACTTGAATATCCACTGCAAAAGCTCCCACTAAACCCAGGTTTATCACAGACCCAAGATAAACTTGATCTATCAAGACCGAGCCAAACCCTCAACAACAAAGGCATCCCTCTGAAGCCAAAAACAAGCTCTGATACCACATGAAAGTTTTAAACCTGCGAAGTAAAGAAATGCATATAGATTCTTAAGCAATACAGAAATTAATCAATCGCTCATACACAGAGTACACAGAGATTTTATACCGAAAACCCTCAACCGAGAAAACCTTTCTTATTTTCATTATATCGAATTTCACCATTCGCCATACAATATATACAATTTTTTTAGGTATTTCATAGATACCAAAACCCTAATCCCTTAATCCGGGATTAATTTACAAATCCACTAAAAATAACAAAATCCGCTAAAAATAGAAAAAAACGCCCAAAACAAAATTTTGGCGCACTGCCCAGAACGTTGTGCGTAACAAGGGGGGGGGGCATACCTGCACCCCCCTGGGACCCCCCTAGGAAAGCGCTCGATGCACACGATAGAGCTCTAGGTGAAGGGATCGTCAGGCGCAATTGTCGTATCTGATGCACCCACACACACACACATGCAAAGAATATAACACATACCCAACAGAAGAACCAGTTGAAGGACAAGGAAATGGGAAAAACAATGGTGCATGGAATATTCCAGGACCATCAATAACATAAGTCCAACAAACAGTCCTAAGAGATAGGGTCAAACGAAAATACAAGGGAAAGGGTCAAGCTGTAGCTATGCACAAAAATATGAAAGAACATAAAGTACCACATATCTATAGTATGACATATGACGACATGGACATAATTGAATACCAAGTACGGGATTCCAAAAAGGATTCCATTGAGGAAGAAACAAGGAAACACAAAGAAAAACACTAGAAGGTGCGTGACCAATTGATGACAATAAAAAAACTATTGGAGACCATGGATAAAGAACCAAAGAAAGGCTCGGGTGAGGGACTGTCCATGAGTTTGGTTGAGGAAGCACAAACTTCCAATCCATTCTTATCTAAGTTAGCATATTGGCACAAAGTATTGGATATTGATATAAACATGGTTGAGTTCCCGACACTAGAAATGTAAGAACAAATAAAAACACTAAGTCGCCTGAAAAAACTAGTGTCACAGATTCCTAAACACATACTACAAATATTGAAGGTAGGTATTATGCATGAGATAAGGCTCTATGAAAACCTAACATGAAGAGAAGTGATTAAGGTGACAAATGAAAAGATGGAAACAAACAAAGGTATAAAAATGCTTTGCAAGAAAAGAGTGAAGTTGAAGTAAAATTTGAAAGAGAAATGAAGGAGAACAACAAAGTCAAGGAAAGGCCTGAGAAATATTTAAAAGAGAATGAAGAAGTCGATAAAATGGCACATAATACACAAGTGACTATCAAAAAGTTGTATAAGGAAATTCTTGAAGTACCATTAGTAGTAGAGGCCACCATGGAAGAACATGTCTCGAGAATCAGTGAAGACATCAAATGCTTCTACACAAGGACTGCGGATTGTTGGATTATTGAGAGGAGGGGTGAATCAGTAATAGTGTAATTATAATCCTTTTTATTCAAATAATACAAGTGTTATATAAATATAGAATTATTATCCAATAATTAGAAATAAGAAATTAACAATCACACACATACATAGTACACCAGTGTTTTACGTGGAAACCCAAATCGGTGGAAAACCACAAAATGCTTTTTCTTATATGTCTTGAAGAGTTACATTAATTGGAAGCACTGAATTCCTTTTTTTTCCAACTGCAAATGGAAGGAGGCTCCAACCCCCTAGTTTCTCAGGCTACAACCTGAGGGAAGCTCCAACTCCCCAATTCTCTGGCTACAACTAGAAGGAGGCTACAACCCCCTATGTTCTCCAGCTACAAGTGGAAGGTGGCTACAACCACCTGTCCTTGCCTCGTCGAACCACCCTGAAGTAGAAGTAGAATGATGGAACCACTGTCACACTATCACTATGAGGTATACCATTGTAAAACTGTACCAATAAACCTGAACCATGCATCAAAATTTACCTCAACATGTACCATAAACAAGTGCATCAACCATGCAACAACCTGTACCATAAACAAGTGCAACCGTCCATGTACCAAGTATGTACCAATCATGTGTCAACTACTCATCAACTATGACTCATCAATATGTGCCAACATCATCAACTATACAACTCATGTATGTGCCAACTCATCAACTACTTGTCTCAACCATGTACCCAACTTGTACCTCAACCAAAATCCCTCATCAATTTCATCATACAAATATTATTTATAACTTTGTAATAGACCTGGTGTATATGATAGCATACCTGCAAACCTTCCTTAACTTTAAACAACAAGAGACTAGCATTTATATCAAACTTTTATTTTGTCTCGCATGACTAGTTTTGGATTAGTCAACAACCCTAACTTGAAATAATCATAACTTTGTACCTGTAATGAATAAATATATGAAACTGATACACAATTATCTTCAGTGTTTTTTATGCAATTCATCCAGGTGTTAGTACTTGGAATGTCTCAGAAAAGTAGTTATGGAAAAAATGGCATACCTTGTTGAATTATGTCTTATTCTAGAGAGCGACCTTGTATAACGTGCCCTGCACAGAATATTTGTTGGATAGATCTGAAAATTTTACAAAGAATAATAAAGATTATACTCTAACCAACAAATTTTTTCTTACTGAATTTGGATCTGTTATGAATAATTTATGACATTTTTACCTGAAAAACCTTTTTTTGACTAGTTTCAGGACTAGCCACAAACCCTATTTTCCACGGAGTCTAACTCTAAAATGAAACGACCCACAAGATAAATTGTTTACCACAGATAATTGGATATGTTTCCTCTATGGAATAGAAATTTCATGGTCTAAATCATTCTAGAAAAAAATTTAGTGCGAAAATGGTGAGATGACCTGTAAATAACATACCGTAGAAAGCATCATCAAAATAATTTATCCTTCCTTGAATTTCGGCATTGTTTTATTCACCTTCCCTCAGAAATTCAGCTGATATATCCTTTGGTTACCTCAAAGACCTATAGGTATTCAATATTCTCAGGTGTGTCTAAAATGAGACAACCTTTCCTCTTATTTGTACTCTCAAAGTAGTTTCCTTAAAAACATCTTCTAGGTCACTTTGCCCACTTTCCTTATTTTATTGTTAACCCACTTCTAGTTTCTGCATTAAATTTATTATTTAAATAATTTATTTTGTATTCACTTTGAATTATAATACGCGCATCAATTCACTTTATTATTTACCTTCTAAAATCTCTTAAATCACTTTGACTACTTTGACCTTTTGGGGCTTCTAGATGGCATAAGAGGGTCCTCCAACTTCGTAAGACCATAAATCCCAAACCGTGAGGAGTTATGTGACGTTCCACATACCACCAGAAATGGAATGACATGTACCATCCATAGAGAATAGTATTACCTAAAAATATATCAAAACTCATACCATTATCCATAAAAAATACTTGGGTACATTACCCAAACTTGGGTTCTCCAACTTCTCATGGACATAACTCTCTAACCGTGAGGAGTTATGTGGCGTTCCACATACCACCGAAAATGGAATGAAAAGAACTATCCATATAGGATAGTTTCAATGAAAAATTCACTAACCTTCATCTCATTATTCCACAAATAATCATGGTTTATCTAACCATACTCCTAGGATAACTCAATCCACAAAGCGTCTTCCCCTGAGGGATTTCACCATAAGGGGACCACTTTGGAGTTCACCCATTTCTACTTATTATAAACCATGAAAAGACAATAACGAGTCATATTTACATCAAACAATCTTGGTTCCATTACCCAACCTTTTTTCTACAGAGCTTTCTTCAAGGGTTGACATCAATGACAACCAACCTTAATCAATAAGGACTCACAATTTCATAGTACATCAAGAATACCACCAGAAGAAAGTGACGGAAGAGAGAGGGAAATGATGAAAAAAGTAGAAAATATCTATAAGATGGAGGAGGAATGCGCAAATATCTACGAGGAAAGTGCACAAATATGGAAAAACCTAGTGGATGATCCAAAATTGAAGGCCATAGAGGTCATATTAAGGGATGCACATGAAAGGGCACAGAAGGATTCATAGAGCATAAACACTCTCTTGTCAGTTGAACAAATGATGACCATTTTTGCACAAAGGAACTCATATGATGAAATAGAAAAGATTTGGGACAAACAAAATATCCTCCATCAAATATTAGGACCTCTACAAGATGAATAACTAAGGGTGATAGGGAAACTGGAAACTACACGCAGAAAAGTGAAGAAAACAATGCATGACACAGAAGAGAAGCTCACGACCCTAACTGTGCAAGGTGTAGAGGAAATTTTGGGAATATAAGAAGAAGTAACAAAGGATGATGCGAAAACAAAGGATACTTCCCAAAAGTTCATATAAGCATGGAGGAGCGCACAAAAATCCTGAGTGTCTTGGGATGAGACATAGGTGAGTATTGGGGGCCTATTGGATAGACATTTTGGATTCATTTTTCATGAAAATCCTAAGTATGGAGGATATGCATAGCAGAAGAAGAAAAACAACAAGGAAGGAGTGGAGTGTGTAATAGAGGAACATTCAGGAGTGCATTGTGTAGTAATAACATACTTAGCAGAGAATAAAGTAGAGAATAAAGTAGGAAGATAAAGCGGGAGAAAAGGAAGGATAGCAATTTAGCATGCCAAAATAATAAAGAAGCACAAAATAAGGAAGAAAAATATTCAGGAGTGAAAAATCATCATGAAAACATAAAATAAAGAAAAACAATCCCGAACAACAAGTCAACACTTGTTTTCATAAGTCAGAATGACTTGTAATTGGGTTTTTGGGATTAGAAAAGTATGGTTTTGAGCCCTCGAGTCCATGTATAAATATGTAATGGGTTGGGAAGATAGGGGTCCTATTCTGTTATGTTTGGATTTTGGTCAGTAGTAGTTGACATGTTCGTTAGGATAATGGGAGAGTAGATTGAGAATGAAGATCCTATGTTTGATTGTTAGGGAGAAGTTAGAGCGAGAGAGGCTTGCACTACAAAGCAGCTAGGAAATATGGAGAGAGATATATAATGTTATCTCTATTGTAATCATAATGCACAATCTTGATATGATTATAGAAAGAATAATAAAGAAGCCATCCATTATGGAAATAGCCCAAAGTTGGGTGAACTATGTTAATTACTGTGTATTCTTGTATTTTATGTGATTGATCATGAATATTCTCTTTAGGCATGTTATACTATATTTTTCTATTGTATGATCATTGCACAATAGTTGTGAAGGTTATAGTAAATGGTTTATGTTGAAATATGCAGTATAATCATACTATATACTTGAATTAACTAAGTAAACAAGGAAGAACAGATACATGATAATGCACACAGAACAGATAAGTAAGAATGATTAATATGATCACCTCCCATTCCCTCACTACTGTAGAAACATGGTTATTGTTGCCCCAATAAATTCCTCAGGTGAGAGTTCACTTGCATGCAGGTGATGATGAAAGGGATGGTGTTTGAAGTGTTTTTTTTGGTTAATATAACTTGAACCTAGGGTCTTACAACCACACACCAACAATATCAAAGATACCCTAACAACTTTGGTGATGTTCTATCTGATGTCCACATGGATATGGATACTTTATTATAGAATGCCATTGATGTAGGATCATCATAAGCAAGCCAACAAAGGAAGCGCACGAGTGGAGGATAGTTGGATATGCACCAACACACATTTTGAAAGAATTTTGAATTTGAGAGGATAAGACATTAATGTAATATCTTGAAAGGATGCATTCACATTTATGTTTTGAGTTGTAACACAGATATTGAGAGGTTTCTCTCATCTATTTGTTGGAGTTATTTATTGTATTAAATGTAAAATAGTTTTATCTTTTATTTCAATTATATAGCTTAGAGTGTAGGAGGGAAAACTCTAAAAATCTCCCTCGTATGAAAAAGATTATTATTCTCATTGTAATAATTAGAGAGTTGTAAACCAAGAGAATAGAAGAACATAGGCTGTAGAAGAATGTATAAGAAGATAGTTGATGCTATAGAACCCATGTACAGATGCACTTGGATTAATATAAGGAAGCTTTGATCCAAATTTCATGGTGTTGTGGTGATTATTGTTTGCATCTCTTAATGGTATGTTTACAGCTTGCTTACATGTTCTGTTATGCATCTGTTTCAATGTTGTGTGTATGTATGATTTCATGTTGAATGTATGAATTCTTTGAGAGGGAGAGAATGATTTTCAATTGTTTCTCGTCTTGAGAATTCCTACAAGGAGTGCAGTGAAAGTCTGCAAAGAGTGCGTTGACAGGTTCTGAGTTTTACCTCAGAAAAGATCAGTAGAGATATTGTTGTTCTCATACCAGCAAAAGTGCGAGTATAGCATAGATCCATGTAAATAGTGTGCAGGTAGGTTGAAGTCTTATATTTTTCCAACCCTAGTGAGAGGTTGAAGGATTTTTGTTGCAAGGAGTGCATAGAAGAGGAAGATGTTAGATAACCAAAGGTTATCGTGAGTACCACAAGGAGTGCGTGCAAAGAAACCTTGGAATTCTCGAGTTTTCAGTAGAATACAAGATCATAAGGGATAAAGACTTCAAGGGATTCGAAGAAAAGAATAAGGTTGAGGTCACCTCGCAGAGGTTGACCCCATAATAATTGATGCCAAGTCTTTTGTCTTAGAGCCATTGAAAATCTAAACAGACGGTGGAATTTCTCGGAGGGAGGAATACCGAAATTCCGTGACTTGTTGGATCTAGGATATCAACGAAAATGATAAGGCTGGTAACCTTTCAGCATTCACAAACCCAGGAGGAAGAATATCTGTTGGATATGGATCAGCGGGAGTCGTTGATTTCTTGATTTCAGATATCGACATTTTGGGAGTTGGGAGTTGGAGTAGTTGGTTGCTATTACACAAGTAGTCCTAATATCGCAAAATATGAAGTCCCGATGTGATCATGGTCGTTGATCGAGGAGAAGGCACAAGACCGTCAGATCTAGTCTAGGGGAGAGGTCCAACATCGGGTTTCAGGGTTTCATGGATGTGGAGTGTTGTGGTTGTATCACGCCAATACCCCCAAAATCACGATTCACGAAATACCTTTTCGAATAAAGGTTGTGGTCACATTGGTTGGTCACGTGGGTAAGATTTCGCGCCTAGTGCTTGTTTGCATAGGCGTATCTCCTAAAAAGGAAATGTGGTTACAAGTGAGAATATTCCAACTGGGAATCAAAGAGCCATTTCAGATCAAGGGGATATTAAGAATGATCCTTAGACCGAGAGGTCAAGAAGAACCTACTGAGGTAGGGGTGCTACATCGGGTGGTATCAAAGAAATAGATTTTGAATGTCTCTAGTAAAGAGAAGATTACAACAATGTCACCCAGAAGACGTCAAGACATACCAATGCCCGATCCAGTTGTGGAAAGGGAAATGTGAGAACTTTGTGCCTGATTATATGCTATGGAAACAACACAGAGACGAGCTACTAATACATGAGATGTCAATGAAGACAAAAGTGAAAACGAGGCTAGAGCCGAAGAAGAAGTTGTAGTTGAAGATGATGCACAAGAACGCCAATTCAGATTTGTTGCAAGAATAGGGGCCAGAGGAAAAATGGACATCTCAATGTATGAAGGCAACTTAGATGTTGAAGAGATTCTAGATTGGTTTAGATATCTGGATAAATACTTTGACTATGAAGATATCGAAGAAGATAGGAAAGTAAAATATGTTGTCACTAAATTGAAAGGGCATGCAACACTGTGGTGGGATGAACTGCAGATTGATAGACATTGCAAAGGAAAGAAAAGAATAAAAATTTAGGATAGGATGGTAGTGAAGATGAAATCCAAGTTTATACCCAGAGACTATCAAATTAACATGTTTCGAAGAATGCAGAATTTGAGACAGAAGGGGATGACAATGAAGGAATACATTGAAGAGTTTTACCGACTTAACATTAGAGTAGGTCATCGTGAAAGTGATGATGAAAAGGTCGCCAGATACATGAATGGTATGATATATGACATTAAGGATGAGATGAGCATGGTGATGATCATAAATGTGGAAGATGATTATCAGATTGCTCTGAAGGAAGAAGAAAAATTGGCCTGAAAGCAAGGTCAAAGGGGCAGAGGTAGAAGTCAGAGCAGAGGTAAAGAAATTGCCCAGGACAGAGTACAAAAGCCTAAGGATGAAGAAAAGAAACCTCATAATCACCCAGAAAGGGGAGGAAGTTCACAAGGAAGACAATATGTCGATAAGAACACTTTTCCGTGAGCAAGAGGAAGAGGAAGAGGCAGAGGAGGCAAGATAAAGTGTTTTGTTTGTGGAAACATCGGACACAAATCTTTTTAATTTCCTGATAGAAAAAGAGATGGAGGAGGAGAAGCTCACATTTCAAAAGAACAAAGGAGAAATGTTGAGGCAGAGGATGCAAAAGGTGGAATATCCTTGATGATGAGGAGGATTCTCTTGAAGCCGGAGAAAGAGATGGAGAATCTAGTCTAGAGGAACAATTTGATTAGAACTTCTTGCAAGACCAAGGATAGGGTATGAAAGGTAATAGTGGACAGTGGAAGCACAGATAATCTAGTATCCACATAAATGGTGGAGAAGCTGGAATTGGAGACAATTTCACATCTGAGCCCATATAAAGTCTTGTGGTTGCAAAAGGGACATCAGGTAAATGGCACTAAACAATGTTTAGTTGAATTTAAGATAGGGGGATATAGATATGATATTTTTTGTGATGTTATTCCCATGGATTTATGTCATATTTTGTTGGAAAGACCGTGGCAATATGACATAAATGTTGTTCATGATGGGAGAAAGAACACATACACCTTAGAGAAGAATGGTATGACACATATGTTGCTGCCAATCGAAGACAAGAAGGTGAAAGCATAAGTAATCAACACTATACTTCTCATGAGTGGGAAGGAACTTCTTGATGAATCCAGGAAAGAAGAAGGCATGCAGTTTGCTATGGTAAGGAAACCTAGAGTCATTTTGACCAATACCTTGATAAATGATCTACCGAAGGAAATTCAGGAAATGTTGGAGAATTTTGTTGATATAGTGGTGGATGATTTTCCTTGTTCGTTGCCACCCATCAGGATAATAAACCATCACATTGACCTTATACCAAGGGCTAGTTTACCAAAGAAATAAGCGTACATATTGAGGCCATAGAACAATGAAGAGGTTAATAAGAAAGTCTAGGATTTGATGGGCAAGGGGTTGATAAGAGAAAGATTGAGTCCATGTGATGTACCAACAATGTTAAGTCCAAAGAAGGATGGCGGATATAGAATGTGTACAAACTCGAGGGATATAAAAAAAATCGCCATCAGGAATAGATTTCCTTTACCAAGGATGGATGACTTGATGGATTTCTTGAGTGGATAAATTTTTTTTTCAAATATTGATTTGAAAAGTGGATATCATCAAATTAGAATGAGGGAAGGTGATGAATGGAAGACAACATTCAAGAAAAATGAAGGATTATATGAATGGCTTGTCATGTCGTTTGGTTTAACGAATGCACCAAGTTCTTTCTTGAGGTTAATGAACAAAGTCTTGAGGGATTTCATTGGGAAATTTGTAATTGTGTATCTTGATGATATACTAGTCTTCAGTAAGACGAAAGAAGAACATCTGAAACACCTATATCTAGTAATGAGGAGGCTGCAACAGGAGAAGTTGTTGATAAATCTGAATAAGTCATCTTTCATGAAGGAAGAACTCATTTATTTGGGTTTTGTGATCTCTTTGAATTAGTTGAATATGGATATTGAGAAGGTAAAAGAGATCAAATAATGGCCATCGATGAGAAATATCTTTGAAGCTAGAAGCTTCCATGGACTGACCAGTTTTTATAGGAAGTTCATCAGAAATTTTAGTGGAATTTTTGCGCTAATGATGGACACTGTCAAGAAAAGACACAAATATTTTTTTGGACAGAGGAAATAGAGAGAAGTTTCAAGTTGTTGAAGGAAAAGATAACCGAACAACCAGTTTTGGTTTTGCTAGACTTCAGTAAGACATTTCAAGTGAGATGTGACCCAAGTGGATTTGTGGTTGGAGAACTCTTAAGCCAAGACAATAGATCGATTTCATACTTCAATGAGAAGATGAATGATGCCAAGATCAAATATTCCTCATATGATACAAATTTTTATGCAGTCATACAAGCGCTGAAGAAATGGAGGCACTATTTGGTTCCGAAAGAGTTCATTTTGTATAGCAATAACCATGCTTTACAATTCATAACTCGACAAGAGAAATTGAACCAGAAACATGCGAAATGGGTTGAATTTATGAAGAAATTTACTTTTATTATAAATCACATTTCTGGAACTGCTAACAAGGTTGCTAATGCATTGAGCAGGAAATGTTTGATTCTGCAGGAGTTTTGTGTGAAGACCTTAGGTTTTGACACCCTTAAGGATATGTACAGGGATGATTCGGATTTTAGGGACGCTTATGAAGCATGTGAGAATCTTGTTCTGAGAGACAGAAGCCAATGGATTGAATACTTAATCCAGGATGGATTATTATTCAAAGGAGATCAATTGAGTATCCCAGATATTTCTATGAGGGAGAATCTTCTGAAGGAAAAACATAGTGCAGGATTGGCTGGACATTTTGGCCATGAAAAAACATTTTCACAACTGAATAATCTATATTATTAGCTAGGGATGAGGACATATGTCAATAAATTTTTCAACAAATGTATATTTTTCCAACACGCAAAGGGGAAGAGACAAAACACAAGATTATATCAACCATTTCTAGTACCAGAGAGGTCGTGGGATGAGATAAGCATGGATTTTGTGTTAGGACTTCCAAAGACACATAGAGGTTGTGATTCCATATTCATGGTAGTCAACAGATTATCAAAAATGGCACATTTCATTGCATGTCAGAAAACCAGTGATGCAACACACATTGCAAACCTGTTTTTCAAAGAAGTTGTTCGACTTCATGGCTTACCCAAGAGTATCATTTTAGACAGGGATACCAAATTTGTTGGTCATTTCTGGAGGATGCCATGGAAGAAGATGGGGACTAATTTATCTTTTATCTCAACATATCACCCTAAGAGGGATGGACAAACTGAGGTAGTAAATCAAATTTTAGGGGATTTGTTGAGGATTTTAGTAGTTGAACATCATAGTCAGCGGGATCAGATTCTACCACAAGCAGAATTTGCATATAAATTCACCGAATAGGACCACAGGATAGAGCCCATTCCAGATAATGTATGGAGTAAATCCGAGAGGAGTATCTCAGTTAATTTGAAGCAGGGATACAAGAGCTCCACAGTAAAATCAAAGAGCGGTTAAAGAATTCCAACCAGGAATATAAGCACAGAGCAGACCAACATAGAAGAGAACTTCAGTTTGAAGTGGGATAATTAGTCTTAGCACACCTAAGAAAAGAAAGATTCCCAAAGGGAACATATAATGAGTTGAATATGAAAAAGATATCTCCATGTAAAATCATAAGAAAATTTGAGGCAAATGCTTATGAAATAGAACTGCCAGATGGTGTGGGCATTTCACCCATATTCATTGTAGTCGATCTATATCCTTACAGAACATATGAAACTGAGGGATCATAGGATCAGAAATAAGTTCAATGGGTCAGGCAAATTCCTGTAGCTGAAAAGCCACAAATGGAAAGAATAATTTATCAAATACTTAGAAAAAGGATCCGAAGGAATAAATATTTTGAATATTTGATAAAATGGAAGGGACACCCGATTGAGGATGTCAGTTGGGAAAGCGAAGCGGAGATATAGAAACATGGACAAATGGTGTAGGAGCTCATGAACAAGATTTCATTAATTTTTCAGCCAGAGGAGTATGATGAAGGAGCATTGTGAGCAAGCCAACAAAGTAAGCGCAAGAGTGGAGGACAACTGGATATGCACCGATGCACGATTTGAAATCATTTTGAATTTGAGAGGAGAAGACATTAATGTAATATCTTCAAAGGATGTGTTCACATTTATGTTTTGAGTTGTAATGCAGATCTTGAGAGGTTTCTCTCATCTCTTTGTTGGAGGCATTTATTGTATTAAATGTAAAGTAGTTGTAGCTTTTATTTCGATTAGATAGCTTAGAGTGTAGGAGGGAAAAATCTAAAAATATCCCTCGTATGAAAAATATTATTATTCTCATTGTAATAATTAGAGAGTTGTAGACCAAGAGAATAGAAGAACAGAGATTGCAAAAGAGTGTATAAGAAGATAGTTGATCCTATAGAACCCATGTACAGATGCACTTGGAATAATATAAGGAAGCTTTGATACAAATTTCATGGTGTTGTGGTGATTACTATTTGCATCTCTTAATGGTATGTTTACAATTTGCTTACATGTTCTGTTATCCATTTGTTTCAATGTTGTGTGTATGTATGATTTCATGTTGAATGTATGAATTCTTTGAGAGGGAGAGAATGAGTTTCAATTGTTTCTTGTCCTAAGAATTCCTAGAAGGAGTGCAGTGAAAGTCCATAAATAGTGCATTGATAGGTTCTAAGTTTTACCTCAGAAAAGATCAGGAGAGATACCATTGTTCTCATACCAGTAGAAGTGTGAGTATAACATAGATTCGAGTAAGGAGTGCCCAGGCAGATTGAAGTCTTATATTTTTCCAACCTGAGTGAGTGGTTGAAGGATTTCTATTGCAAGGAGTGCACAGAAGAGGAGGACGTCAGATAACCATAGGTTATCGTGAGTACCACAAGTAGTGCGTGCAAAGAACCCTTGGAATTCTCAAGTTTGTCATAGAAGCCAAGCTCAGAAGGGTTAAAGACTTCGAGGGATTTGAATAAAAGAAGAAGGTTCAAGTCACCTCACAGAGTTTGACCCCAGAGGAATGGAAGCCAAGTCTTTTGGCTTGGATCCATTGAAAATATGAATAGACGGTGGAATTTATCGAAGGGAGGAATACCAAAATTCCGTGAGCCATTGGATATAGGACATCAATGGAAAGGATAAGGCTGATAAACTTTCAGCGTTCACAAAACCAGGAGGAATAGTATCCGTTGGATATGGATCAACGAGAGTCGTTGATTTCTTGATTTTGGATCTCATAATTTCGGGAGTCGGGAGTTGGAGTAGTTGGATGGTGTGACACAAGTAGTCCTGATATCATGAAACATGAATTCACGACTTGATCATGGTCATCGATCGAGGAGAAGGCACATTACCATCAGATCTAGTCCTGGGGAGAGGTCCCACATCGGGTTTCGGGGTTTCGTGGATGTGGAGTGTTGGGGTTGTATCACGTCAATACCTTCGAAATCGTGATTCATGAAATACCTTTTCGAACAAAGGTTGTGGTCACATTGGTTGTTCACGTGGGTAATAGTTCACACCTAGTGCTTGTTTGCATAGGCATAGCTCCTAAAAATGACCTGTGGTTACAAGTGCGAAGATTCCAGCTGGGAATCAAAGAGCCATTTCGACTCAAGGGGAGATGAAGAGCGATCCTTAGATTGGGAGGTCAAGTAGAACCTGTTGAGGTAGGGGTGTTGCGTCGGTCATACTTAGGAGAAGGATCATTTTTCATCCTAGAGGAGGAAATTGAATGCTAAATAGAACAAGATGTACTTTATGCTTACATTGAGGTTTGTATTTGGCTCAAGGATTCCTGGGTTGTGATAGTGTTTAGGTAAGGGAAGTGGACCCAGTGGAGTAGATGGCCTAGGAGGATTGTTGGAGTTATTGGAGGATTGTAGGAGGAATGATGGAGACACCTCATACATCAACCTAGGATTTGGATCCTTTCTTGTGAATGACATTACCTTATATATTTACATGTGAACCCCTAGAGTGTTATATTCCACATCAATGAGCCTACTTGTCTTATTGTAGGTTTCTTATAAGGGAA
>ML782400.1:180174-193909 GCA_009831015.1 Picea engelmannii
TTATACCTCCTAGTCTCCTATATATACCAAGGAGACATTTTCATTTTGAATCATCTTGTACTTGAAAATTTAAGTGGGGTAAAAGGAGGTTGCCCCCTCGAAGAGGCTTATTATCTGAAATTATCTCTTTTTCAAGGCGTTGAATACTTTTTTTGAGGTTTTTCTATGCTATATTGGTATTTAGTTCTTAACAGAAATATTCCAATTGATCAGTATAACAAGAAAATAACTAATTTTCTCAATCTTGACTACAAAATATTACATAGGTAGAATATCAAGTTATGAGGTGAAATATGCCTTGAGAAAGCCCAACAGAACAATTCTATTTTCACTTATGTGGGTTATTCATCAAGGAAGAAATTCTATGCACACATCCTTGTGTGTGTGCATATTTGAAAAAAAACATCCTTGTATGCACACATCCTTGAATCGACAAATAGTTTAAGGAAATAAATAATAATTGATTCAAGTCTGAATGGTTGATTAAACATGCATTAGTTCCTTTATTGGTAGAAATGTTGGTTGTAGTGTCTTTGGCTCACTCCCTTAGGTGTCTCAAGGACTTGCAACAATACTTTGTTAGGCTCAAGGACCTTTTATCTAATCAATAATTGTTAAACTTGAATTTTGAAAGAAAATGTAGTTGTTAATTGAAAGAAATCCTTGCTTCAATATAAACATAGAATTGATATACATATACAACAAAAATTAAAGAAAGAAAAAGGAGGTATGAAGAATGTACAATAAAACAAAGTTTTATACATATGGACAATGAGTGTGCATGCATTGATTTGGGGGACCTCCAAGCCTTGGCTTGGACACACAATTGAAACTATTGACTAAAAAACTTCAAAGAAACTTTGCATTAATAACGAAAAATAGGTACAACACTAAAGAATTTATGTATCACGAACAACAATCAATCCCTCATTTTGAATTATGAAATCCTCCTCATTATAGTCTAGATCTTGGGAATTTATAAAATATGAAACAAAACTACTTAGAATCAAATATCTCCCAACGATTGATGACTCAAAAATCAACCTTCCATTTCAGCTAGTTCGAGCTCAGAATGAGCGATTTCTTCCATGATTTGTTGGGCAGTTTGAATCCCTGTGAAAAATTGGTTGCACATAAAATATGGGTTTCACATCTTTAGAGAAACCTTAAAATATCCCAAATCACACCTTTTTTTGGTAACTTTACCTCTCTACCACTCAAGTTGGCTCATTCTCAGAGAAACCAATGTTTTAGGTTTTCAGGAGTTTTCCTAGTCACTTGAAAATCGCGTCGGAAAGTCTCTGCATGCTATAATAATGTAATTTTTTCTTCTGATTTGCATAGTTGACAATGCGTTGACTAGGGCCATGCATGCACTTTTTCTCCAAACCAACAGGAATCCAACCATCTCATGAATATGGGGAACCAAACCCAAGTCCCCGATTCCCCATAACTAGCCTGCAAATAACTAAACATACGAGCAATTACATGAACTCAATTTTTCTCATAAAAACTGGTAAAATTGACTTTTCAATGCACAAAAATTTTCGAAATTCACGAATTAAAAGAAAACGATAGAAATACCTTTTTGATGACTTTTTGGGTCAAAATGAGGATAAAATATGGAAAAAGTGTCCTACAGTGGGTTTATTAAGGCAATAGTATGGTTTATTATGAAGGCTAATTGGTAGAAAAAATGAGGCTCAACATCTCCCCCAAGGGGACGGTGTTGCATGTCCTCATGCAAAAAAATTGTGTCTCTTTTTATCTTCACAAATATTCTACTGCCTCTGTTGCTTACAAAAGGAAATCTACATATGATGGGTCTAATTTATGAACTTGTTGTCTATGGATAGAGTCTTAACTTTAAAATTTTGTTCTTATCCTTTAAAGACTTTTTCTGTCGAAACCATTTGTATTCTTGCTTGGAGACGAGAATGTTTTATAGATTAAGTTTCTTGTTTTTTGCTTTGAGTTTATAATTCTATTTTTCTTATGTTTCCTCTAAAATTCTTTTGATTTCCTCCTCAAGGTTTTCCTCATATGGTGCTTCTTTCTCATTTATAGAAAAATGTTCTTCATAGATTTTTGTATCAAGCTTCTCATGGACTGTTTGACCTATATAAAATTGTTCCTCTTCAGCTTCCATGTTTTCTATTAAGGAATTGTAAGGAATGATAAGTAGGATAAGTAGTATGGAATAGTTTGAAGATAAGTTAGGGTATAATGAAAAATAGAATTGGATAAGGTTAGGGCATAGTAAGGATATGATAATCCTCATTATGAAAATATGATATGATTATGAAGTAAAAATTATGGGGTTAATAACCATAATTTGTTTTAGGATAATGGTATATAAAAATGTCTACAAAGAGGCATTCATCGTTAACATTTCATCTAATATTTTTAACAAGATTCAAAACATTGAAAAGTGATTCTTACCAACCTTTTGATACCATGGAAGTAATGTTGTTGTAGGCTTCAAATTTCTTGTGACCTTCTACTATATTGCTAATCCTGCTTTGTGTTTTCTTACAAGTACATATAATCTTATCCTTTGATTGAAATAGACATTGGTGATATTGTTGTTTTGTAGGAATGGTTTGGACCAATCTTGAAACAATCTTGTCTTGGTCTTAGGTTTTGTAGGAGTATATGATATTTTTTCCTTCTTTTCACTTCTAATTTGAATTAGAAATAAACCTCCTTGAGACTTCAAAATATAGCATTATCTTGTTAGATGGAAATGGATTGTTTTGTACAAATCTGTATACATTAATATTTGATGTTTTTCTAAATAGGACATGTTCAATCCTTAAAATATCCTCTTTTCCTTTTTCCTTGTTTAGATTTCGAAATTGGGAAGAAAGTTGTTTCCTTCAGATTGAATATCGTTCAATAGTTGCTGATTTCTTCATGTTAGTAGTTCCATGACACATTGTTGATTCCAATTGGGAGTCTTCAATTGTCTTCTTATGATATTTTGATTATTGACTTGTATGTTGACTTGTTTCTGTTTGACAAGTACAATTGAAGTCATTCTTTATTGAAATAAATGCTCATAACAATTGATCTTTATTTTTTATTTGGATCATAAACCTTTTCCAAACCTTCTCCTGGTTCAATATGAAATAATATGCATGGTTGAACTAATCCTCATGAATGGAATAAGTCTTCATTACTTATAAAATAAGAAGACTTGTGCTTCTACTGAACTAAAGAAAGTTTTGTTGCTTCTATTTGGAACAGGAGTCAAGCGCAATGAAGGAGAGTTACTATATGAATAGAAAACATAAATATTCTTCTCTTGAAATAAGGTGACCTATTTGAATCCCTTTTTATTTGCAAAATATGAAAAATAACTACAAATTGTTGTTTAGTAAACTTTAGAACAAGAAAATGACTACTGCAAGTTGTTGTTCATACCATAAACCATATAGTCTTCACATATAACCCTTATTGGTAGAATTCAATCTACATGAATGGATTTAATTGAAGTGTAACATAGAAATAATTCATTGGATTACTTACTAGTAATGTAAATCGTTAACCAATGTTAGACAACTCACTAGTGATGAAAATGAGTGTCAAGGTACCTACGTACATATTGACAAGTATGAATGGATGTTTTTTAGTTAATTCACCTACAATATATATCAATCAAGACACATTTATTAATTCCCATTGTTTATAGCAAGGTGGATTTCCATTGATGTATGCAAGTCCTAAGGAACTTTTAAAATTCTTTAATCTCAATCCCAGATGATGTGTTTAATTTGTTGGGACAACATCTACTAGAAGGTGGGCATTAAGGAAACCCACATCATCCATCATGAGATATTTTTTATTTTTTTTAAGAGCCATCATAGAATATTAAATGAACATGTAGAACTTTATTGAGAACGCTTCCCACTAGTTGCCTAGTTTTCAAACAAAACTCGTGTCTAGTTGCACCAGTAACATTGTTTTCAAAACTAGACTTATTTTGGTCTTTACTATTTTATTCATTTTATTTTTCTATGATATATTACACTACTGAAATAATAAAAACCTATTTCAAGTGTAGGAATACTTCCAATTGAGCCATGTGTGTAACCAAATTACAAATATTCTCATATTCAAGTTTAAAAGATATGCTTTGATGGATACCGAAATATGAGGGACCAGTTGCTTTGATTGACTAGGTGCGAAGAATTGTTGAAGAATGCAGTGCTTCAACCTGATGATTGTATGTAACCAAAGTTCAATGTAGTCATGATGCCTTTGGTTTACTTGTTCATTAGCACCAGTTTCTATGTCCTCCTTTTCCATGCCATGCATATCTTCCAGTATTTTCATATTGGTCTTTTGAATGCATAAAGGATATGATGACATGCATGGAAAACATTCATCATTCTCAAGTTATTTTGTCTTATATTCATCAAATGCTTTTAATGGCTCTTTGGTCTCTTCTTCGTGTTCTTAATGTTTCTCATGTAATTATTTCTTTTCTATCACTTCCAGAGATGTAGATATGTTTCTGATGGTTGTCAAGATTTTATCCTCCTGAGTTGTAGAGATGTTCTTGAGTCCCAACTAGGATTTGAGATATTTCTTGGAGTAACAATATTCTTTACTCAATATATTCTTGAATGGTATTTCATTTTTCTTATTGGTCGAAAATACTTGTATTTCACATGGATGAGTACTCTATGGTGGGTTCTTACAACACCCTCAAAGATAAGGAAAATAAATGAAAGAAATAGAAATAATGAAATCACACCACTCAAAGAAAACTTAAGAAATATAAAATACAATCATGTACTTGAAATCCTCATGTTATTGAGACCCTATTGTCACCATGTTATCTTTTCACATGAGATAGTCTTTCCATGAATTAAAAAAAAAAATACTTACATAAAGGAAACCCACTATTCCAACATGAAGTGGTCTTGTCAAGACTCACAAAAATGGTTGTGCAGGTTCTTACCTTATGTATTACCTTCTTCACTCCTCCTATTCTTAAATGTGTGGACAAACAAAAATCCCTTTTTATTTATTTTTATATTTTCAGTGAAAACCAAAGGATTTCAAAACCAATTCCTTTAGTGCCTCCCCGACAACAATGCCAAAAATATTGGTCTAATTTAATTGTATAAATTACGACATTAAATTATCAATATGAGAGCCCATAAACTTGTGAGGCACAATCATTGTATGTGAGGGAAATATCTTAAAAATGCAAAATGAGAAGGAAATACAAACTTGAAGATGATCATTAACTACTCTTTGAAATCTAAAAAGTGAAATCTATCCTAATATTTAAAACTTCAAATGAAATCTAATACTTTCAACAATGGGTTATCATTGTTCCACTGTAGAAAATCAGGATGCAAAGTGAAATATGCCACTTTTTGCAGGCTCTTTGGAACAATACTCTGTAAGATAGTGAGGTTAAAGGTTTTGAAAGAAGGTTTTAACACACATGCAGAATGAAAAGACTTGAATTGAATCTAATTCCTTCAAAAATAAATGCTATCTCTACTTAAACTATTGCAATGTAAAGAAAAATTCCAATATATCAATCCAACAAGAAAGTAAAAAATGTTATCAATCTAGACTACAAAATCTTACATAGGAAGAATATTAGGTTGTGAGGTGAAATATGCCTTTAGAAAATCCCACACAGTAGTTCTCTTTTCAATTATATATGTTATTGATCAAGGAAGAAATTATATGCACACATAATTGAATGGAAAAATAGTTTAAGGAAAGAAAGAATAATTGATTCAAGTATAAGTGGTTGATTAAACATGCATTAGTGACTCTATTGGTAGAAATGTCAGTTGTAGTCTCTTTGGCTCACTCCCTTAGGTGGCTAAAGGAATTGAAAAAATACTCTATTAGGATCCTAAATATTTTATCTAATCAAGCATTGTTAAACTTGAAATTTGAAAGAAAATCTAGTTTCTAATTGAAAGAAATACTTGATTCAATATAACTAAAGAAACGATATACATATATAACATAAATTAAAGAAAGTTAAAAGAGGTATGGGGTATGTACAATAAGATAGAGTTATATACATATGGAAAATAAGTGTGCATGCCTTGGTTTTGGGGCCCTCCAAGCCTTGGCTTGCACACGCAATTGAAACTATTGACTGAAGAAATTGAAAGCTACTTTGTATTAATAATGGAAATACGTACAACACTGAAGAATTTTTGTATCAATAACAATAATCAATATGTCATTATGAATTATGAAATCCTCCTCATTACAGTCTAGATCTTGGGCATTTATACAAAATGAAACAAAACTAATTACGCTCAAATATCTCTCGAATATTGATCAATAAACAAACAACCTTCCATTTCAGCTAGGTCAAGCTCAGAATAAGCAGTTTCTTCCATGATTTGATGGGAAGTTTGAATCCTTGTGAAAAACTGACAACCCATAAATCAGGGTTTATATCTTTAGGAAAACCACCAAATATCCCAAATAACACCATTTTTGGAAAAAAAATTCCTAAATACTCAAATTGGCTCATTTTGCACAAAACCCATGTTTTACATTTTCAATATTTTCCCTAATCATTTTGAAAATCACATCGAAAGTTATCTTCCTACTGTAAGAGTGATTTTTTTCTTCAAAGTGGCAGAGTTGACCACACATCGACCAAGGATGTGTGTGCATTTTTTCACCGAACCAACGGGAAAATAACCATCTCATGAGGGGGAACAAAACCCAAGTCCCCGATTTCACATAGCTAGTATGAAAATAACTAAACGAACGAGCAATTACCGGAAATTATTTTTTCTAGTAAAAACAGGTAAAATTGACTTTTCAATGCAAACAAATTTCTAAAAATAAAAAATTAAGAGAAAATGATAGAAATAATTTGTTGATGACTTTTTGGGACAAAATGATGATACAGTATGGAAAATGTGGTGTATGACGACTTTATTAAGTCCGGATTAGGGTTTACTATGAAGTCTATTTGGCACCAAAAACGAGGCTCAACAGTCTACATCATCGAGGGGTTAACTTGGCACCAATGAAATACTTGATTCCAATATTTATATGAGTAAATTTGATGCTAGAGATCTTATAAAATGGATATTAAAAAAATGGAAATTCTTCATTCTACACTAAGTGCCACCTTTTCAAAGGGTAACTCTTTCATCATTATAATTAGAGCTTGATTGATCCAGGAGGATCCATAACAATCAAAGAGGTCTAGGAGGATCCATAAATGCTCAGAAATTGATCATCTTGAAAACTTTTTAAAATGACTTAATTTCTTAGAGCTTGACAACATCTTTCCAACGATGCGTGAATCTCCTGAAACAAACCTCCTATGAGAAATTTAAGACCTTTCAAAGTTTAAACAAAAACAAGGAAAATGATGACAAGTCAATTTTTAGAGATGACATTAGAAATATGACATGGTATTATGGTAGAATGCCACATGGAATACTTACATTTGTATTGGATGAAATGGTGTATGAGACGTGTCCTTACATACAATTGATGACGTTGGCATCCACACAACAACTCCCAAGCTCAGAGAGTGACATGCAGAAATGTGACATCAACATGACATCATCATGTTGACACAACAACATTAGGAGTTTCCATGTGTCACCCAAATTTGGATGATTTGGAATCCAGTTGGACCACTAGGAAAGTGCCACATGTCATCCATATGGATGATGTGGAATACCATACCATCCACATGACATGACTAGTAGGGAGACACGTGGCATACCATACAATGACGTGGCAGAGAGGTGGTGGCACAGTCAGCAGTGACATGGAAAGTCATAAAGTACGTGGACCAGTAAGACATAGAGACATCATAACCTATTCAGTTTCAACATTTAATGATAGGCTACCACATGGACCAATCCAATGGCGCCATGTGGCACCTTCCAGAAGACCAAGTTGGCCCGGGGATTGAACAAAAAGGATCTAAAAGGCATACCAAATACATATGGTTAATACTATATATAACACATAGTTCCAAAAAGTCACCAAAGGAGGAAAGATTTGTGGGTTTGAACCTGTGACTTCCTACCCCACATGCAAATTTCCTAACTAATGTTCCAAAGACGCCTTATGTTACAGGGATTCCAATGAAAATGCATTTAAATTGATGTCGACGTTAGCGTGGAGATAGGGCCACTATTTGACTGACCTAGGATATTTAAAGGGAACAAATTTCAATGAAGAACTATACAGAGGATGAGACATACAATTTCATGCAGGGTACCTTATGGATTGTATCGATTTTCATGCGAAGATGTGCCTAGTTATGGTGTTTCATTGTTTTGCATGCCATTGAGCACTTTGTCCAAACATAGTCATGTTTATACTTATCCTTCTCAATTTTTCAAGAGGAACATGATGGCGATGTTTGTTTTGTTATAAGATATTGCCTATGAATATATTAGTTATATTTCCTTACATGAGAGTTTTAGCTCATCATTTTGCATGAAGAAGAGGGTCAGTTTGATCTTGTTTAGAATGTAGTCGAGTTTATACTCATTTGTCTTGGAATTTCAAGAGAAATTAAATGGTAACCTATGATTCTGGGGTTGAGAATCAAAATTGAAGAGTAACTTCGATATTGGATTTGTAATTCCACTTTCATTGTAATTTTTACATTTGAGAATAATGAAGAGCGGTATCATTGTTGGAAAGGGACCGAGATATGTATCCTAGGGGGGGTGAAATCTATCATAAAATATTGTATTCATAGTTCTTTTTTTGTTTTGTTGTGTTATATCTCATCATTACACAAGTTATTCATGATTTTATGAAGTTTTAGATAAGTAAATGGATTCACTTGTGTTATCCAAATCTGTCAAAGATGATAAAAAATAATTAAGAATCAAGTTATATGTTGACGTGTGTTAACGAGAATTTTTGTTGGTTTGTTATATTGTTTGCTCTGAAATTATACTCGAGGTGAATCGATTGATGTTTGAAATCGAGGTGGATCGACAGTAGGTTGAAGTCGAGGTAGATCGACAAGAATTCAAAGGTCGAGTGAGTCAACTGGGTAAAGTTGACATCGAAGATATCGACGACAAGTCAACCGACAAGAGGTTGAAGTGCAGGAATGATACGACCGACTAGAGACCGAATGAATGTCAACTAGTAAAATCGACTTGGATTCAACTATAATAGAATCCAGAGATTTGTGGGATTTGTAGCCAATGATATGCATGGATCTGTAACTTGTTTTGGGTGTCAATATTTAGGGTTTTCCATGTTGTAAGCCCTTTAAAGAGGCATGTTGTAAGGCCATAAAGGATATTGTTGTAAGGTAATCATATAATTCACTTTGTAGGTTAATTCATGTGTAAGTGTAGGTTGTTGTTCATGCATATGTAAATCGAATTCGATACAGAGTTGTTCTTGCATGTGCAAGAGGGTATGATGTCAATTGTGTCTTAGGTGTGGACCAAGGTTAGACATGTATCCTTTTATTTGGAATGAATAATACAAAAAGAGAGAATAACGCTCAAAGGAATGTTGGATTTCCTGGCTAAGGGTTTCCAAGGTAAAATCTCGTTCTACTATGTGATTTCTTGTGTCTTTTTCTTTCTTGATTAATTTATTCTTTTCTTCTACTAGGATTAGCGCGGAAGTGTCTTTCATTTCCTAACATGTGGTATCAAAGATTATTTTTTCCCTAACAAGTGAGTTATCATAGAAATTTTATTCTTTGGCGAGTATATCGGATCTTGATTTGCAAATCTTGAATCTGATAATTAAACCCTATGTACAGTAAGAGTCGTAAGTGATAAATTGTGTTAAATACCATGATAAAGAATGGTGAGAAGTTCTAAAATAGAGATAGAAAGATTCAATGGCCATAATTTTTATCTTTAGAAGCTTAAAATGGAAGATATTATTGTAGATAAAGAACAATGGAGAGCAGGTTGTCCAAGTACCCTACTGATAGACATGTTGATGGAAGAATGGGAGAAACTCGAAACAAGAGAAAGAAGTATGATTTGAAAGAAGAGAAACTTGATATATTTGGTGTTGTTGAATGTATCGGGTGAATATTCAGCCAAGAAACTGTGGGACAAGATGGGAATCTTATACCAATCCAAATATCTGGTAAATAAGTTGTTTCTCAAAAAGAAACTGTATCTTTTGAGGATGAACGATGTAAGTTTGGTGACTGGGCATTTAAATTCATTTAATACTGTGTTAATCCAATTATCATCTATGGATATTAATATCACTGATGTGGAGAAGTATATCAACCTATTATGTTATTTTCCAGAATCCTGGGATATCTTTGTCATGGCTGTTGGGAGTAATACAACCACACTAGCGCTAGAGGATGTGGTTTATTCTCTACTTTCAAAAGAAATGAGAAGAAAGAGAATGGAAGGATTGACCAAAGATCCTTTGGTAGTGATAGGTTGATCGATAGACAAAGATAAAGGTAGATTCTCTGGTAGAAATTTTAAGTCGAAGGGTAGATATAATCCCTGGTTTAGTCGATGCGAAGATGCTAGAAATGCAGTAAATTTGGGAATTATAAAAATGATTGTAAGTAGAAGGAAAAATAAGTCAGTGTCGAATCTGATGAGAAGATGTCAATTGAGAGAAAGACGACCTTAGAAAAATGAGGTGATGTGTACCTAGCGTCGACCAGTACAGAGTCGGATCAGGATATTTGGTTGATCGACTCATGAGAATCCTATCATATGACACCACATAAATAATGGTTTTATGAATATGAATGATATTATGGAGGTGACGTTTTCTTGGGGGAAATCTTGAAAACTAGAATTCTTGGATGGGGAATATTGTAACTAACACTGCAGGATGGGAGGAAAATAACACTTCTAGGTGTGCTACACATTCCTGTTTTGGAAAGAAACTTGATATCTGTCAATAATATGAGTGGTGTAGGTGTGCATACTCTGTTTCATAAGGATTCGTGAAATATGGTTAGAGGTGCAATGGGATTAATGAAAGGAGTTCAGATTGGTACCCTATACAAGATGTTAGACAATGTCGACTCGACTGGATGCAACACCATCATTTCTCCTGAAATCAACTCGATTTTGAATCAACTTGAAATGATGTTGAAACAAATCGACTTGACTCAAGATAAGTTAGTTCAAATAGACTTGACAAGGCATGATGAAATTGACATGACCAGGTTATGGCACAAGAGGATGGGAAACATTGGAGAAAAATGACTTTGAGCTATGCAAAGAAAATGTATGGTCAAAGATTTTCCTGAATTTCATTTAGAAGTCGACTTTTGTGAACATTGTATATATGGGAAACAAAGTCGAGTGAGGTTCCCATATGGAGTGATAAGGGAAAATGGGATTATATAAATGGTGCATAGTGATGTGTTTTTCTCGGTTACAATGCCTTCACTTGGTGGATCCTTGTATTATGTGACCTTCATAGATTAATTTTCCAGGAATACATGGATATATTTCTTGAGGAATAAATCAGAGTTTTTCGAGAGATTTAAGGAGTTTAAAGGTCTTCTGGAAAAGGGGACAGAGAAAAGGATTAAAGTGTTGTGAAATGAAAATGGTGGTGAATTTTGTGGAAAGGAATTTGATCAATTCTATAAGCAGTTTGGCATAGCATGAAGAATACGACACCATATACCCCACAACAAAATGTAGTTTCCAAGAGAATTTACAGAATGTTGATCGATAAGGCAAGGAGCATGCTCCATGGTGTTGTAATCTCATAAGAATTATTGGCGGAGGTATTTGAAACTACAATATATCTAGTGAATATGTATCCTCCGTCTGCACTAGTCGACACGAATTCAAATGAGGTATTGTCTGGTAAGAATTCATTGGTGGAAGATCTCAAAGTATTTGGTTGTGACGCATTTGTGCATGTTCCCAAGGAAAAGAGGAGCAAGATGGAAAAGAAGGCAATCAAATATATTTTCATTGGATACAAAAAAGGTATGAAAGGATATAATCTTTGGGATCATGCATCAAGAAGAACAATGTACAATCAAGATGTGGTCTTCAAAGAAGTTGGAGGTAAGTCTGAGCCTAAGGAAGTTGTTCAGACTAAGAATAATCCTGATACGATGTGTTTTGAACTGAGGAATGAAGAAGATGATTAAAATGAGTTGAAAGAATCTGACGAAGAGGTGGAACAATTGACTCTGATGATAAGGAGGTCAGAAAGAGAAAGAAAACTAGTTGAAAGGTATAGTTCTCCTGACTTTTGTTCTTCATTCATGTTAACTTCCATCGATGATAAGCCCAAGTTGTTTGGTGAGGAAGTCGACTCGATAGATGGTAAAATATGGAATGATTCCATGGTCGAAAATATGGAATCCTTGTACAAGAATGAGATATGGGATTTATTCAAGTTACTGTTGGCGTTCGGAAGTCACTCCTGGATTGCTAGCAGGAGCAGAGCCCGAAGCCCATCAGTTTTATGTCACGATTTGTTTAAAGGGTGATCAAATCGAGGAAAACTCAGAACAACATTGTATCAACTCAGAAACCAGACCAGGCATGCATGAATGAATGAGGTCTTGATAAACTCCAAACAGTGAGTCGTAGTAAAGGGTGAGTAGGTGGAGGACTTATGCAAGAAGGATGTAAGATCTATCACAGACATCCGGTTTGTAACAGACTGAAGAAGAAATGTATTCGAACACAAAATCCTTTTACATTCAAACACATATACCAGAGAATACAAGGATGCCGCAACAAATCCTTTGTCGCAACAGGATTGTTAAGTCCACGTGAATCCTTCACTGTGAACCCTCTAGCAAAGATGAAACAAAGATGGAAAAGAAAGGAAACTGTTTGTTATAAACCAAGAAGTCTCAAACACAGAGGCATAACCGGGAAACCAGAGTATCGCTGAAACTTTACAGTCGGGAGCTTAGCTCTACCATCGATCCTTACAAAAATGGCAAAAATGCCTACATATACTCAAAACAACAACAACAACAAGATCGAGACGCAACATTGAAAGCTTTGCATCTACATGGCTTCTGACAACACGAATCTGCAATCTTTGAATGGTCGTGCACCTTATGGCAGACGCGATCAGTCTTCTAACAGTTTCTTCGGTGAATCGAGTGCCTTTAATTAATTGCAGGACATCCCCATAATGGTGGAGACGATGTCTAACCACCACCAACCGCTTCAATAACTGCTTGTTGGGATTGGGAACGGCTCAGCCAACTCAGCACTTCGGGATATGGATGACTTCTCACGCTGCCACCTGGAATAACTGAATAGCTTGAGGGACAGGTACAGAGGTCAACGCGGAGGGTGAGGCACATGACAGGAATGGAGACGTCGGGTTATAAGGGAATATGGGAGAAGTGACGAGATGAGAGGAAGATGACGAAGGACATCAGATGGAGAAAAAGGGGGGAAGAAGACGGAAGGATTCTCCTTCGGATGAGAGGCTGACGTGGAAAAGGAGCGGGATATGCGGCAGGTGGTGACTGGACAATGGGACAGGAGATGGGCCACCTGGGCGAAGATGGGGAGGTGAATAGATGACACACGGCAACAAGGGAGAGGTGGAAAGGAAGGTGTGACGATGGGAGAAAGGGACCACCCAGGGTTAAAGACAGGGAAACTGAGAAGGACGTGGTTTCCTTGGCGTCGTGGATCTGAGCACTAAAATCTCAGCCGTAGGAAGCTGCTTATTCGATTCCAGACCCCCCCCCTCCGCTTAAAGGTAGAAAGGCGGGGGGGGGGGG
>ML782400.1:202881-218289 GCA_009831015.1 Picea engelmannii
TGATCCGGGCACGCTCATCTGGATCGTCGGAGAGGTGCGCTCCCGATTCTGGACCCCCCCCCTCCGCTTAAAGGTAGAAAGGCAAGGGGGGTCCGAAATTAGCTGTGCGCCGTCGATCTGGGCGCGCAAATCTGGACTGCCCGGTCTTGCTTGCTGCTTACCATGGGCGTATTGTAGCCCGAAACTTTGGACAAGTGGGTTTTTACCCCTTTTATGCATTCTACCCCCCCCCTATATAATAAATATCGCTAACAGTTACCTAGTTGAATAAATCTTGTAGATAGCAAGTGGGTGTTCAAGAAGAATATGAATGTCACAGGACAATTCGAGAAGTTCAAAGCTCGACTAGTAGAAAAAGGATATTCCCAAGTCAAGGGAGTCGAATTCGATGATATTTTTCTCCTGTTTCAAAACTAAATTCCATTAGAGTACTAATGTAATTAGTTGCAAGATTTGATCTGGACATAGAACATATGGATGTGAGGACAACGTTCCTACATGGGGACCTGGAAGAAGAAATCTACATGAAACAACCTATAGGATTTTTAGTAAAGGGAAACAAAGAGTTGGTGTGCAAACTCAAAATATCCCTTTATGGTCTAAAGTAATCACCAAGGATGTTGCACCAAAAGTTTGACACATACATCCTTAGTTTGGGATTTGTGCGATGCAAAGTTGATCACTGCGTATATTCCAACAAAGAAGGTGGGAATTTCATATATGTAGCTTTCTATGTTGATGCCATGTTGATGATTGGAAAAAACATGGATGCAATAAAGGAGGTGAAGAAGCATCTATCCTCCAAGTTCCAAATGAAGGATCTTGGTGCAGCTAAATTCATTCTGGGAATGGAGATTATGAGAGATAAAGCCTCTAGAAATATCTGGTTGCATCAGATGATGTATATTGAAACATTTATGAAACGATTAAACATGAAGGATTGAAAACTGGTGAAGGTGCCAATTCCTATGGGAGCAGGGATTATTGTTGAATAGTGTCCAAAGACATAGGAAGCAATAAAGAACATGGAATGTGTTCCATATGCAAGTGTGGTTGGTATTCTAATGTATGTGATGGTTTGAACTCGACCACACATTTCCAATGTAGTGGGAGTGTTGAGCAAGTACATGTCAACTGCTAGAAAGGATCATTGAACAATTTTCAAGATAGTCTTCATGTATTTTTGTGGCACGAAGGACTATTCTATATGCTACCAAGAAAAACTTGGAGGTGACAGTTGTAAATTATATGAAGATGGATTTGTTGACGCCGATTGGGATAGATATATGGATCGATAGAGGTTGACCAATGGATATGTAATAAATATGTTCAGTGGATCAATAAGATAGATGAGTAAGTGACAAGAGGTTGTAGCCTTGTTAACAAGAGAAGTTGAATACATGGAGGCCACTCATGGAAGCAAAGAAGTGGTATGGATTCAAAGGTTGTCTTTAGGAATCAGGTTTGAGTAGAGACATATGAAGGTAAGTTGTGAGAGTCAAAGCAAAATATTTTTGGCAAAGAACCATGCTTATCATTCAAAGACTAATCAAATTTATGTACAATACCATTTTGTAAGAGACATGGTGAAAAGTAACACAGTGCTACTAGATAAAGTAGATAGGTTGGAAACCATAGCAGACTCGTTGCCAAGTCTATGAGTTCTTTGAAGTTATCTTGGTGCAGAGAGGAAATGGGCATTGTTTCCCTCGATCTGTGAATGAAATTTCAGGAATATCCTATTTCATCAAAGAATACTACAAGTGGGAGAATGTTGGGTTGTTATAATATTTACAGCGAAAGTCTAGTCGAGGTGAATTGAATGACGATCGAAGTCGAGGTGGATCGAAAATAGGTCGAAGTCGAGGTCAATCGAAAACAAGTCAAAGTTCAATTGAGTCGACTGGTTAAAGTGGAAGTTGAAGATATCGATAGAAATTCAACGGATAAGAGGTCGAAGTGTGGGTGTGATACAACCAACTAGAGACCAAATGAAGGCTAACTGGTAAAACCGACTTGCAATCGACTATAACAAAATCCAGGGATTTGCGGGATTTGTAGGCAATGATATGCATGGATCTGTAATTGTTTTTGGGCCCAAATATTTAGGGTTTTCCCTGTTGTGAAGCCTATAAAGAGAGTGTTGTAAGGCCGTAAAGATTATTGTTGTAGCTAATTATAGAATTCATGTTTGTAGGTTAATGCATGTGTAAGTTTAGGCTGTTGGTCATGCATATGTAAGATGAATTGGATACAAGGTTGTTCTTTCTTGTGCAAGAGGATGTGATTTCGATTGTGTGTTAGGTGTGGACCAAGTTTAGACATGTAACCTTTTATTCTAAATGAATAAGAAAACAAGAGAGCAGAACGCTAAGAAGAATGCTTGTTTTCTTGATGAATGTTTTCTAGGGTAAAATATCGGTGTACTGTGTGATTTCTTGTGACATTTTCATTCGTAATTAAATTGTTCTTCTCTTATACAATGATTAATGTGGAATTATCTTTCATTTCTTGATAATTTTGAAATCTAATGATTTTCAGATCAAGTGGTATCAAAGATAGTTTTGAAAAGCATTTGCAATTGAATGTGATGAGGTCCAAGAATCAAGATGGTGAAGGTGTTTGAAGACTCCTTAACACAAGATCTCTTTGTCGAAAATGACAACATGAGTAAAGATATCATAAAATTAAGGCTTCATAGGGACATAAACCAAGAGATTTAGAAGGACAATTTTGAATTAAAGATGCAACTACAATATATTGAGGAGGAGAAGCAGAGGCTTCAAGATTAATTGATATGTCATGGCGAATTCCTTAGAAGTATTATTCATGAATTGGAAAGAGATTTGCGGGATAAGGACCAAATATTGGCACAATTCGATGAAGTAGGGGAAGTGGAGAAAGAAATGTGTCCTATTCAAGACAGACTATTTCTTACAAAATGTTTATATACAATAACAAAGAAAGATGATTCATCATATTCTTATTCTCGCTGTTAAGATGGATAATTCTCTAGGACGTTGAAAGTAAGGAGAACTCCAAATGAAGAGTTCCTTCATAAGTAGTTGGTCTTACCTTCCATCCCAGGGAAAGGTATAAAATCCAAAGCATATCTAGGAATATATGAGCATTCCAATGAAGGAATGAAGAAATTTCCCACTTGTAAAATACAATCCTTGTAGACAAATCCATCTAAGAAAGAGGTCGTAAGCAAAGGTCATTTTCCAAGACAAAATAATAGGGAAAGTGACAAGAAATGATTGCGGTTCTAGGATAGGAACAAACACTTGTGCACTCATTATGGTAAGATTGGACATCATATCGAGAATATTTGGAAACTTTATCCACACATGTTTATGAAGAAGAACCATGAAGATGTAAAGGAAATTACAAGAAGAGAGGTATCAACCTCAACATAAGTTGATAATTTTGCTGAGAGATTTGAGAGATAATTATTCTTGATGGATGGTCTTAAAAATATTGTGTAAGAAGGCATTGAGGTATGCTTCATGGATAGTGGCTCATCTCACCACATGACAGGAATGAGATCAACATTCCTTAATTTCTCATAAACTGACACAGACTTCTATGTGGGATCTTGAACCAACACCAGACAACCAGTAAGAGGATTTGGATATGTGATATTCTAGCTCAAGTCAAGAGGATTTCTAGGGATATAACATATGCTATATGTTCTAGAATTGAAAGTAAACTTACACTCAATTTCTTATTTGAAATATGAATGATATGGAGTTACATTCCAGGATGGAAAAGTACTATTGTATTCAAATGAGTCCATGAAGAATCCACCTATCATGTCCCTGCATAGATATAAAAAAAGACTGCATTTTGGAAAAATAGTTTGTAAATATGTATATTTCCAAATAGAAAAGTTAGCATGCATATGTAAATACATTATAAATTATATTTCCATTGTTGTAATAAAGGGTTTTATTAGCCACTCTTGGACACTTTTAGAGTGAGAGGGATCTTGTAGGGATTTCTAAATCCTTTTGACAATAGTGTAGACAATTGTTATAATCTTGTTTTATTATCAACTAATGAGTTTCGTATGGATCAAATTTCCTATGTAATAACATTCTTATTATGAAGTAAAAAGGTGAAAGAACAAAAGAATGTAGGAATTGGGACATGTAGACCAAAGCGGGATGAGCATCATAGCTATGCAAGTATTCCTAGAGTTGGTAAAGAAATAGTCTTATTTCTAAATACAGAAGGTAAAATAAGTATGCTTTAAGCTCTGAACATCTCCAATATGTTATTTCATGTTCATGTAAGATGTATACCTTGTACAAAAGAAATTCAAATGATACAAATGTTTGTGGAAAACATGTTTAGATTTTTCTTTCAGGATAGGAGATATGAAGTGGATAGGTAATTCATTCAGAGACTCCTACAGATACAACAAGAAGTACACAAATAATTAATCCAAATGGGGGAGGAATAGATAATCATTCGAATTGGTTTTATTATTATGGATATGGACTATCTTGAGAAGAGAAGGAGATGGGAGTGAATGTTGAGTTTAGGATTTAGATCTGGATGTTACAGAGTAGATAGTCAATGACAAGACTTATATAATTAAGGAATCAATGAGCTAGAGCTAGACCCATTGAGAGGAATTAGAGCTAGTAGTCATGAGCCAGAGCTAGAGTCATAGCTACTTCTAGGAGCTACAACTATGAGCCAGATCCATGTTCTAGAGAAGAAGACATAAGTAAATTGATCTATATTGGTTTCCTTGATATTTTGTAATTTCAAGAAGGAGATCAAATCTGTATCCAAGATGTAAGTCCAAGGAAAAGATGAAGGCTGAGATGAAAATAAGTCTGAGTGCATTTTAGCAAGGTGGAAGATTGAAGGAGCTTTATCATCACTAAGTAGTTAAATAATCCACGAAGAGAAATTCAATAAGGTGGAAGATTGAAGAAGAGTTATCATCACTAAGTTGTTGAAATATCTATACTTTTGGATGACCAAAATTTATTTAGCTGGAAGGTGCGATCCAAGAGGATCCACAACACTCAAATAGGTCTAGGAGGATCAATAAATTATTGAACATTGATGATATCAAATGGTTTTTAAAATGGGTTCATTGCGTAGAGATCGACACGATATTTCCAATGACGCATGAATCACGTCAAACAAACATCGTATGAGAATGTTATGGCCTTTCAAAGTTTCAGAAAAAAACAAGGAAGATGATGATAGGAAAATCCATACAGATGACGTCGACATGATATCAAAAAATTGACGTGGGACTATGAAAGACTACCACATGCAATCTGTGTAGTTGATTTTTAAAAATCATAGGATGACACATGTGATTTCATATAGTTGATGATTTCATCATTTGTACAATAGGTGGAAAGCTCATAGAGTGACATGTAGATAGGTGAAGTCAACATGACGTCGAAATGAAATTATCATGATGATGTAGCAACACCAGGAGTTACCATGTGTCACCCAAATTTGGATGATTTTTCATCCTACTGGACCAATAGGAAAGTGGTAGGTGTCATCCAGATGAATGAAGTGGCATATTGTATGGTTTACGTGACACCATTAGTGGGTGAGACATGGCCTACCGTATAATGATGTGGCAGATAAGTGGTGACACAATTAGCGGTGATGTGGCAGGTCGTATCGAACATGGACCCGTCAGAAAATCTCACATCATCACCCAATTAGCATTATCATCCAATGATAGGATACCACGTGGAACAATCAAATGTCACCACATGGAACCTTACAGAAGACCAAGTTGGCATGGGATTGAACAAAAAGGCACCGAAGGGTGGACCAAATCCATATGGTTAATACTATATATAACATATAGTTCCAAAAAAGTTCCAAAGGAGGAGAGGTTTATGGGTTTGAACCCGTGACCTCCTCCCCCACATGCCATCATCCTAACCAAAATTCTTGTTAGAACTAAGAGTCACACTTAGATTTCCATGAGTGCAATCCCAATACCCATCAAAATTTATAGATAATTGTTTATATCGAGGTGACAAATGGATGAGGAAAACTCAGAAAAGGTGTCAATCACATTAGCCAATCCCAAAGTATATACCAATAAGTAAGTCTTTAGACAACTTCAAATCAGGGTTTTAAATATTAAATGAGGGTGGAAGATCAGATAAGAAGTGTGGAATATATCTATCATCTACATCAAATAAAATGATAGTTGTATGAATAAGACTCTTTGAAATCATAACCTCTCAAGACAAAGAGAAAATATTTGATATATCTTCAATCATTATCACAAAATAACATATATTGAAATAAGGATGAAAAAATCTAAATGAATCATTCACTTAGCTGAATTCAAAGTAAGATAACAATGCAGAGATAATGAAAAAGAATTATTTCCATTAACACAGTGTCTTAAATATGGTTTACACAGTAGGAACAAAATCTTTGTTATATGGCAATATCAAAATGAGAGGTCTCTCCCATACCATTCTAACCTAAAACATTAAATCAATTTTAAAAGGGTGGATCAACAAGGAAGAGCAAGGAGGGTAGAAAGCATTCTTCAAAGTTATTCCATTGGGCATGGAGTCAACACATCCTATAGATCAAAGGAACTCAAGTTCATACCAGACCAAAAGGGATATAATTGATGGATGGAGGTATAAGAAAGATAAAAAAAAGGAAGAATATCATCAAGCAAAGATCATCTCTGCAAAAATGAATTAAAATATTACTAGAACATAGATCATGAAAGGAGACAATTACTACAAATCATTTGTAGCTCATGAATCTTCTACCTCATCAACAACCTTTAACCTTCATTTCCTACAATTCCATTCAATAAAGGTGACAAGGTAAAACGATAATACATAACACAAATTCTAATAAAAAACTCGCATGAATCTCTAATGTAAGAAATGTTAATTACAACGGGACCCCGGGCTTACAATTGAGCAACTAAACTTCTCCTCCAGTTCTCTCCTCTCTTGGATCATAAATCCAACCCTTATCTCCTCAAAATCCATTTCATTTATAGTGAATAATCTCTCTCTACCCTAAGGAGTTCTAAACCAAGTATCTACATAGGATCCTCCTCCATTTATGAGTCTTGTTACAAAATATTCCAACAAAAACTTAACAAAATCATATTTTTTGGGATGTTGTCTATTGTGATAAATGCCTTTTTAAACAGGTCATTCTGCTTGATATGAACATGGAACAATTGTCCCTCATTTCCAACTAAGTCCTAGGAGACCATTCAAACTTTCCTTCATAGCTGTAAGCCTTCCCATAGATTGAATTTTTCTAACTATTAAAGTTCATAGCGCCTATGATAACATGCGCTGCAAACTTTCCTGAAGGTGATGTTTTTGTCTTTTCTCCAAAAATACAAAGTGGATTAGGTTGAATTGTTTTCAACAAGTCAAAAACACCATTGTTATCATCCACAAAAAAATTCAGAGGAACCCATAATGTCATTCAAAATTTACAAGAACATCAATCCTATGTTATGTGCTAATTTCTTAAAAAATGTCATAAATACCAGTTCACAACGTCAATGAGTTCAAGCACTGCGAACTCTCCTGTAGTAGCATGTTTCACTTTTTCCAATGTTTTATCATTTCAAACATCTATCATTTTTCCCAAGAATGTTTTAAACTTCATAATATTGATGATCTTGACTAAAGGAAAGCACCCAAACTAATAATCATGGCTTATAAATCATAGCAATCACCAAAATGTGTAAAATGCATGAAATAGGAAATTTGACCAAAACTGATATTTTTTTTGGGAAGATCAATTCCTTTATCTTCTAGTTATGTATATTCTTCTAATATCCACCTTGGACAACATGTATAATCACTGTAGGCTGGGAACTGAGGGTTCACAACGCCTGACTGATAGTTCACAACACCTAATTGATGGATTATCCAAAACCCTCTTCTCAACCTTTAACATGGTATGGAAAAACTTATGGAGTACCTAGTAACCATAGGTTTGATGTTGATGTATGTGAATGTTAAAAAATATGTTTGCAAGCTAGACAACCCCCAAATCTCCTCTTCAACTAGTTCGCAATGCTAGTTCGCAGCGCCAAATTCAAAATCAATGGTGCATTTCAAGGAGACTATTGGACTACAAATCTATGTGCTAACATGTGGATTCACAAGGGATGGAGACCTCACTGTGAGGATCCAAGAACATGTATTTTTAGTGCCTTATCCATTCCATCTCTGCAATTTGTATTATGTTTATGCCTTGAGAGAACCTCTCATCATTTATTGAAAATTGATAAACACTCAATGCAAACCAAATTCTTTCATAGAAACCTTATTTATATACATGCCTACTGTAGTCTATCCAAATGAGCTTATTTTCTTAAGTATAATCATATTTCTAGTGAAGCCATGCAATCATTTATTTAGTAAAAGAAGTTTCTTTTATATTGCAAATGAAAGCATAAAAATAATATAACCTTTGCAGCAGAAAATTCATCAATAGTTCATAATTACAACTCCAGATTCTTATCAAATCCAAGGCTACAACATAAGGGGACTTATGAAAAACTATATCCATTAAAAAATATAATGGATCATGGAGCTCATGGTAAAATTCTAACTGAGACGTCTCATGTGAAAAATATGTTACATTAAGTATTTTTCTATCCTTTTGTTTTGAACTAAAAGGTGCATAACGTATGTTGATAAAATCCTGCAAAACAGCTACCATTGGATCAATGACAACTATTTATTCATGTTGTTCTAGCTGAAGTTTGGATTGTCTCTTCATATTACCAGTTTCATGCCTGCTGCCAATTTCATTTGTCTGATTATTTGCTTCTATTCCAATTTCCTAGAAAAGTATATCACTTTGAAAAACATTGGAAACCGGTTGAGGAACGTGCAGAACAAATAATCCTTCAACACTTCCTCCACTACTAACACCCTGATCTTTAAAATTGGCAAATATTTTATATAAAATATCATATTCTATGCAACATTCCTCATAAAGCAGATCAACATAATACCTATGTTTGCAATAATCATTGAATACGTTATGAAAATCATTCAATGAATGAATTCTAGCAACATGGAGGGTTCTACACCACTCACGAGCATGTCCTTCCAAAGAAAATTTCAAAATTTTAATACGAACATCCTCATGATCAATATTTATCCTATGCATACACTCATGAAAATCCAACAAGTTCTCACCAGGATGATCATGCTCGTTTCCCCCAAATTTTTGAAGGCAAGGTTCCCATACTTCTCTATCAAGTACAAGATTTTGAAATCCAAGTATACAAGAGAAGTCAAAAAATGGATACCTTTGAGCTAGGATATTTTCCATTTGAAAACAATGAAGTCACCAATAGATCTCTGAACAGTGAAGTCACCATGGTGAAAGATAAGAAGTCTAAAAGTGTCCAGCTTCAGTTCACCATCCAAATCTAGATCTAATCATCACAATTCACCCATGGAAGGTGTCTTCATTGTCATCCCTGAAAACGACGCCAAAAATGTTAGCACTGAGAGTCACACTCAGAATTCCATGAGTGCAAGCCCAATACCCATCAGAATTTATAGATAATTGTTTATATCAAGGTGACAAATGGATGAGGAAAACTCAAAAAAGGTGTCAATCACATAAGGAAATACCAAAGTATAGACCAACAAGTAATTCTTTAGACAAATTCAAATTAGGGCCTTAAATATTGAATGAGGGTGGAAGATCAGATAAGAAGTGTGGAATATATCTATCATCTACATCAGGTAGGAGGATATCTATACGAAGAAGACTTTGTGAAATGAGAAGCTCTCAAGACAAAGAGAAAAGCTCTGATATATTTGCAAGCATTATCATAATATATCATATAATGAAATAAGGATGCAACCAAATAAACGAATCATTCACTTAGCTGAAATCAAAGTAAGATAATAATGAAGAGATAAGGAACAAAATCTCTTAACAAAGTGTCTTAAATATCATTTACATAGTAGGAAAAAAATTGTTATTATATGAAAATATCAAAACCATAGGTCTATCCCATACTATTCCAACATGAAAAATTAAATCAATTTTAAAAGCGTGGATCATCAAGGAAGAGAAACAAGGAGGGTAGCAAATAGTTTGCAAAGTTATTCCGTTGGGCATGGAGTCAACACATCCTATAGATCAAAGGAACTCAAGCTCGTACCAGACCAAAAGGGATATAATTGATGGATGGAGTTATAAGAAAGATAAAAAAAAGAATAATATCATAAATCAAAGATACCCTGTACAAAAATGACTTAAAATATTACTAGAACAAAGATCATGAAAGGAGGCAATTACTACAAATCGTTGACAACTCATGAATATCCTGCCTCATGAAAAAACATTGATCTTCAATGATTTCAATTCAATTCAAGAAACATGACAAGGTAAAATGATAATAAAGAACATAAATTCTTATAAAAAACTCTCATGAATCTCTAATGACATAAATGTTAATTACAACAGGCCCTTAGGCTTACAATTGAGCAACTAAACTACTCTTGTAGCTCTCTCCTCTCCTGGATCATGAATCCAACCCTTTTCTTCTCAAAATAACTTTAATTTATATTGAATGATATATATATACCTTAAGGAGGTCCAAACCAAGTATCTACATAGGATCCTCCTCCATTTAGGAGTCTTGTTACAAAATATTCCAATAAAAACATAAGAAAATCCTATTTTTTGGGATCTTGTCTATTGTGATAAATTTATTTTTAAACAAGTCATTCTACTTGATATGAAGATGGAAAAAATGTCCCTCATGTACAAATAACTTATAGGAGACCATTTGAACCTTCCTTCATATATGGAAGCCTTCCCATAGCTTGAATTTGTCAGACTGTTAGAGTTCGCAACGCCTGTGACAACATGCGCTGCGAACTTTCCTGTAGGTGATGTTTTTTTATTTTCTCCAAAAATACGAAGTGGGTTAAGCTGGAGTTTTGTTAGAAATTTAAAAACACCATGTTTTTCCTCCACACAAAATTTCATAGGCACCCATATTGTCATTCAAAAGTTACAAGAAAATCAATCCTTTGTTGTGCATTAATTTCTTAAAAACTATCATAAATACCAGCTCGCAGCGCCAGTGAGTTCAGGTGTTCCGAGCTCTCCTGTAGCATCATGTTTTAATTGTTCCAATGTTTTATCATTTTCAAACTCTATCATATGTCCCAAGAATGTTGTAAACTTCATAATCGTGATGATATTGACTAAAGGAAAGCACCCAAACTGATCATCATGGCTTAGAAATCATAGCAATCACCAAAATGTATAAAATGCATGAAACATGAAATTTGACCAAAACTGATATTGTTTTTGGGAAGATAAATGTGTTTATCTTCTAGTTCTGGAGATTCTTTTGATAGCCACCTTGGCCAACATGTATAATCACTACTTGGATTCTTTCTGTAATTTTTATGATAGTTGGTGTGTGAAAATAGAGTACATAGGAAATAAGGTTTCAATGATAGTAAAACTATTTTAAAGAGGTTGAACTTATCTAGAGCTGATACACCCTACTCTACTACACATTTTTAAATTAGGTAGAGAACTCTTCAACATAGAGGGATAAGAACAACAACTGAGAATTTTCATGAAAGGAATACTGATAAAAACTATGTTAAAACATATTTTGAACCATCATAAAATCTGGTCATAAGCATGAAAACCATATGAAACTTTAAAATCTATTTCAATTAAAAGATGAGCCACATGAATCAAGATAAATAAGAATAAAAATATTTATTTTAGAGGCTGTATTTTGAGGATGTGAAAGACAAAAAATTCAGCAGGCCTAGAACAGAGGGTTCGCATCTCCTGACTGACATTTCACAACACCTAATTCATGGATTAGCGAAAAACCTTTTCTTAGCCTTTAACACGGTATGAAAAACCTCATGGAGTACCTGGTAACCCTGGGATTGATGCCAATTTCTGTGAATGTTAACAAAGATGTTTGAAAGATGACCAACCCTTGTTGCTCCTCTTCAACCAGTTCACAGTGCCAGTTTGAAATGCCAAATTCAAAATCAATGGCGCACTTTAAGGAGACTATTGGACTACAATTCTATGTGCTAACAATGAAAAAGGTGCCTTATGTTACGAGGATTCCAACAAAAATGCATTTAAATTGATGTTTATGTTAGCATGGAGTTCGGGCCATGGTTTGGATAACCTAGGCTATTTAAGGGGCATTAATTCTAAGGAAAAAAAATATAGAGGAAGAGACAAAGAATTCCATGCAGGGTACAATACATATTGTTTCGATTTACATGTCTGTTGGTAAATATTTAATAGATAGCGAATGGCATAAGTACAGGAAGAGCGAATGGAATAAGTACAGAAAGAATGTACAGAGGATTGTTGGCAAATATTTAACAGACAGCGAATGCTTGTCATTGATGGAAAGTACAATGGTGAATATGGCATGAGTACAGGCAGTTTGTGATCGACATGCAAACAAAATATAAGTCCAAGAAGATCGAATGATCGAAGGCAACGCAACATTGACAAAATGATCGAAGGCCTAAGAAGCATTTCTGATCGTTGGATCACATCCAAAATTCTCGACAGCATGAGGGCAGTCAGATCTGAATAAAGGCAAGAAGAGCGCACTGAAGAGGAGGATAGATCATAGGCATTAGATCCAAGAGAAGGGTCCGACCACCGTTGGATTGAGGAAAACCTGCACGATCTTTAAAAGTGAAAGGAGTAGAGGGCTCACAAAAACTCGACGTAATCTGAGCCATCAAATCAAGATCACATATGAACCGTTGATCGGAGTTTCGAGGATCGCATGTTGGAAATGTCAAAGAAACAATGCAACAGGAATCCCGATTTCTCAATATGAAAAATCCCGGCATAATCTGAGCCGTCAAATCAAGATCACATCTGAACCGTTGATTGGAGTTTCGAGGATCGCGTGTTGGAAATGTCAAATAAACAATGCAACAGGAATCTTGATTTCTCGATATGAAAAATCTCGATGTAATATGAGCCGTCAAATCAAGATCACATCTGAACCGTCGACCCGACTCACGTCAGCAGGCCACATCTTCTAGGAACATGTGTCACAACTAGGTAATGACAAGTGTTAGACTGATTCAACATTTCAGGCACTTGTAAGTCACGAATCAGAGTGACACATGGCAGTATTCAACACGTGTCAATCCACATGTTACGTCAGCAGATGGACACCTTGTCGGAGTTTCGGGGATCGAGAGTTGGAGATGTCAAAGGTTTTTTTAACATAAGGAATCCCGATTTCACGATATGTGAAATCACGATTTAATCGCAACCGTTGAATAGAGATGTGATATGGACCGTTGATCCGACTTCTCTACGGAGTGTCAAGGATCGAGAATTTGAAGTGACAAAAACATCGAACGTCCAGAGTGTCGAAATCGCGATGAGTGAAATCCCGACTTAATCTGAACCGTCAGATCTAAATATAATCTGGATCGTTGATCTGACTGCTTTACGAAATTTTGTGGATCAGGATTTGTAAGTGAAAAGAACATTGAACATAAGGAATGCCGAAATCTGATTTAAAGGGAAGATTAATAAAGTTCATCCAACGGTGCGGATAAACTTGAATGTGATCGAAGGGTTACTGTTCCCTCTCATAATTAACTCCTCAGTTACGAATCTGTTAAAAGAAACAGACACATGATTGAGAATCAGTTAGCGTTTCAGTTGCTAGGACAGTTGTCCTTGTTTTGCATAAGGAAATGCGAAGTGGAACCATCGGGGAAGTGTGTATAAAAGAAAATGAGACAGAATGTGAAAGGTTGGTTGTTCCAGATGGAAAATGAACGAAACAGTAAGAAAGGGAAAATGAGAGGATGCGTAGCATGAGACTTAGAAAATGTGTAGAGTGAGATGAAACGCAGAGCAGAACGACAGAAAGAGTAAAAGAAGAGCAGAATGATAGAAAGAGTAAAAGTAGAGAAGAATGACAGAAAGAGTAAAAGCAGAGTAGAATGACTGAAAGAGCAGAAGAAGAGCAGAATGACAGAACAGTGTGTAGAAGACCAGATTTGTAGAACAAAGAAAGATTGGTAAGAACTGATTTATCTGTAAAGTTGACTGTTTATTTAGCCATTCATATCCTAGGGAGGTTGGGAGGTGCCTGGGAGGACTTTTGTCCTCAGAGGTTCAAGTGGGAGCTTGAACACAAGAAGTTGTAGCTTCCATCTGGTTGCAGCCAGAGAAACTAGGGTGGCAGGGTGGTGCAAGGGAGAACACGTGTTCTCTGTTATACAGGTTGGAGCCTATGTAACTGGAAGTTGGTGCTTCCATCCAGTTGGTGTTGAAAAATTAAGGAAGTTGGTGATTCCATCCAGTTGGTGCTGGAACATTAAGGAAGTTGGTGCTTCCATCCAGTTGGTGCTGGAATATTCAAGGAGTTGATGCTTCCTTCTAGTAGGTGCTAGAGAAACTAGAGAGTTGGTGCTCTCAAACAAGTTGCATCTTGAAAAACATAGGTAGAAGCCTCACATTGAGTTGGTGATCAATTAGAGATGATGTACAGAACCTAAAAGACTGCCTATCATTTCGAAGAAGAAGAGGTTTTATCCCTTTATGGGTTTCCTCGTGAAAATGTGTCTCTGTGTATACCTTATGTGTGACTGATGTTTTTTACTTTTACTGTCCATATGTTGTATAATGTTGATGATCACTTGAAGAAATATTATGAATATTTTAATAGACTTAAAATTGTTTAAGCTCAAAGACAACTGATTCACCCCCCCCCTCTTAGTTGTATTAGTAATTTCAACAATTGGTATCAAAGCGGGTTCCTTTTATTCAAAGGTAGATCTGTAAGCTTAATCATGACAAGTCATGAAGGGACTTCAGCCTCTAATCCCCCTCTGTTTGATGGAACAAATTTTTCCTTCTGGAAGGTTAGAATGAGAACATACTTAATGGCCTTGGGTGCTGATGTTTGGGATGTAGTAGAGACTGGATATACAAAACCTATTGTGCTAGCCTCCAAGGATGATAAGTTAGAGTTTAGTTTTAATGCTAAGGGGATGAATGCTATCTTGAATGGACTTCTGAAGTTGATTTTGTAAAGGTGATGCATCTTGATACTGCCAAAGCAATCTGGGATAAACTTATTAACAGTTATGAAGGAAATGAGAAAGTAAAAGATGCCAAACTCCAAACATACAGATTGAAATTTGAACAACTAAAGATGAATCAAGATGAAACAATTAGAAAGTATTTTTTAAGAGTTGAAGAACTTGTAAATTCCATGAAGGGTCTTGGTGAGGAGTTTGATGATTCACTCTTAGTTCAGAAGATTTTAAGATCTCTGCCTGATAAATTTAATCCAAAAGTCTCTGCAATAGAAGAATTAAA
>ML782400.1:227325-243919 GCA_009831015.1 Picea engelmannii
GTATTAGTAATTTCAACAATGCCAAGAGGTGCCTAATTATGGTGTTGCATTGTTTTGCATGCCATTGAGCCCTTTGTCCAAACATAGTCATGTTTATACTCATTCTTCTCATTTTTTAGAGAGGATCATGATGGTGATGTTTATTTTGTACTAGTATGTTGTATATGAATATCTTAGTTCAAATTTCCTTGTATGAGAATTTTATCCCATCGTTTTGCATAAAGAAGAGGGTCATTTTGAGCTTGTTCAGAACATAGTCAAGTTTATACTCATTTGTCTCAGAATTTCGAAAGGAATTCAATGGTAAAATATGTTTTTGGGATTGATTAACATCATTGGAGAGTGACTTCAAGATTGGATTTGTAGTCCATTTTCATTGTAATTTTCACGTTTGAGATTAATGAAGAGTAGTATCATGGTTGGAAAGGGACCTAGGGATGTATCCTAGGAGGGGTGAACTCCATCATCAAATCTTTTCTTCATAGTTCTTTTATTTTTTGTTGTGTTATCTCTCATTATTCTATAAGTTATCCATAATTTTATAAAGTTTTGGATAAATAAAGGTATTCACATGTTTTATCCAAATCTGTCAAAGATGATCAAAAGTAATTTTGAATGAGGTTAGATGTTGATGTGTGTTAAAGAGTATTTTGACATCTAAGGATTTTCAGATCACTGATCAAGTTGTTTGGTAGCAATGGATTTATGCACAAAAAAATGATTCTATTATATCTTTGTCAATTTTTGGGGATGAATTGATAACACATTATGGGGATATTAAGAGAAACATATTATTTAGTGAATTTTTAAATCTGCATAAAAAATGTCCAATTACAAATCACATTCAACAATTCGAAAACCCTAGTTTCAAGGTAAAGAAAATTCTAGAGGATAATTTTTTAGATCTCTTCATGGGATATTTAAAGGACATAATTCAACATGAGATGCATGTCATTGAACCATAATCCCTAGAGGATGATTTCAACATGGAAAGGAAATTTATATCCTCTAACAACATGAAAACTATCAGACTATGTTGCCATTGATGTCAAAGGGTTAATGTCATAGTTGTATTATGCATAGATGAATTGATGTGTAGGTGGATTTATGTGTAATTTGTTTGAGGAATAATGTAATGAATATCAATGAAATTGAAGGTGAGACTATTCTAGATGGATAGTACATGCCATTCCATTTACGGTGATATGTGGAACATCACATAACTCCTCACGATTAGAGAGTTATGGCTTTGTGAAGCTGGATAACCATCATGAGTTATCTAGAAGTCCCTAGAAGGTTAAAAATGTCAAATTATTCTAGAATCTCCTAGAAGAAATTGACTAGTCATGGGTTAAGTGGTTGCAATAAGAAAATATTTAAAAATAAATTAGTTTCAACTAGAAGTGGAGAATTTACTGTTTGTGGAATAAGTGGTTGTAATTGGACAAAGTGGTTAGAAATGGGTTAGCCCCAAAAGAAGGAATTTGGTTAGAAGATAACTTCTAGAGGAAGGCAGTTGGAAAAGCATAAATAAATAAGAAAGGGGCTCCTATTCATTTTGACTCATCTACTCATGGAGTACAATGAATTTCTTCTATGACAAAAGGTTTAGTGCAGGTACATCTAAGGAAGTGAAGGTGGATTCACGAAAAAGTTACGTGGCCGCAGTGAAGTATGAAGAGGAAGGGGGAAACCCTAGTTAGGTCATCCACATGGGTCACCTAGTAGACATCCTATGAGGCACCCCCATGGGTCATCTAGTAGACATCCCACGAGGCACCCCCACAGCTTGAGTAGATCATGTCAAGTGAGGCACCGCTTGACATATATCCTTTGTCACGCAAGGGACTACAAGATTAGAAGATTGAATATTGGCTTAGGTTATAGAGGTTGAAGAGAGGTTTCATGAGGTATGATAATGTCCAAGAACAACATATCAAGATACAAGATCAAAATGGTATAATGCATTCTCATGTATAGTTGGATTTTGTGGTCTATATATGATATGTTCATGGGAGATTGGGGATTTTCCCTAGAGGGGTTGTTGATTGTTTGATACATATAGTATGAGACTAATCTATAGGAAGACAATGCTGGTTTGTCTGATATCTATCATTGACATATGTTATTGGGTTGATTGTTGAGGTATGTCTTTTGGTTTTGGTACATGATTGAGGATCTTTGATTGAAGATATCTTGTTGAAGCAGATGGTATAGAAAAATGAGGGTTTGATGTTTGATGCGATGGTTTATACTAATTGATGATTGACATATTATTTTCTATCTATAATTTGGGTCGTGTACTTGAGGGTTGGATTCCTCACATCTCAATTGGTGCTGATATCTGCAGGGTAGGTCTTGCATTGAAATTTGGTGTTGTCTTGGAGTTGGTGATCTATTTCAGTTGGTGATGATAAACCCCATAGATTGTAGTCTCATGTAACACATAATACAAAATAAAATTACACATATCTAGTGTTCCTTGTGTTCATTATTGTTATGGTTCATGATTCTTTATTATTGATGAATGTTGTTGGTATATGTTTACATACAAGTAGCTAGTTGTGAATGCAAGTTATGAATGATGATGGTTGAAGTGTTTTCTAACTAAAGTTTTGAAAGGAGTGTAAAATTATCCTTACACTGATTAACCCCCCCTCTCAGTGTGGTCGATGTGTCCAAAAAAACCATTACTAAAAGATATCCATTATGTGCTCACTAGATGTTAAAACATCTACACCTTTTGTTCCCATGGATCTCCAAAATGTTATAAAAAAACATTCTAACTATTTGGAGAGATGTGTAAATGTCTTCCACCTACTCAAGATCATGACCATGGTATTAATTTTCAACTAGGAAGTGTACCACCTAACATTAGGCCTTATAGGTACCCATATGTGCAAAGCAATGAGTTTGAGAATATGATTCAAGAAATGATATAGGTTTTCATCGTTCAACATATACAAAGTAATTTGTCTTCACTGATGGTGATGATTCACAAAAAGGAATGTTTTTGGAATATGTTCCTAGATCATAGAGAGATCAACAAAATTACTATTAAATATGTGCTTCCTATTTCTGTCGTTGATGAATTATTAGATGAATTGCAAAAAAATTGTTTCCTTACCAAGTTGGATCTTCATTCTGTATATCATAAAATTAGAATGAGGAAAAAAGACATCCCCAAAATATTCTTTAGAACATATCAAGTTCACTATGAGTTTTTGGCGAGTCTTTGGCCTTACTAATGCACCTTCAACATTTCAAAGATTGAGAAATTTTTGTTTCAATCCCGTCCTCAAAAATATTGTGTTGGTATTTTTTGATGATATAACAATCTTGGGAATACCATGTATAACATGTTGACACAATCTTAAAACTATTGTAAGAGAAACAACTATATGTGAATCCTTCCAAGTTGTATTTTGCGGATTAAGAAGTGGAATATTTGGGACATATTGTATCACATGATGGTGTTAAAGTGGACCCTAAAAAACTTAAATATATGGTTGAATGTCAAATTATCGTTGTTAGCGATAAAAAATGATTTGCTAATTATTTTGATATCACATGATAAATCATTATAAGGTAGAAGATTTATTTATACATCTGAAAAGCTTTGAGACAAGCTCTTAGAACTATATCATTCCAGCGCATAATCAAATTGCATTTCAAAATAGACCCAAAACTGATTTTTATCTTTTGGTGGAAAAGTGGTAAAATTACAGGGTTGTGAGCCGCCGAAAGTCAGGGATTTCGGCGGCTAAATCATATTTTCAATGGAAAATGAGCCACCGAAAGTGTAGAAGAGTTTGTTTTTACTGTGCTGAGTCATCATTTTCAAATGATGATTTTGAGCGACCGAAGAATCATTTTGAGAAATGGGCGAAGAATTGTGTTAATAACACGTCAAATAACAATAAACTCTCTCAAGTTTTGTATAGGTGTCATATATTGGGAGAATCGAATTGATCTCTGAGCCCTAATTTTTGGATCTCAGAATTTCCCTGTTTGAAACATGTTTTTGAAATGCAGATCCTGGGAAAATGAAAACAAATCTCAAAGAACTGAGAGAGGTTTTTTCTCACAACAAACCAATATACAAAATATTCTTCCATTTTGTACACATTTTTTTTGATTTGAGAGATATAGGTCAATCTTTGAGCAACATATTTCCATAAATTTCTGTCTTTTCCAGCCACCTCACAAATTCAAATTTGAGATATGAAAAGAGGTTATCAGAACCATCTTTTGAGGATATTGAGACTGATTTGTAAAGATTATTGAAATCCCATAGAGACACAGTTCAGAGCTGGAGAACAGTCTAAGGACTATGGTTCTATTCTTGAAGACTTGTACATTTCATCCTTTGGAGATGTCCATTAATATGTCTTGACATCAAGATTCTTTCACTGTGTTACTTAGTTTTCCATTTCCTTTATTTCCAAGTTTATGTATATTCAATGATAGAAGGCTTTTATCCCATCTCTTTGTTGGTATAGTAAACTTAAATACTTTGCTTTTGATTTGTTTTAATGCCAGATAAATGTTATCCTATTGGTGCATTCATAAGCTGAAGTTGCAAGTATTTACCTATTGGGTCTGGCCATATTTTATATGAAATATTATATATGTTTATGTTGGTGTGAAGAGTATTTTACCTATCATTACTGGGCATCCACATATACTATTGTATAGGTATTTATGTTAGCATAATAGGTCTTCTCCATGTTTCCACACATTAATTTAAAACTTTCTGAGTTACATAGTTGAAAGCCTTGGTCTTTCAAGTGACTGGTGTATTTCTAAACGGATATGAGTTATAATGTCATCCGATCTGATCCTCTTTTCCTCCACATTATTGATCTTTTTAAAGTTACCAATATTACACCCTTCTATAGTCGGGGAGTGATTTCTTGGAGTGATAACAAAATGGCGTCGTTGCTAGGAAATGAAAGTGAAAGCAGAGTTTCCCTAGGAGAACAAAATAGATCTGTTTCTTGATGGTAGACACGAGACAGACATAATATTCGAATGTAATCATTTTCCTGGCGACTCCACATTAAATAATCCATTGGTGAGGACCCAATTGATAAAATATGAAGAGGATGAATTCAAAATCTAGGTATCAGTTCATTAGTTTGCTTCATGAACTGTTGTTGTTCTTTATTAGCTCCTTCTAATCTTTCCCTTCACATGTTAAAATAATTATCATTTGTTTTGTATATTTTGAGGATTATTAGACTTATTTTATATATCCATCTTTAGAAGAATATTTTCAGCCTGCTTTCATTGTAGATGTTGATTCAGTCATTTTTCCTAGGCCTGCTCATAAACATGACCATTCTATTTCATTTCCTTCAGAATCTGATCGACCATGTGATCTTGAAGAAATTATTTTTTTTCAAAACCCTGTGAGATTTCAACTCTTGCCATAACTTTTGAATCTTGTCAACAACTTGCTATCTCTCATGATAATCCCACATCCTTTCAAATCAAAATCAATATGAATATGTTTAAGCCTTTAAAATTTCCTTCTCTTCTTCATCCTTATCCTCTTGACTATTATGAATATATACCCCGGTTTTCTGCAGAGAATCAAGCTTCAGCTGAAAGACATTTGGAATCCTTTGAAGATTTTATTGATCATTTTCAGATTGATCATGAAGAAGTGATCATGAGATTTTTCTCTAAATATTTGATCAGATATGATTTTGTTTGGTTTAAGAGTCTGAGAGTTGATTCCATCAACTCTTGGATCAAATTCTCTAATGTTTTTGTGAAGCATTGGGGTGAACATAAATCACCAGATTCTTACCTTGCTGATTTCTATGCTTTGGAGAGAGAACAAAATGAAACTTTGTCTTCTTTTAATCGAAGATTTTGCAGCATATACCATGCTATGCCTTTGGAGATCAGGTCCACAGAGACAACTGCCATGATATATTATGTGATGGGACTGCATTCAAAACTTTCCCTTCTTCTACTAGAAAGGAAATCTTCATCATTAAACATTTTGTTTGAAGATGCTTTAGAGGTGGAGGAAAACATTTGTGCTTCAAGGAGAATCCCAGAGCAAGTTGATTTTGAAAACCATCATCTACCTGAGCCAAAAAAATGTCAGAACATTTCAGATTTTGAACAGGAAGGTAATGATTATGTGGCAGATTTAGAACAACAACAGGCAACTGAAATTGTTTCAGATTGTGAATCTGATTCTTCAACATTGGCAGAGCATTCCAGAGATAGGTATTCATGTAAACTTTATTATTAGTTTACAAAGTATGTTGAACCTATGATAACTAATGATTGTATAGACAACTAAATTTTTAGAGCTGACCATAATCTTTTTCATTCGAACCCTGCTCTATCATCATCTATTGAACATTATTCTGAAGAGAAGGTCATAGTGTTTGATGATCACAAGGTAATCACAAAAGAACAAGAAAGTAATCAATTTTCTAACAGAGGAGCAGTCATAGATATGCATCTTTTTCCTGAAGATCATGAGTTTTCTGATTTCAGTTTCAAAGATCCAGTAGCAGCCTTCATAGAATCATACCTTTCAAAAAATTTGAAAGTTTCAGACTTCTTAAGCTTCCACATATTTCCTGTTGAATTTGGTTTTGTGAAAGATTTTTATTCACTGTTGTTGCATTTCAAAAATCAGGTATTGATCAGTGAGAATGATGAAATCATTTCAGTATTAAAATTTCTTGGCTGGCTTCTATGGAAATCATCCTTTACCTAACCAAATTGCAGAGCTGGTTAGGGTAGATAGGATAGGAAATAAGCCCACTTCCCGAGCATTTCTTTTCTTTCACTTTACAACAGATGCCACAGTTACCTTGTGTGAATAAAATAATTCTTGAAGATGTATAGAGATCTTTACATAGGTAATGAAATATTTTCAGAAAGAGGTGAATGGATGACTCTATGCCCAATGGAATGATGACTCCATGCCCAATGGAATGCTGACTCCATGCCCAATGGAAAACTAGAGACTAAGTTATGGATTTTATTTTTCCAGGAAAGGCATTAGATGTGTAGTTCTTTGAAACCTCGTAGGTAGGTCTCCATCCTAGTTGGAGCCACATGTTAGCGATAAAAAATTATTTTCTAATTATTTTGATATCACATGATAAATCATTATAAGGTAGAATATTTATTTATACATCTTAAAAGATTTGAGACAAGATCATAATCAAATTGCATTTCAAAATAGACCAAAAACCGATTTTTATGTTTTTGTGGCTAAGTGGTAAAATTACAGGGTTGTGAGCCACCGAAAGTCAGGGCTTTTGGCGGCTAAATCATATTTTCAAGGGCAAATGAGTTGCCAAAAGTGAAGAAGAGTCTATTTTTACTGTGATGATTCATCATTTGCAAATGAGGATTTTGAGCGATGGGAGAATCATTTTGAGAAATGGGCAGAGGATTTTGTTAATAACATGTCAAAGAACAATAAACTCTCTCAATTTTCCTACAGGTGTCATATATTGGGAGAATCAAATTCATCTCTAAGCCCTAATTTTTGGATCTCATAATTTCCCTGTTTGAGAGATGTTTTTTAAATGCAGATCCCGGGAAACCGAAAATGAATATAAAAGAAATGAGAAAGGTGTTTTGTCACAAAACCCCAATCTACAAAAGCCTCTTCTAGTTTGTACACATATTTTTTGATTTGAGATATATAGGTCAATCTTTGAGCAACATATTTCCAAAAATTTTTGTCTTTTCCAGCCACCTCACAAATTTGAATTTGAGATAGGAAAAGAGGTTATCAGATCCATCTTTTGAGGATCTTGAGAATGATTTGTAAATATTATTTAAATCCCACAGAGACATAGTTCAGAGGAGGATAACAGTTAGAGGACTGTGGTTCTATTCTTGAAGACTTGTACATTTCATCCTTTGGAGATGTCCATTAATATATCTTGACATCGAGCTTCTTTCACTGTGTTACTTAGTTTTCCATTTCCTTTCTTTCCAAGTTTATGTATATTAAATGACACAAAGTTGTCATCCCATATCTTCATTGGTATACTAAACTTAAATACTTGGCTTATGATGTTTGTTTTAATGCCAGATAGTTGTTATCCTATTAGTGCATTCATAAGCTAAAGTTGCAAGTATTTACTTGTTGGGTTTGGCCATATATTATATGCAATATTATATATGTTTCTATTGGTGTGAAGAGTAGTTTACATATCATTACTGGCCATCCACATATACTATTGTATAGGTATTTCTATTAGCATAATAGGTCTTCTCCATGTTTCCACACATTAAGTTAAAACATTCTGAGTTACATAGTTGAAAGCCTTGGTCTTTATATTGACTAATGTATTTTTAAATGGATATGAGTTATAATGTTATCCAATATGATCCTCTTTCCCTCCACATTATTGATCTTTTTAAAGTTACCAAGCTTACACCCTTCTACAGTCGGGGAGTGATTTCTTGGAGTGATAACACTCATAACCTTAAATAATCATAGAGGAATATTAGGATTGATGGGATATTATTGTTGGGCCCTTCGTTTTGTTGAATAGAAGTTGTGCACAACACATTGAAACTTCATTTTGGAGAACAGAAGTTATGCAATCTACTAAGGCGCTGGACAATTGACAAAAGAAAGAAACAAAAAGCGGTTGGAAGTACAACGCAACATCAATATTGAGTAAAGAAGTTGCAACAAGATCAATAAGAAGAGAGAACTCTCGGGTTCTCAACTAAAAAACCAAAAGATCAAATTATATATATGAGACAGATAGGATTGTAAAAGGGTTGTTGTTGTTATTTTTATTGTTGTTGTTGGGTTGTAGTGTTGTTATTGTTTTATAGGGTTCTTAGTCCAAAATTATTGATGTTATCTTTGTTGTTATTGTTGTGATGAGAGTCACTGTTGTAATGGTCTATACTGTTAGCAAAACTAAGTTTAGGAGATCTAGGTATGAACCAGAATACCAATGTATTGGAGTTTCTTATTAGTCTAGAAGTAAAGTAGAAAGAGCCTGCAATATTGTCTCATCTCTGATGAAGAACATCCTCTGATTACTTGTGTATGAGGATAGAGCTATGAGAAGAGCCTGATATGTTATTATAATTTGAGGCCTAAATTTTGAATATATAGTTATATATATCCTGTGTATTTAGTCCTAATGCATGAATGGAATGTTGTTCTTTATTATATTTATGTATGATATACCTAAATTCTTCTTTATGAATGGAAACATAACTTTGTTTCTTTATTCCTATTTAGGAATTGATCATAATTGTTATATGTTTAATCTATCTTGGGAACGATTACAATGAACCTTTATAATTCAAGGGTGTGCCTAAGTATTCTCCTTACCCTTCCCTCTCTTTCTTGTCTCAGTTGTTCTTTGGGTGAGACTTATTCCCTCCGGGGAAGACAAAAATGCCAGTGCTTTAGACTACTTCAATACCTTTTTCTAGTAACCTAAGAAGGGCCCCGGTCTAAACACTTTTACGCCAAAAAAATGGTTGTGTTGCCCGAACCAATGCTTTAAAAGGGATCTTGTGAGGAGAATGCTTCTACGGATCTATAGATCTGAGATTCGTAAATGGTGGTAAATAAATTGTGATGCCTTTATATGTAAGGAAAGAAAGTTGTGAGGTAAAAGAGAAAGGAATACAAGAGATTCTATCTTTTACTCTGAAAGATCGAGCGACCAGTATGAGATATTCTAGGTTAAATTTCTAGAAGAACTATTCCATTGGATATATCAGCTCCTAGAAGATCCATAATTCCAAGAACGTGTCAAGAATACCTATACTTGGGATGCGTAGAATATCTCAACACTTCAACTGTAATGATCCCAAGCCATTATGCAAGGATCATCACTGTTTTGGTGTCTTTCTTAAAACTTTTTCTGAGTGAGGTATTTCGTCAAACACTTTGTTGATCTACCTTTTAGATGTGTTTATATGTGTGTATGCAGAAAATAACAGAAAGAGATAACCATGGAACATACCTCAACCATATGCAATAAGATAGACCAACCAAAACATCTCAATTCTTCTTTATTCATAAAATAGAGAAACCTGCTACAATGAAGACGCCGATCTGGAATGCTCAACAGATGGCCAAGAAGATAGACAATAGATAAGAGCTGCTACAAAATGCTCCCACTAATACAAAAGATGCCTCCAAAGGCTGAATGAGAAATGAAGATCAATACAAGCAGATCTGAATGCCAAACTCTCCAGCTGAAGAATGCCACGCTCCAATAGAAGGCTGAAACCCTCAATAACTCGGCCCTGCTACCAAAAGTGTCCAATCGCCCTAATAAATATGCCAACTGATAGATCGGGTGATGGTAAGAACAACCCAGGTGAACGAATCTCCAAGATCCCTCTCAATATATGTAGATCTGAAATCCCCCACTGAATGGTGCGCCCCACTGGATGACTGAAACCCTAGATAATTCGGCCCTGCTGCAAAAAGTTTCCAATCACCCTAATAAATATGGAAACTGATATATCGGGTGATGGTAAGAAAAACCCAGGTGACTGAATCTCCAAGATCCCTCTCAATCTTTGTAGATCTGAAATCCCCCACTGAATGGTGTGCCCCACTGGATGACTGAAACCCTAGATAATTTGGTCCTGCTGAAGGAGGCCTCCAAATGCTCTGAAACTCTCCAGAAATATAGATCGGGACACTACAAGTCACTAGGTAAAGTCTCAGGGTCAGATCTGAAGTGTAACCCCTCCAAACGGACTAGATTTGGATCTCAAAAACACCCTCCTTCTCTTCAATTCGCCTCACTGCTCAAGAAATAATATGGGCCATAAAACTGTCTCAGAAAGCACTAGATCTGATGTCTGAGGCCATGCAATGAAAACCCACGTGATAGAATCCTCAATGACCCTGCCAATCTCCTACAACGAATCTCTCTCCAAAGATGGTGCACCCCTCTTGCTGGAATCCCTCAACTGGTGCGCCCTCTCTCTATCTGCACATCAAACTGATGTAGAATCCTCCTGCAACTGAGTATATCTGGAACTAGAATGGTGTGGGAGAGTATTTCATCTCTGAGACCAAGCTTGGGACAAGATAGGTGGAATCTTTCACCACTGAATCATCCTCTAGGGTTTGTTATGTCAAAACCCTCAAAACCCCCAATATTGGGCTCACTAGCTAGAAGCCAGAAATCAAAATAAGATCATACATGAATGCATGAGAAGAGGCCCTTGCTTTTCCTTTATACTTTTTGGCTCATAGTGAATTCCATTGACTTATAGCTCAAAATAGTCAAAATCATGGAAATCGTCGGAATGCAACAAAACCAAAGCCAAGCTGTGCAGAATGGCTCATAATGATGGAATATGATCATCAATGCAAGATGGACCCCACAATGCCTCTCAAATACCCCTATACTCGCTCTAGCACCCATTTGGCTACTCTGGTCATCATAAATCTCTGCTCTGTGATGATGTCCCAAAGTGGGGACATTACATCAACATATCACCATATCACGTGATCAATTGATTTCTGGGTTAATACGACTCTAGAGGGATACATCATTGAATTCATGACTACGAATTGCCAATATTTTTCATGAGCAAAAAACTTTTTCAAGAAAGGTGCGCGAAATGGAATTTTGAGGGAAATTCCCCCGTGGATCAAAGTATTCTTGGTGGAGGAGGGGATCATACCTATTCCCTTGACTGAGATGGTAGCCAAAACACCTATGCTTTGGGTAGGGTGATTTTGGGGTATGATCATGACCTGAGAAGGCGAAAGGATCCTTTGACAGATGGGGGAAGGTCAAGAAATGATTGCAAAAAATGAGAGATCCTTAAGGAGAGCCTCCATTGTTGACAAGTGGTGGCAGGAAAGTTAAAGAAAGCAACGAAGTAGTCCAAAGTGTTGCAGAATGAAATCAGTTCAAGAGGAACATATGAAAGAAGGAAGGAAGAGTTTAGGAAGGTGAGAATACAAGAAAGACTGGCCAGTATAAAATTGCAGTAGAGAGAAGCGTAGAGAGGAAGGTGTTATAGCAAGATTTGCCTCACCATTGCTATCTTGCATAGAGGGCCTTTTTCCATTTCCCTATGCGGACTTTTCATCCCCTTTTGATGAATCCAGAGCTAAAAATAAATATTTTTCCACATATACGCACCCTATATACTATACAACATGTGTATACGTAGGCTGCTCCACTATAGCCCATGTACATCGGGATTCATGCCAAAAAATACAAAAAATGAAGTTGGGTTTCCATGTCATGACATGAGATCTCTAATCCTTGGCCTTCCATATATTGGAAACGTTTCGACTCGGCCCTTCCGTTTCATTTTGAAGGCTATAAGAGCACAATTCCGAGCTATGGAAAAAAGGAAAAAGCATTCAACTTTGAGAGCAAAGTTACTCTGGAGAAATTACTTCATATTGAGTCTGCATCCTTTTGTCCCTCAAGTCTGAACACAGTTTTCATCCCCCAAGCTCTTTCCCTATTGTTGAGAGAACCTCATTGTCTCTTTTCTATGAGCTTTCCTTTGGTGGAGGATTGAAGTGGTGGAGACCCAGTCTGAAGGAACTTGTTTCTTGGTTCCAAACCATGCCGACACGGAAGTTTGCAATGTTATCACTTCTGCTGATCATTTATTAATATAAATAATCCTTTTCCATCCTATTGGTATCATGCAAATATATGATTATTATCCATGGGCATGTTTGTAATGTTTATTAATGGATTATGATATCTAATGTGCTAACCTTTTATATTATCACTATATGCTTGCTCTACTTGTTTGTTGAGAACTTGTCGTTGGTACAAAGCTTTGGGTTGAAGTGCTCAATGTTGTATATCTTCAAACGTTGGAACAAGGTAGGTTTCTTTCTTATCTCTCTTGCACATTGGTTTATATAGCATACGTTGGAATTGACTAGATTTTTGCAGTCATATCTATATGTTGTGGTTTACCCTAGACATAGAGATTTCTTCCCTCATAATAGAAGGAGTCCCCAAATGGGTGGACGAGAAGAAGAATGTGGAGAAGCAAGAAGAAGAAGCAGGTTTGGACCTTGTGGGAGATCAAGAAGATTCATCCCTAATATCAGGAAACATCAAGAATCAAGAAGAGAAGGATGCTCTAGAGGAAGAGAATGAGACCCACTAGATCAATGAAACCCACCCAGAAGTTAGTGGAACCAGTCCTCAATTACTCGTCCGCCAGGTGTTCTCTATACCCGTGGTAAATTCTACACCGCCTACTTATGCTATTTTTGTTCCATCACATCTAGTTAGTCAGAATCAATTTATAAGTGTCAAATTTGGGTGGATATTTGGATCCCTAGGCATATCACAACCATGACCATTAGGTTTCATTATAATAGGAACAGTGAGACACACTATTGGGGATCAGAAATGTCCTATTTTCATCCACCTTTCCCTTCATCATTCTCGACATTTCATCACCCCATTAACCTTGAACGATATCATTTCCATAAATATACTTGGGTTTTACCTTATTATTATCCACTTTATTCATTTTAGTATTAAAAGAGAATTTGTGATTAAATGTTAGAAAATTGACATGTTTTCATATATATCTCAAAAATGTGTGAGCTTTGTAATGTGTAGGAATTATGTGAAGGATTAATTGAAAAGGACTTATCGAATACTTCCTCCACCATTTCAATATTTGAGGAGATAATTCAAGCCCATTCCAAGGAGAAGATCATGGATATTTGGTTGGAATATCCTATCCAAGATATATGAGAGATATGTGTGAGGATTTGAAGGGATTATATTTTGTAATAATGGGAAAATAGTTGAGAGAATAGTGGATCTGTAATAATGAGATGGTTATCTTATCTTCAAGGCTCTCATGTATAAAAGAGAGTTCTCTCTCTTCATTAGGATTCAATTAGTTTATGAATTAGAGTATGGAATTAGAGTAGTCATTAATGGTAGTCATTAGGATTTGAAAGAGAAAGGGATTCTTAGCTTTGATTCATGGTTTTGGTTTTCATGCTTTCATTATTTTGTTATGAAGATTGATTTGATTATTGTAATATAAGATTGATTCATTGGTGAGAGCTCTCATATGTTGTTGTGCCATTCAAATCTTCACATGTTGTATTTACTTTTCCTTCATGTAGTTCTCCATTCCTAGATTAATTTCATTTACGCAATTTTCCATTCTTAGATTAATTTCATTTACCCAACTAGATTAATTCAATTCCAAGTCGCGTGTTTCAATTTCTTGCATCAGATTAATGATTCAATTTCAGTCATAGCTTAAACATTAGTTTAGATTAGTCTCGCTTCAGTCCTTCGTATACTTTGCATGTGCTTCGTAACTTTACGAACCTCGGATTGACAAATTAAATAGTTGGGCGAATACTACAACTCAATTAATGCAACATTAGTTCGGCCCAATATAACGAATGGCGTTCCCTTGTTACGATTGTTGTTTCTTTTTCAAGTAGTGTTGTTCATTTGAAAAAAAAAATTGTCATTCCTTTTGTTACGATTGTTGTCCCTTTGCAGGGGTTTCATATCTCAAGGACAGGTATTGAAAATGGAAGGTAAGAACCTACGTAGGCGACAAGTAAAACGTTTGTGTTAGCACCTACCTTCGGATGATGCATATAGGTTATATTTTAGGACATATTTAGATCCCAACAAACACAGTGGTTGGATATATGGGAGGATCAATTTCTTGATACCCAGAATTCTAGGGTAAAGGGGACGAAGATGTAGAGAAACATTGGTTCTTATGTGAATCCATCTGTAGGTCCAGAGGGACTCTTGTGTTGGATTACTGAGAGGGGGGGTGAATCAGTAATAGTGTAATTATAATCCTTTTTATTCAAATGTTATATCAATGTAGAATTATTATCCAATAATGATCAGTAAGAAATAAACAATCACACACATACACAGTACACCAGTGTTTTACGTGGAAACCCAAATCGGGAGAAAACCATGGAATTCTTTTTCTTATATGTCTTGAAGAATTACATTCATTGGAAGCACCAACTTCCTTTGTTTTCCAGCTGCAACTGGAAGGAGGCTCCAACCCCCTAGTTTTGTAGGCTACAACCTGAGGGGAGATTCAACTCCACAATTCTCTAGCTACAACTAGAAGGAGGCTACAACCCCCAATGTTCTTCGGATACAACTGGAAGGTGGCTACAACCACCTGTCCTTGCCTCGTCCTACCACCCTGAAGTAGAAGTAGAATGATGGAACCACTATCACACTGTCACTGTGAGATATATCGTTGTAAACCTGTACCAATAAATCTAAACCATGCATCAAACATGCATAAACCTATACCTCAACCTGTAATCAACCTATACCATAAACAAGTGCATCAACCATGCACCAACCTGTAATCAACCTGTACCATAAACAAGTGCATCAACCATGCACCAACTTGTAATAAACATGTACCATAAACAAGTGCATCCAACCATGTACCAAGTATGTACCAATAATTTTTCAACTACTCATCAACTATGACTCATCAATATGTACCAACATCATCAACTATACACTTCATGTATGTGCACCAACTCATCAACTACTTGTCTCAACCATGTACTCAACATGTACCACAACCAAAATCCCTCATCAATTTTATCATCCAAATCTGATTTGTAGCTCTGTAATAGACTTGGTTTATATGATCACATTCCTGCAAACCTTCCTTAACTTTAAAACAAGAGACTAGCATTTTCATCAAATTTTTCTTTAGTCTAACATGCCTAGTTTTGGATTAGTCAACAACCCTAACTTGAAGTAATCATAACTTTGAACCTATAATGTATAAAGATATGAAACTGATACACAATGTTATTCAGTGTATTTTATGCAATTCCCCTAAGTTTCACTACTTGGAACCTCTCATAAAAGGAGTTATATCAAAAATGGCATACCTTGCGGAATTTTGGCTTATTCTAGAGAGAAACCTTGTAGAGCATGCCCCGCAAAAAATATTTGATCAAATGATCTGAAACTATTACACATAATACTAAAGACGTTACCCTAATCAACACATTTTGTCTCACTAAATTTGGATCTGTTATGCATAAGTTATGACGTTTTTACCCGAAACACCTGATTTTGACTAGTTTCAGGACTCGCCACAAACCCTATAATGCATGGAGTGTAACTCCAAAAATACAACGACCCATAATTTGAATTGTTTTTCATAGATACTTGGATATGTTTTCTAACTTTCATAGAAATTTCACGATCTGAATCATTATAGAAAAAAAAATTATAGAGAAAATGGTGAGATGACCTGTAAATAACATACCTTGGAAAGCACCATCAAAAGAATTTATCCTTCCTTGCATTTCGGCCTTATTTTCTTCACCTTCACTCAGAATTCTGGTTTAGATATCCTTGGTTACCTCAAACACATATAGATATTCAATATTCTCAAGTGTGTTTCAAATAAGAGAGCCTTGCCTCTTATTTATACTCTCCAAGTAGCTTCCTTAAAAACATCTTCCAGGTCACTTGGCCCACTTTCCTTATTTTAGGGTTGGGTCCACTTCTAATTTCTCCATTAAATTTATTATTGAAATAATTTATTTTGT
>ML782400.1:251634-274474 GCA_009831015.1 Picea engelmannii
ATCACTTCACTTTATTATTTACCTTTTAAAATCTCTTAAACCACTTTGACTACTTTGACCTTTTGGGGCTTCTAAATGACATATGAGGGTCCTCCAACTTCGTAAGGCCATAACTCTCAAACCGTGAGGAGTTATGTGACGTTATACATACCACCAGAAATGACATGACATGTAATATCCATATAGAATAGTATTATCTGAAAATATATCATAACTCATACCATTACCCATCAAACAAACTTGGGTCCATTACCCAAACCTGTGGTCTCCAACTTCTCATGGCCATAACTCTCTAATCATGAGGATCTATGTGACGTTCCACATACTGTCGGAAATGAAATGACAAGCACTGTCCATATAGGATATTTTCCTTGAAAAAATCACTCTCCTTCATCTCATTATTCCACAATTAAGCATGGGTTCTCTTACTCCACAAAGCGTCTTCCCATGAGGGATTTCACCATAAGGGGACCACTTTGGAGTTCATCCATATTTACTTGTCAACCATGAAAAAAAAATAATGAGTCATATTTACATCAAACAATATTGGGTCCATTACCCAAGCCTTTGTGCTACGGGGCTTTCTTCAACGGTTGACATCAATGACAACCAACCTTAATCAACATCTTGATGCAAACACGTTAGCATATTTTCAGACTACCTTGAGGGGCCATGCTCTAAAATCATACATGAAGGATATTAAAAAGGGGGTACTAGGAAAGGGCTCCACCCTTGGCCAAGTGCACTTGAATTTCATAGCTGAATTCAAACTATCCCAGTTAGAGAAGTAGTCTCTCTCTGAGTTGCGGGAGATTCAACAAAGGGAGGGAGAATCTTCCTAGGAGTACAAGCATAAGTTTAAATATTCTATTGGGAGTCTAGGGCATCCAATTCATGAACATCACTAGAGGGAATGGTACATACAAGGATTAATACCTGTGACAAGAATTCCTTTAACGCAATAGAGGATAGCCACATTAACGAATGCCTTGGAATAATCGATGAATATCAAATCCATGGAAGGTTATACAGGGAACCTAAGAATGACCAGGCCCCCATTAAATGAAAATTTGTTGTCACTCTAGGGATACATATTGGAGCTAACGGAAAAGATTCAATAATTAACCACATGAAGACTAGGACAACCTCAGGTTTGGTGCACAGGATGCTACACAAAAGGGAATCTAGAAAATCAATGTTTGTGCATGAGGGGAATATGACCCCCTCACAATCCGATGGGACGCTCTTTGGGACTAATGGAAGGAGTTGTGAAAGTATCTATAACTCCACCATTCCACACACCAAGGTTATACAATACCTTCCTAGGTGCTCAATCTTCTCAGACTATTGAGTATTGTGAAATTTGTCGGACACATGGGAATGTGCCCAAGCAGTGTACTATTATGCAGAAGTACATGAATTTGCACAATATAATACATTGTGAGTTTTTTTCATCTATGAATCATTCTACGAATAAATGTAGAGCACTAGATGCACTTGCAGACAGATTAGATTGGACAACATTCAAAGTAAATGAAATCCCCCAAGGACCTGAAAGGGGCCAGGGAGGTGGGGTTGGAGGTGGATTCAGAGGAGGAAGAAATGGAGGCAGAGGGTTGAGGTTATGTTACCAATTCAATGAACAAGGTCATTTGGCCAGATACTGTCCTCACCCAAGATGACCATGGTGCTTGTACTGCGGGAACAATGGCCATGCAATTGAAGACTTCTTGGAACTGATCGCGAAATGGGAAGATTTGGTTCCTCAATGAGGAGATAATATCATAAGATCATAATTAAAAAGGGGAGTTGAGGTTTATATACCTAATATTAACATCATTAGTCATGGAGGAGAAAAAACTGGGGAAGAAGTAGACAGTCAACCCAAGATTCAGAAAGTTGTTCCCAAAGATGATAGTTATGACCCTGTAAAACAAAAGTTATTTTTCAAATATGCAATATAAATATTTAAGAGTATCCCCACTCTCAAGATAATAAATAATCCTCCTAAATTTGTGTCTCAAACTAACTTTGCACAAGCCCCTACCTCACCACCATCACCTAGAAACTATGCAATTCCTAGGAGACGTCCCGAGTAGTTTTAGAGTGTAGTCAATCTCTGGTTTCAATTATTCTTTGACATCCTAGGGGATGACCAAATTACTAAAAAGTTGTGCAACACCCTGTACCTAATATTTGGAAATGAGGGAACCCCAGAAGCCATAATAAGGACCACCCTCCCTCAGAATAATACCCATAGAATACAAAGAAGAAAGGTGTGAAGAGGAAAAGAATTTAGGTTAGAAGCCCAGCTAGATTATTTTGAAATGAAAGATGTCATGCTATATTTGGGATCCAATGTCAACATCCTACCCAAAAAGACCTAGGAAGCATTGGGAAAACCTGCGTTAGTATATTCCCCCATTGAGTTGAGAATGGAAAACCAATAATACATTTTCCCATTAGGAAGGTTGGAAAATGTGGAAATAGATGTTGCAGGACTTGAGACCACAATTAATTTTGAGGTAATCAAAATTATGGGAGATAAGGATCCCTACCCTTCTCTACTCAGGATCAATTGGGCATACGACAACTATGTTATAATTGATCTAAAAAGGGACACCATGACATTTGAAGAAGATGGGATAAACATAGTTCAGCCCTTAGATCTGGGTTTAGGGCCTAGGTACACTAAACCAGTGGACCATAATATGGAATGAGATGATATTGACCAATTATACACCATAATAGCAGGAACGAGACCAGATTACATAAATCCTATTGTAGTCAGATAGGTAATTTGGAGAAGCATACAGTATGCTGACGAGGATTCAGAGGCAACATTTGACAGTTGGCAGTAAGGTTAATATTAACGATTCTCAAGATGTTGCATAATTGTCAGAGCAACAATATGGATTGGAACCGAGGTCAAAGAACCCCCGACATATGATGGTACCTTAGAGATACACGTTTTTCTTTCCAGCATGGAAGAGAAGATAGTGATGGATCAAAGGATATTTGTTCTTGACTTACCCTTGCAAGGTACCTCCGCTAGATGGCAGGCCATCCATAAAGCCTCGATTATGGAGTGGGAGGATGAAAAACAAGCCCTCCAATGTCGATTCCAAAGGAGGGATCAACTAAAAGGAGAGAGGAATATGGATATTCAATATGCACAACTTTTTGATGGACAATCTAACCCTAGAGTGCATATTGAGCATTTCTTAGAGCAATGGAGAGTCCTGAAAGTACCATATCACCTATGGTTTCAGGTATTTCTCCACTTGTTGGGGCCTATTCCAAAATCTTGGTATCTACATGAGGAGGCTAGAAGACAAATGAAATATTGGAAAACCTTACAACAACAATTGCAAGGATTTATACTTTATAAGTAAGTTCCCTAAGGGTAACAGAGTGCTTCAAAGAATCAGGGAAATGACTTTTACTGACATTTGTAAAAAGAGGTCAAGTACAATAGCATGTGTTGACCAAGATCATTTGATTTGGTCTAGTATGAATCTTGAAATTGATAATATAACTATACCTTGATGTAAAGTTGAGAAAGACCTGGAAAAACCTGATGACTTAGAAGATCTTAGAAACTTAGACATTAAAGAAACAGATGGAAGTAGAGAGATTCAAGATATTGTACCTAGTCACACCTATAGCTCCTATAATCACCCACTGAATTTGTGGAAAGTTAATATAGGGAGTCCAAAGAATCTTAATATATCTTCTATAGAAGAGTATTGGGATGAGAAAACTATGAATGTAGTACATAACCTGTTGCAAGAGTATGAGGACTTGTTTCCGAAAATGTTCTCAAAAACTGAAAGGTATAAAAGGAGCCATGGGATATATGAAAATCGAGTTGAAACCTGACTCAACACCTATGAAACACATACCATACCAACTTAATCCAAGAATAAAAGAGAAGGTCAAGAAATAGGTGGACAAAATGCTTGTGGAAGGACTTATTTTCCCAATTGAAGAAGTAGAATGGATTATCCCCATATTTATCCAGAGTAAGAAAGGTACATAAGAAATTCAGGTGTCCGTGGACTACAGAAGTCTGAATTCTACATGCGTGCATGATCTATTTCCAACACCTTTCAGTGGCGAGGTGTTATATCAAGTGGCAGGAAAAGAATATTATTCATTTACAGATGGGTTCTCAGGATATCATTAATTCATAATCATAGAGGAAGACAATAAGAATACTACATTTATAACCGAATGGGGATCATTTGAATATAACGTAATGCCCTTTCGGTTTGAAAAATACCCCTGTAGTGTTTTCTCAGATTGTGATAGCATTGTTTCAAGAGTTCATCCACAAGTTTGTAGAAGTCTATGTGGATTATTGGACGATGTATATCCTATTAAAAGATCATGTCAAGATACTCTAGTTAATGTTGATATATGTGGTGAAATGTAGATATCTTTGAATCTAAGGAAGTGTATTTTCTATGTACCTCATGGAAATATGTTAGGCCATATTGTATGTAGAGAAGGAGTCATGGTATACCTAGCTAATGTTATGGTCATTCTGAACATGCCACCACCTACAAGTGCCATGTTTTTGCGCTCCACGCTGGGACATATAGGATATTACCACATGTTCATTAGAAGATATGAAAATATCATCGCACCCCTTGAAAAATTGTTGAAAAATTCTGAACTATTCCAATGGACATCAAAGTGTGACAAAGCATTCGACATTCTCAAAGAAAAACAAAGTACTACATGTATCTTCATATTTCCCAATTAGGAAATTGAGTTCCATGTACATGTGGATGCATCAAGAATCACCCTGGGAGCCATTCTAGTGCAAATAGGGGAAGGAAGTATTGACCATCCTATCTACTTTTCCAACAGAAAACTATGGCAAACTGAGTGCAACTACACAACCATTGAAAGGGAAGCTCTAGCTATGATTTATGAATTACAAAAGTTTAGACACTACTTGTTAGGCCCTCATTTAAATTTTTTTACTGACCATTCTGCATTGAAGTATCTCGTCGATAAACCAGCACTTGAAGGAATAATTTGCAGGTAGCTACTACTTTTTCAAGAATTTTCATTTGAAGTATTTTTCAAACTAGGAATATGTAATGTAGGTCGAGATCACCTTTCTAGGTTAGAGTCAGGGGAGAGTGGTGGAGTAGTGAATGACTAGCTCACAGATGCAGACATGTTCTAGATTGATTCCATCCAGAGTATATTGAATACATTCTTGTCTTCCTTAGTTCAGGGACCTTCCCATAAACTTACTCTGCAACCCAGAAGTGACATATGGTGGTTCACACAGTATACTATCAATTGATTGACAAAAAAATTTAAAAATTGGGACTCGACAACATCCTTAGGAGATGTGTCTTGAACCATGAAAGTCAGGATATCCTGTGGGAATGCCATAGTGGATTTGCAGGATGATCCAGATTTAGGAGAAGAACGAACTAATTAATATACTGAATAAAATAAACACAGATATATGAAGAACAACACAGATATCCAGTGAAAAATATATTCTATTGAATAAATGAAATAGGTCGAAACTGTAAAAATGCAAAACTAAATGACTTGCTTGAATGATGGTAGTTATCTCTGAGAAGATATGTGGCTGCTACGAGCATTTGGCTTAGTAGAATGATTAAAATGAGGCTAAAGAGGCCTTTTTGATATTACTCATGAATGCCAAAACCCTATACATCCAAAAACCTAACCCTAGGAGGTGAAACACCAAAAGTCACATGGGCCCCTATGGGTATGTTGGTACCTCAACTTCTCGGGGTTGTAAATTTTACATATAACCTCCGTTTTAGGTGCGTGATATCCTGTTGGAAAGGTATTTTAGAGAGATACACATTACACCATCAAACTCTGACTCCATCTATAGTTTGATAGTGGAGAGCCAAAAAACATTGTTTAGGGATCCAAAACGACCCTGTAAGTATAGAAATATGTGTTGAAATGAAAACATACAAAATAAGGCAGTTAGACTAGCTTAGAGGCCACCAGTGTCCACCTATAATATGTGTAGGGATTCAGACAACCCCATTAGTGTAGAACCTATTGAAACAATTTTTAAATTTTTTTTATTTCTAATGCTAAAATTTTCCTTTTTCGAGTTTCGACTTTTCATAAAGCATAACCCTCACTATCTTTTCCAAAAGGCCGGTACCAAAATCCTGACAAGATTTATTCTTTAAATAATTAAAGGAAAAAAACCAAAAATGTTATAAAGTCCTGACGCGCTTTCTGTAAGGTTATTTTTTTAAATCATGATAAGCTTAAAACCTAAAAGAGTTAAGACTAACTTTAAAAAAAATTCAGGATTCGGGGTTTACTGAGAACATATGTTTTATACATATCCAATTGTGGAATCCCGATCCCCGATTTCCTGAAATATGGAAGTTACTAATTTTTAAAGATTACGTTAATCGTATCACAATTTTGGGATACGGGGTTCAACGATAACAAACCTCTTGTATCCACGATCCCCGAAACCCCAAAACGCGATGTCCCGACTCATATTCTGTGTTTAAACTGAATTAACTCTATTTTGGAAGTTTGTCTTTAATCTTGATTAATTAATTCACTAATACGGAAATTTAAGGCTTAATTTAATCTCATCGTGATTTCGAAATTTTGGGAATCGGGGTTTATCGATGACATACCTCATGTATCCACGATCCCCGAAACTCTGAAAGAATGGAAATTAATTTTAATTCCTGATTAATTAATTCACTGATACAAAATTTAAGGATTATCTTAATCTTATCGTGATTTCTCACTTTCGGGAATCGGGGTTCAGTGATAACATACCTCTTGTCAACATGATCCCTAAAATCCCGAAATGTGAAGTCTCGACTCATAATCTTTGTTTAGATTGAATTAAATCTATTTTAGAAGCATGATTAACGGTAATTAAACTTCTTAGGTCTTTTCTTATTTTCGGTACCGTTGAATGAAATCTTTCAAATTTTCAATCTGGGATTGCTGAAATACGGCCTTATTAATAAACAAATAACTGATAAATTTTTCACGTATCTCAGAAATATTTTTTGCATTAAATGTAATTGATTACAGGTCAGTTGCATCAGTGTTTTTGTCATAAAATGAGTTTAAGGAAAATTCAAAATCTGTGTTTCAAAACCTATGCTTGTTCTATCCTCCAAAGGTAATTCGCATTTGGCCAAGCTCATATGCTTATTTTCTGTGACAGGTTTTCCTTCTAACATAAAGCTATGGTGCCAAAGAAAGCACTGAAGAAGAGTGAAGATATAGATGATATGTGTAACCCAAAAGGAGATATCATATCTGACACTAGACCGCACGCCATTGACTCAATTAAATCCTAGACACAAATCTATGAATTCCTAGATTACAAAAGAAAAAATTCTCCTGCTGATTTCAAGAATCACTTTCAGGATATAGCAGAATCAGAGCTTCATAAGATCACAACACGCCCTCGGCTCATGGCATACAATGACATGATCAATTGGGCCTTGGAGAAGGTCGATATCCCGACAAGAAGCATTTTAAACGATCAAGGGGTCGTTGTTGGCTCGTTCAGGCCAGAGCATATACAAGTAATGTACAAAATCTCACCAAATCCTAAGCACATTTATAATGTCAAATTTTTAGCTGAATTTCAAAGGAAGGAGTGTACTGAGGTAGACCAAACTTATCCCGATTTAATCAGAGAATGTTGGAGATGTCCATCGAAATTTAGGGTCGATACCCATGGGGTTTATGCCACAACATCTTTGAACGAGTACATGGTCTATGTAGCCATTATGTTGTGTAGACTTTTTGAGAAAAAGAATCCCTGCCATTTTCTTGCAAAATGGGTGCCCTTTTTAGAAGAAGCATCAGAAGGATACACTTTTAACTAGAGCAAGATTTTGTCTGATAACCTAGCCCAAGAAGTTTCAAATTACAGAGTTGCAATATCTAAAGGTCAGCCAGTGGCCTTTTACATGTCGGCATACATTATGGACGCAATATTCTTTGTGACTCCATTTTCCCTGATGAATTGGAGTTGGAACATAACCTGCCCCGAACCCATTCACGAGTATCACTCTGTGCTATGGGAAGAAAATCCTAAGAATGTGTTTTACGAGATTTGTCATTTCATAGTAATTCTAATGCATAAAATGTTTTATGGTTGTGAACCCCCTCGCATTTCTAATCCAGTCTCAGAAAACCTCAAAGCAATAACCGACTAGTTCATTGATGAAAACTTCTCTTACATTAGGGTTTATGGGTGCTCAATCCCCCCTCATGCACTTCCAAAATTCCTCCTGGACAGACTGTTATTGAGGGAGGTAGCACACCAAATAGTAAAAGGTGGTATTGGAATAGAGATAAAGGTAGCTCAAAAGGAGTCCTAGCCAATCTTCCCTGTACATATCGGGAAATTTTCATTGCTAAACCTAGGCCATTCTAAAGTGGAATCCGAAGCACTAAAAGAAGTTAAACTAGTAGATATCGAACACAGAAAGCATGACCCTTATCAATTAGTAAATAGACATTTGATGCACTTCAATATGAAATCTTATGAACACGAAAAATATATTTATGATGATATATTCAAAGAGGTTAAAACCTATGATGAGGTATTGAACAGGGTACGAGCCTTATCACCCGAATTACAGACTGGTTTCATGTCCTTCCAAAGTCACAGGCGAAGTTGTTTGCCAAAGGTTTTGCAGGGTGAATCCACAACCCCTCCTCCAAAGCAGGAAGGGCCTCCCTTAGGTTTTGAAATAGATGCACAGGATAAAGCAAATACAAAGGGAAAAATGAAGGAGATTGAAATGCCTTGACAAGAAACAGAAGTTCCTCAGATAGAAAAATCAGAGGCAGAGAAAAGAAAGGATTTGGAAACATCCCAAGAAATCCCTGAGGGTTTTCCCAAAAACGTAGGAGGAACAACATCGACGGAACCTGGAATTCCCATTACTTCTTTGACTCCATTGTAGAGTACCTATGGAAACCCCCAAGAGGGAGATTTATATGTTAGTGATCTTGAGCCTATTTCTAGGGACGAGATTCCTTCCTATGATTACTTTTTCAGTAAAAAGAGGAAGTCTATCCTGAAACATAAGATGCATCCAAGAGGAGACATGATGATAAAAAAACACAAGATCATTGTAGATGGACAAAAACTTAAAGAAGGGGATTTTTCTACAGAAATAACAGGCACAATGGGGGCCTTATCATCGACAAATTTATATTCTGTGGGTAATTTGAGAAATATGTTGTCGCAGAAAGATCAGACGATAGCACAACGACAAAATCAATTAAAGGAGACTGAAAGAAGTCTCATTTGGGAGATAAACAAGGGTCTAGAACGAGCCTGATTCAATGACATTCAAGAGATTCAAAAACTGGAAGCAAACTTAGATGAAGCAAACCTGAAAATACAGGCCGGTCAAACACAGGTCCTACAGCAAGAAGAAATGAATAAATAGTTACAAAATAAGATTAATTCCATTCAAAATCAAGTGGTAGAGATTGAAATCTTTCAATCCTAAGTGTTGGAAATACATACAAAGATAGAAAAAGAACAGTAGGGAGTGTTTTTTAAGATGGAATTTATTCAGAATTACTTTCAGGAAACAAGCAAATCCTTGGAGAGAATTCTCCTGAAAGAGAGAGAAGTGAAAGAAGCCAGAACAAATTTTCAAAAAGTAGTGGCTCTTTCAACAAAAGAGGAGGTCAGAGAGACTCAAAAGCTATATGTTTCAGAACTGATTAAAGGTGGTAAAATACTCAAGGTATGGGAGGCAAACCTCGTCGAAAATAAGAAAATAACCAGAGAGGTTATTGACGACTATCAAGGAATTTTTGACCTTTTAGAGAAAGTTTCATTAAACATTGGAAGAAACAACTGTCCAGGGTTGTTAGGAGAAATTAACATTGTTAATCATCAGTTAAGATTCAAGGAGGATCTGGAAGAAATTTAGGTAGAGATACCACAAATAAAGGTAATCAATGTCACTCAAATCGACAAATGGATAGTGATGTCGAACTTAAAGTTACAAACTATTAAGTTCACAAGAAAGATAATCGAAGACCATCTGCCTGAACTACAGAGAAATTTCTTCCTATTTGAGGTGAAGGATATTCCAGAAGCTCCCATATTTTTGGTGCAATTTCTGGGAAAATGTATTTTCTATCTTAAAACAGAAGAAGGAAGTTCATCTATGCAGACATGAAACACTTCTTTGAATATTTTCATCATTGAAATAATAAAGCAGTTAAAATAGAAATGTAAACGGTTCAACATTGCTCATTCATGTAACCGTAGTATTCGGAAGTTAGTTAATCACCAACGGGAAAAAGGTTTGGTGATCATGTATAAATATAATTTCATAAGACTGAGAAAAGGCTTTTGTTTTTTAGGAGCCGATTGTATTAGAAGTTTTTCTGTTTTACAATGATATAGATAATGTAGAAGAGATTCCGATTTTTTTCACCTTGAAGTTATGTGTTCCTTCACTCTGTTTTCAATATCTTTCAACATCTTTCATTCCATGTATTTCTAATGAATGATCTTCTATAGTTTAATTCAAAATTCTACTATAGTTTGAATTTATTTGATTATCTAATCATTTATACTTTTTCCTCTGTGATTGCTATCAACAGTTTCAAGACCTGTAGGTATGTTGGATGGTTATATCTTATACTTCATTGGAATTTTTTCTCCCCTTCTTCTGTTATGATATGAGATTCTTTCATGATTAAAGCCTCATATTCTTCAACAACGTTACTTTGTTTTTATTTTAATATTCTCAAATTACATCAAGTACAGGAAACGACCTTTACTGTTATTATGTTATTATTTTGAGTTCCAAAATTCCTTTTATATTTCATCACACAAAACTGAAGCAACAAATTTTAAAACTTTTTTATAATTCAATAAAATTTTACTCCTCGTGACTATCCCAAGTAATAGACAACCTAACATAGAACCTGGCCTACAGGATCAAACTATCATTTCTTTGAAATTATTTAATACTATCCTGCAAACGACAACTACCCGAGTCAAATTAGAACATTCATGGGCAATTATTGAGAGAGAAATCAGCATCCAAGAACAATGGGAAGCTAGATAGAGACAGTTGAGAAACCAACTCTGATTTACCCTTTGCAATTGATTCTTAATCCTTAATTCTCTTTATTTATCAGATGCCTTGACAGTATACTTTAGATCCTTAAAGTATAAACTCAATAACAATAGAACCCACAATTACAAATAAGTACAAAATAATGTGCTAAACTAAAAATGGACAATAGGATCCAGTTGGAATAGTTGGGTGGCCACCAATATCCACCTGGATCAATCCTCCCCCCTTAGGAAGCAATGGTCTCCATTGCATTGAGTTCCCCCATTAGTTGAGGAACATTCTTCTGGATTTGGCCCCAAGTGAGACACTTTCCTTGGTGTAGGAGTTTCTCTGCCTTGACAACCCGATAAAGTTGGATCCTTTGTTGGTGAGTTCCCTTGACCTGTGTGTCCACTATATGATCTGTGGATGCTTGTTCCATGTAGTCAGGGTTGAGCTATGTTGGTTGAAATTGTTTTTTGATCTCTAAGGTGTCTAATAATGGTGGAAAATATGGTCGAAGGAGGTCCACATTGAACATTGGGTGGAGGCCAAGGAAAGGTGGAGTGTTGATCTCAAAAGAATTGCTACCCACGACCTTGGTGATAGTGTAAGGCTCATAGCGAAGTGGGTAGAGCTTCCGATGGGGCACTGTGAGATACTCCTTCTGCAAATGTAACCATACTTTGTATCCAACCTAAAACTAGTGTGGTACCTTGTGTTGATCATGGTGTTTCTTGTACTTAGCATTGGATTTCTACAAAATCTCCTGGACCCATTGGCAGATGTGTTGAATCCTCTCAATGAATATGGTGGCTTTGTTGGCCTCAGAATGAACATGGAAAGAGTGTGTCTATGTGGTGGAAAGAGGGAGATCAAAATCAATAGGATCCAAGGGTTGGATTCACAGCCCCACCTGAAATGGGCTATGGTTGGTGGAGCTATGGAGAGCCCTGTTGTAACTAATTTGAACATAGGGGAGAATCTCATCCCATGTACATGGATTCTTAGAGTTTTATATGTGTAGGATGTGCAAAATCATCTGATTGGAGACCTTTGTTTGGTCGTTTGTTTGGGGGTGGAAAGCAGTGGATTTAGTGAGCTTGGTGTCCAACAATGAGTAGATACTTGACCAATTTTTTTTGAGGAACCTACTATCGTGGTCAGAGATGATGGTTAGTGGTATCCCAAAATGGACCCACACTTATTCGAAGAAGAGCTTGGAATTATTTGTCACTGTGATATTCTTCTTGCAGGATGTTAGGATGGCCAAAAACTGATCAATGACCACAAATACATAGTCATTTCCTTGCTTGGTGGATGGAAGGCCAGACATGTAATCCATTGATATGGATTCCCAAGGATTCTCAGGAGTAGTAAGAGGGATGTATAAGCATTTTTTCTTGATGGTTGTCTTGGAAATGGCACAGGAAGTGCAAGATTTGATATACTTACTGACGTCCTGTCGAAGTTTTTTCCAATAAAAGTGTTTCTGAAGAACGAACACAACTTTCTCCATGCCAAAATGTCCTGCCATCTGACTCTAGTGGGATTCCCAAATTATATTTTCACGCTCGCTTGTAGGAACAAAAATATGGCCTAGATATAATAATAGTCCATCATGAATGTGAAAATTGGTGACAATCGCGCCTATACCCAAGAGTTGATAGGTGGTGGTGAAGTCTGGATCTTGTTGATAAAGTTGGGGCCACTCAGATGCCTCATGTACACAAGAATGGAGCACAATGGTGAGTGCATCCATGGGAGATTGACTGAGGAAGTCAAGGAAATGATTTGAGATCCTTGTCTTATACTTGATGTTGAGATGGAATTGATTCAAGTAGGTGGACCACTTCTGATGGTGATCATTATGGAATTTCCCCTGTGTCTGTATGAAATGTAGAGGCTTTTGATCAATGTCAATGATTGTCTACTTTCCCAGAATGTAATGTTTCCATTGATGACAGGCTTGTACAATGGAATTCATTTCCTTTTCATAGGTGGGGTACTTTCAGACAGTATCTAAGAGTGTTTGACTATGGTATTCCACTGAATGACCATGTTGAGTGAGAACTACATCTACAACATAGTCATATGCATCATTCTCCATCTCGAACGATTGTTGTAGATCGAGCAAGGAGAGTAATGGAGCTAAGAATAAGAGATTCTTCAGATCATCGAATGCTCATTGTTGTTCCTTCCCCCACATGAAATTTTACCTGCCACCACATTTGGTCACTTGGTTAAGGGACCATGCAATATGGGATAATCCCAACATGAACCATTGGTAGAAGTTGGCCAATCCCAAGAAGCTCTGAATCTCAGTTAGTGTGGTTGGGGATGGCCAGTCACTGATGACTTGAATATTAGTTGGATCAACATGTACCCCATGCTAATCAATAGTGTAGCCCAATTATTGGACTTTTTTCATGCCAAAATATCATTTTTCAAAGTTGGAATATATCTTGTGCTTTCGTAGAGTGCTTGAAACTTGTTGAATCTGTCGCGTGTGCTCCTCCCAAGTTCTGCTGAAGATGAGGATGTCATCCAACCATGATCCAGATTATTTTTGGCACGAAATGAGAGTGGAGATATAATAAATAAATGTACAAAAATATCTCGGATATCCAATAATATAACATAAATGTATCAGATATGAAACAATAAACACAAAGATACAATAATACACCATTTCTATTAATGTGCGAAATGTACAGAACTGTAAAAATAAAGAGTGAAAGACTCGCTAGAATGGTGGAATCTTATCTCTGAGAAGAGATGTGATAGATACTCTCATTCGCAAGAATATGAACGTTACAATGAATCTCCAAAGGAATTTTTAACATCAGTAAAATCCAAAACGCTAACCCTGGAAGATGAAAAGCAAAAAGGTTTGCGGGCCCCGATGGCGGTAGTTGATACGTCAACTTCCTGTGGGCATAATGTTTGCATGCAATATTCGTTTGGGGAACTCGATACACCGTTGGAAAGGTATAAATGAAAAGAGCGATTTTTGAATGGCCTATTTTAGTGCCTTTAGTGGTCACATGGGCCCCAAATCCCCCAAAAATGTCATTTAGGGCCTCAAAACGGCCCCGAAAGTTTGGAACCCGAAAAACTACCAAGATGGAAAATTATTTTTTCAAGACCATGGAATAGGTGGGTGGCCATCGATATCCACCTTGATCAATCATCCCTTCTTAGGAAGCAATTTTATCCATTTCATTGAGTTCTCGAGGGAGCGGGGGAAGCGGTTTTTGAATCTGAATCTTGGTGAGCTTCTCTCCTTGCTCAAGACGTCGCGTTGTTTGGTTTGTAGAAGGTTGTCATGAGCCTATTGCTGGTGGGGTTGAATCTGTTCAACTGTTCAGGATACATGAGATTTTTATGTGTAGAATGAATCTTTTCACTTTGTTGCAGTCTTGTTGTCCTTCTTTTGCTGGATAGAAGGTCCTTGGGCTGAGGTTGTAGTGGTTGCAGTATCCTTTTTTTCACATTTTAAAACAATTGTGAAGAAGATGAATTTTTTAGTATGAGATACTACCATGCGACACTTTTATGATCTAGGTGGATATCGGTGGCCACCCACCTCTTCCACTTGGCTCAAAACAATTTTTTGACAATTTTGGCCATTTACTATTTTGGCAATGAAGGTTTTTCGGGATATCTATTCTCAAATATAGCTAAAGGATTTTATTGATCCCTCAAAATGTATCTCCTCGATGATACCTTTCCAATGATCTATCATGCACCCAAAAAGGAGATAGTATTACAAAGTTGTGCCCCTGGGAAGTTGATACACCAAGCTACCCAAAACGGGGTCCAAAAAACTATTGTCTTTTCATCTTTCGAGGTTAAGTTTTTGGATTTTATTTATGATAAAAGGGACTTTGGAGCCTCATTATAAAATCATCTTCTTTCGAATGTGAGTATCAGACACATCTCTTCTCAGAGATAAGATACCACCATTCTAGCAAGTCTTTCACTCTATATTTTTACAGTCTTTGTGCATTTTTTCTCATTAATAGAAAATTGTGTATTATTGTATCTCTGTGTTTATGATTGCATCTCTGATACATTTATATTATATTATTGGATATCTGAGATATCTCTGTACATTACTTGATTATATCTCTGCTCTCATTTTGTGCTGAAAATAATCTGGATCAGTGGTATCATAGTAGGCTTCTCTTGATTGTTTTTCAGTGCATGTCCCCAACGAGGTCCGAGTATAGAAAGTTGGGTCTCGAGATTGTCTCTCTTAGAAAGTTGGGTCTCAAGATTGTATCCTTTCAAGGTACAAGTTAATTTTGATATTCCCATATTTGAAGGATAGATAGATGTAGATGCCTGAGAAAAATGGTTAAATCTGCTAGAAGGTTATTTTTATGTTCATAATTTCTACGACGGGGAAAATATCCACTTCGAACTCCTTAAGGCTCTCCCCCATGTCAAACATTGGTGGGAAACTTACTGGGACAAAATTTCCACAAAGGATTTTGGAATATATGGGGCCAAGCCCTCTTGGGATTTTTTTGTGGATGCGGTAAAGGAACAATATTATCCCGTTGGAAACTATGAGGACGAGTACATGAGATGGACCACACTGTGGCAATAGAGGGAAAATTAGTTCTGAAGTTAACCAATACCTTCCATACCTTGCGCATAAAGATAGGTATCAAAGACTCTGAATTACATTTGTTTCTGAAATACCGTGGAGCTCTACACAGATACATCCAAACTGAAATGCATTTTCTGGAAATCTCATCACTTGGTGTTTCTTATTGATATGTTGTTAAAATCGATAAGAAATTTAAGCACCATAAAAAATGGGAGTTAGGTTCTAGAAATCTGCAACAACCGAAGTATGATAAAGACGTCCCTAACAAACAGTCTCCAGAAAATCAGTCCAAGCCACAGGAAAAGAAGGGTCACGAAAAAAAAGAAGAAGGACATCAAAAAATGGTGCAATTTCCACAAAATCCCCCGACACAACACGGATGAATGTCACTCAAAAAATTCATTGGTGGTCGAGATCAAAGACAAGGTGCCGAACCCTAATTCATAATCTGATTCAGAAAATACTGATAGAAGATATATCATCGATGCATACCCCACTGCTATTGTCGCGACCGCAATAATTCAACCAGAAGAACCCACGGATCCTGAAGAGGGGGAGCGCCTTTTTCATTCACATATGTGGGTGAAGGGGAACCTGCTACATTTTATTGTTGATAGAAGAATCCATAAGAACCTTATCTCATCATAGGTTGTCAAACAATTGGGATTGTCGACAACACCACACCTACAATGATACAACATCGGGTGGCTTTGCCAAGGATGAGATATTCGTGTCATCCAACAATGTCGATTGTCATATGGCATCCAACCCTTCAAGGATGAGGTATTATGTGATGTTTCACCATTGGATGTTTGTGAAGTTATCTTGGGCCATCCATATATTTTGAAGCGCCATGTTATCTCTGAGTCTCGACCCCATAGTGTCATTTTTACTCTAGGGGGTGATCTCTACAGGATACCATAGGTAGTTCCAACTACTATCCCACCTAAACAATGTCGCAATGTAGTATCTCATACTTCAAAATTCAGCGTCTTCACAATTTGTTCAAAAGGTCAGCAAATGGATACTGCAACCACTACAGCCTTGACCCAAGCATCTTCTATCCAATAGAAGCAGGTTGAAAAGAATGCAACAAAGTGAAACTATTCCTTCTGAACCTATACATCTCATGTATCTGGAATGGTTGAACAAATTCAGCACCACTAGCAATAGGTTCTTGACAACCTTCCACAACGCAACGTCTCTAGCAAGGCAAGCAGCATAACGAGATTCAATCGATTTCCCCTCTCCCCCAGGAAATCAATGCAATAGAGACCAATGATTCTTAAGGAGGGAGGATTGATCTAGGTGGATATTGGTGGCTAAACACCTCTTCCACTTGGCTCAAAACAATTTTCTGACAATTTTGGCAATTTACTATTTTTAGTAGTTTTTAACTTCTGGGGCCATTTTGAGGGCCTAAATGAAGGTTTTTCGGTATCGAGATTTTAAGTGAAAGGGAAAGGCTCTGATTTGGCCCCAAAAATGAATCTCCTCGATGATACCTTTCCAACGAGCTATCGTGCGCCATGAGCATATATTGTATGCTAAATTTACGCCCCTGGGAAATTGATACACTAAACTACCCAAAATAGGGTCCACAAAACTGTTGGCTTTTCATCTTCGAGGGTTAGGGTTTTGGATTTTCTTTATGATAAAAATGCCTTTGGAGCCCCATTTTAAAAGAATCTTATTACGAATGGGAGTAGCAGACACATCTCTTCTCAGAGATAAGTTGCCACCATTCTATCGAGTCTTTCACTCTATATTTTTATAGTCTTTGTACATTTTCACTCATTAATAGAAAATTGTGTATTACAATATCTTTGTGTTTATGGTTGCAAATATGATACATTTATGTTATATTATTGGATATTTGAGATATCTTTGTACATTTCTTTATTATATCTCTGCTCTCATTTCATGCCAAAAATAATCCAAATCAATTTAGGTGGGACAATAGTTGGAATTACCTCTGGTATTCTGTAAGGATGAAGCCCCAGAGTAATAATCACACTACGGGGTCGAGACTCATAAATAACATGGCGCTTCCACATATATGGCTGGCCCAAGAGAACATCACAAACATTCATCGGGGAAACATCACATAATACCTCATCCTTGAAGGGTTGGATGTTGTATGACAATCGACACTGCTAGATGACACAGAGATATCCTCCCTAGCGAAGCCAGCCAATGTTGTATGGTTGTAGGTGTGATGTTGTCGACAATCCCAACTGTTTGATGACCTCTGTTGAGATGAGGTTCTTCTGGCTTCCACTATCAACAATGAAATGAAACGGGGTCCCCTTCACCCACATTAGTGAATGAAAAAGGCGCTCCCCCTCTTCAGGATCTGTTGGTTCTTTTGGTTGAATTGTGATGGTCACAACAATAGCAGTGGGATCTCCATCGATGATATGTCTTTTATCTATATTTTCTTAATTAGGCTCCAAATCAGGGTTCGACTCCTTCTCTTTGGTATCGAACACCAATGACTATTTTGAGTGACATTCATCGATGTTGTGCATGGGGATTTTGTGGAAATCACACCATTTTCCAGTGTCCTTCTTTGTCTTTTTGTGACCCTTATTTTCCTGTGGATTTGACTGGTTTTCAAGAGGTTGTTTGTTAGATCTATATTTATCATACATTGGTTGTTGCGTATTTGCAAACCTGAACTCCCATTTGTTTTGGTGCTAATTTTTTTTCTTGATTTTAACAACATATCGATAAGAAACAACCAATGATGAGATGTCCAAAGAATCCATTTCAGTTTGTATGTATCTGTGTAGAGCCCCACGGTATTTCAGAACTAGATGTCGATCGGAGTCTTTGATACCCATCTTGGTGCACAAGGTATGGAAGGTATTGGTGAACTCCAGAACTGCTTGGCCCCTCTCTTGCTGCAGTGTGATCCATCTCATGTACTCATCATCATAGTTACCAACATGGTAATATTATTCCTTGACAACATCCACGAAAAATTCCCAAGTGGGCTCAACCCCATATATTCCAGATTCCTCTATGGATATTTTCTACCAGTAAGTTTCCCACCAACGTTTGACATGGAGGAGATCCTTAAAGAGTGAAAAGGTGATCTTTTCCTTGTCGGAAAAATTATGAATAGAGAAATAACCTTCTAGCAGATTTAACTATTTTTCTAGGGCATTTGCATCTATCAAAATTAACTTGTACCTTGAAAGGTGAGGTACCTCTAAAGTGGTCTCTTGATGAATATGCGCCTACTTTTATTGGCAGGCGTTGAAGGATGTGGGAAAAATTATCGAACATTTCGTCCCTCTGTCTCTTGAGATATTTCTCAAGCAACAGATTAATAGAATCATATGCTCCATCATTTTTCTTTTCTTCCGAGAGATATTGTCCTCAAGAGAGACAATCTCGAGACCCAACTTTCTATACTTGGACCTCGTCGGGGACATGTACTAAAAAATGATCAAGAGAAGAATGCTCTCATGATACCACTGATCCAGATTATTTTTGGCACAAAATGAGAGCAGAGATACAATAAATAAATGTACAGAAATATCTCGGATATCCAATAATAATAAAAAAAATGTATTAGAGATGAAACCATAAACACAGAGATACAATAATATACAATTTCTATTAATGTGCGAAATGTACAAAACTGTAAAAAATATAGAGTGAAAGACTTTCTAGAATGGTGGCAACTTATCTATTAGAATACATGTGACGTCTACTCTCATTCACAAGATGATGACCATTACAATGACTCTCCAAAGGAATTTTTAGCATAAGTAAAACCGAAAACCCTAACCCCCAGAAGATGAAAAGCCAAAAGGTTTGTCGGCCCCGATGGGGGTAGTTGATACATAAACTTCTCAAGGGTGTAACGTTTGTAGACGATCTCTGTTTCAGGCACTCAATACACCGTTGGAAAGGTCTAATGGAGAAGATAATTTTTTGACTGGCCCAAATTAGTGCCTTTTGTAGTCACATGGGCTTCAAATCCCCAAAAACGTCATTTAGGGCCTCAAAATGACCCTGAAAGTTTGGAACCCAAAAAACTGCCAAGATGGAAAACTATTTTTTCAATCCCGTGGAATAGGTGGGTGGGCACTAATATCCACCTAGATCATACCACCACAAAATAGTTGGTGAAGGGTCTCAATACATCAACCATGAACCTCATGAAAGTGGTTGGTTCATTTGTTAAGCCAAAGGGAATGACCAACCATTCTAAGAGACCTTCTTTGGATTTGAAGGTTGTCTTCCATACATTAGTTGGTTCGATGGGAACATAGTGGTAACCACAATTTAGGTCAATCTTGTTCAATAAATTTTCCCCTTTGAGTTGGTCAAGAGGGTCATCAATCCTATGAATTCGGTATCGATTCCCGACTGTGATTTTGTTTAAGGCTCTGTAATCAATGCAAAGTCACCAACTCTCGTCCTTCTTCTTCACCAGTACAATCAGGAATCCACAAGGGGAGGATATAGGTCTAATGTGCCCCTTTTGAAGAAGCTCCTGGATCTGACGCCCGATTTCGTCATTTTCCATTAGTGAGCGACAATAGACTAGTACATTAGGTAGAGGTGCAACAGGGGTAAGATCAATTGGATGCTTGAATTGGCAGTGCGTTGGTACCCCAATGGGTGAGGATAATATGTCTCTATGTTTTTCCATCATCCCATCCACTTACATCAGTTGAAAATAGAGGCTTTGTGTAGAGGCCAGGGATGTGATGGAGACCTTTTTCTTACTGTGAGCACAGATAAAAAATAAGATGAAATTCTCGGTCTATGAAATGACCTTATTGCATTTCTTAACAAATATTAAATAAATAGCAGTAGGTGGCGCTACCTCTTGTATCCTATACAATTGTCTACCCAAAGTAATAATAACATTGTGAGGTCGAGAATCATACACAACATGACACTTCCACAAATATGGTTGTCATAAAAGAACATCACAAACTTCAAGGGGAGAAATATCACACAATACCTCATCTTTGAAAGGATTGATGACGCAGGGAAGACGACACTATTGGATGAAACAAATATCTCTTCCTTGGAAAACCCAACTAATGGTGTAGGGTTGTGAGTATGGTGTCATTGGCAGGTCCAATCACTTGATGGCCTATGCTGAAATCAAGTTTTTCTAACTGCCACTAGAGACAATGAAATGAAGCAGAGCCCCCTTTACCCACATCTATGAGTGAAAGAGGCACTCCCCTTCCTCTGGTTCTTTCTCTTGGTCAAACTTTGTCATAGTGATAGTGACACTAGGTTCATCATAGATAATTTTATTCCTTCCTTCGATATTTGATTAGAATCAAAATCGACCTCTGACTCATAAGCCTTCATCTCGACCACAGGTGACTACTTGGAGTGACATTATTAAATGTTGTGCCAAGGGATTTTATGGTACTCAAACGATTTTCTCGTGTCCTTCTTTGTCTTCTCATTTCCCCCTTTTGTTGTGGCTTGGATTGGTTGTCCTGAGAGTGGCCATATTTGTGTTGGTTGTGGAGCCTGGTTATCTTCCTGATTCAGAGGCATTTGTTTTTAGTCATGTTTATACTCCATGAATACTTTACACCTTGGAATAATGTACACTCCTCCACATGGGGGAGTGCAAAGGGGGTTTACCCCCTCTACAGGTTCCATCCCCCCAACTGGAGGATCTAGGGCAGGCAGATCCCTGGCAGGGGTTCAGGGGGCAAAGCCCCCGAAGGCAAAATCACCTTGTAAATGTATATTGTAATTTAATTGTAAATCTAGACCGTTCATTATAAGGTCATAGATATGATAGTAGAAGTTATGTTAGGGTTTTTTTCCCTAGAATAAAACCCTCTTTTATGAGGGAAATGTATTGTGGCTATGTATCATTGCGAATATTGTATTCTGAGAGAGGATATTATGAGAGAAAGACGAGGAAGTTACAATGGGTGTGTTGTAGGTTGTATCCCTTCATTTGATGGATAGTAATAAAGGAAGGACCTAGCAATTTCTCTGGTGGATGTAGGCCACACTGGGTGAACCATGTATATATGTGTCTCTATTGTATTGTGTATCTGTTGGAATATTGGTTGTTGTCATTGATGTCAACCCTAGTCATAGGTTTTGGACCACAAGATTGATGAAGTTATTTGGACATGAAGGGAAATGCACATGTAGATACAACACCCATGGATGGATAGTATACATCATGTTGTTTCTAGTGCTATGTGGCACGTCACGTGGATCCTCATGGTTGAGGAGAAATCAATTTTTGAAGATGACAAAGTGAATTGTACATGTAGGCCCTGAAGATAATTAAAGAAAAGAATTACAAAATAAGAAAGTGTCAGGTCGGACCTAATGTTAAAAGGAAGTGAAATAAATGGTATAAATAAACATCATTATACATTCATTTGATACAAGTCGAATTTCAGAGGCAAGAAGAAGAAAAAGAAGGCCGGATTTCAAGGGAGGATGAAGTCTTTTGGTGATGTGTTCTAAGGTATGTTATTTTCAGGTCATCTTACCATTTTTTCTATAAATTTTTTTCTAGAACGCTTCATATGGTGAAATCGCTATGGTATTTAGAATAAATATCAAGGTACCTCTGGTAAAACATTCAGCTCTTGATTCGCTATAATTATGGAGATACACTCTGTGGACTATAGGGTTTGTGACTAGTCCTGAAACTAGTCAAAAAATAGGTGTTTCGGGTAAAACAGTCATAACTTTTTAATACAGACTCCAAATGAAGTGGGACAACTTTCATTGGAAAGAGTACGGACTTTAGTTTCTTGTGTGCGAGTTTCCGAATCAGATGTTAAATATTGAGCGCGGGGCCTGCTGTACAAGTCGGGTATTCTGAACAGACCAGAATTGAATAAAGTTTTATTATCTCTCATATATTCTTGGGTGGAAGGAAGGGGGAAGGATAGAGAGTTCAAATCTCTCTTTATATTGGAGGATTGTATCTTCCTATTGGAGGTTTATTCCTCCCTTTACATTTGGAAGCTGTAGCTACCTTTGGAAGTCATTACTTCCCTTGAACAAAAACTATTGATTATTTCTCATATATTGTGCATGGTGTATTGTGGTGTATTGGTGTAACTCT
>ML782400.1:277303-291199 GCA_009831015.1 Picea engelmannii
GTTGAGGAGAAATGAATTTTTGAAGATGACAAAGTGAATTGTACATGTAGGCCCTGAAGATAATTAAAGAAAAGAATTACAAAATAAGAAAGTGTCAGGTAGGCCCTAATGTTAAAAGGAAGTGACATAAATGGTATAAATAAGCATCATTATACATTCATTTGATACAAGTCAAATTTCAGAGGCAAGAAGAAGAAAAAGAAGGCCGAATTTCAAGGGAGGATGAAGTCTTTTGGTGATGTGTTCTAAGGTATGTTATTTTCAGGTCATCTTACCATTTTTGCTATAAAACATTTTCTAGAACTATTCATATGGTGAAATCGCTATGGTATTTAGAATACATATCAAGGTACCTCTGGTAAAAATTTCAGCTCTTGATTCGCTATAATTATGGAGATACGCTCTGTGGAATATAGGGTTTGTGACCAATCCTGAAACTAGTCAAAAAACAGGTGTTCCGGGTAAAACAGTCATAACTTTTTCATACAGACTATAAATGAAGTGGGTCCACTTTCATTGGAAATAGTACAGACTGTAGTTTATTTTGTGCGAGTTTCAGAATCAGATGTTAAATATTGAGCGCGGGGCATGCTGTACAAATCGGGTATTCTGAACAGACCAGAATTGAATAAAGTTTTATTATCTCTCATATATTCTTGGGTGGAAGGAAGGGGAAAGGATAGAGAGTTAAAATATCTCTTTATATTGGAGGATTGTATCTTCCTCTTGGAGGTTTATTCCTCCCTTTACATTTCTAAGTTGTAGCTACCTTTGGAAGTCATTACTTCCCTTGAACAAAAACTATTGATTATTTCTCATATATTGTGCATGGTGTATTGTGGTGTATTGGTGTAACTCTTATACTATTGTTCATTGATCATTGGATATAATTGAATGGTTTAAGTATAAGTTTAAAAAGGTTTTAAATTGTACTTGATACTGATTCACCCCCCTCTCAGTATCAACAATATCTTCTCTGTTTTATTTCCGCATTTGTTTTATTTTATTGCTCTTTGATCCTATTTTTCTAAGAGCTGATATTAGAGTGAAAGGTAACTCGTAGGAAAATAGAGTTTCTGGTTCGAGTGGGAGCAATGGAGGAAGATGGAAGGTTTAGGGTCGCAAAATTTAATGACCAAAACTACCATTTATGGAAGATGTAGATGGAATATTATTTATATCAGAAGGATCTATTTCTACTATTGGGTGGAATAGCAAAGAAGCTAAAGGCTATGAAGGACAAAGAATGGCAGGTTTGTTTAGATAAAGGCACTAGGAACGATACAGATGATCCTGCAAACGTTGGTGGATTTCAATATTTCGAAAGAAAAGACAATGAAGGAGTTGATGAACGCATTGGTTAAACTGTATGAAAAACCCTCGATGTCCAATAAGGTATTTCTAATGAAGATATTACTTAATATGAAGATGTCATAAGGTGGGTCTATTGCAGATCATTTAAATGAATTTAATATAGCTATTAATCAACTAAGTTTTGTAAAAGTAGACTTTGATGATGAGGTTAGGGATCTTCTAATCTTTTTCTCATTGCTAGAAAGTTGGAATGGGTTGGTCATGGCTGTAAGTAACTTTGTCTTTGGTTCAAATAATTTAAAATTTGATGATGTTGTTGGTGTTATCCTTAGTGACAAAATGCAACCGAAAAGTACAGGTGAGACATGAGGTAATGTGTTAAACATGTAGAACATGGGAAGAAAAAATGATAGAGGAAATGGCACAGGGAACCACAGTAATTATAGGAAGGGCAGATCTAAATTCATATTTGGAAAGATAGAGTGCTGGAATTGTGAGAAGAAAGGACATCTGAAGAAATACTGCAGAGCTCCAAAGAAACAAAGAGATGGAAAACAAGATAAAAATAAGGAAGCGAATTTAACAGGTGATGTGTTACAAGATGCTTTGATTCTTTCTGATACAGGTGGATATTCGTGGCCACCCACTTATTCCAACTAGCTCCTTGTGTCCGTTTTTGTTCAACACATTCTTCTGTAATGATTTGTAATTGTGGGTTCTACACTTCTAGAAATTTCTGAAGCCCACAAAATCCTCCAAGTGGGTACGGGTGGCCTCTCACCTAATCCAACTGTCTTATTTTGTATGTTTTCATGTGAACACAACTAGTTGTACTTTCGGGGTTGTTTTGGGGCCCTAAACATTGTTTTTTTGGATAGCCACGATCAAATTATAGATAAAGTCATATTTTGATGGAGAAATGTCTAGTTCTCTTAAAGACCTTTCCAACAGGCTATCATGCAACTAAAATAGAGGTCGTATGCAAATGTTACAACCCTAGGAGTTGAGGTACCAAATTACACCAACTTAACTATAGGGCCCACATAAATTTTGGTGTTTCACCTTCTAGGGTTAGATTTTTGGATGTCTAGGGTTTTGGCATTCATGAGTAATATCAAAAATGTCTATGGAGCCTCGTTGTAATCCATTCTTCTCATACAAATGCATGTAGCAACCACATCTCTTCTCAAAGATAGCTACCACCATCCGAGCAAGTTTTTAGTTTTGCAGTTTTACAGTTTCAACCTATTTCATTATTTGATAGAAGATATTGTTCACTGGATATTTTTTTTATTCTCCATATTGATGTGTTTATTGTATTCAATATGTTAATCAATTCATTTTTCTCCTAAATCTAGATCACTTTCTATAGAGAATATTTCTGAGTCTTGGGTAGTATATTCAGGGGCTTGATTTCATGCCACACCCCATAGGAAACATTTTCTAGATTATGTTCAAGGTGATTTTGGACAGGTTCATTTGGGTGATGATGCACCATGGAAAATTGTTGGAATGGGAAAGGTAAAAATAAAGTAAAGCAATGGAAACCAACGGGTTTTGAAAGAGGTAAGCCATGTTCCAAATCGAAGGAAAATCTGATTTCAATAGGGCAGTTGGAAAGTGAAGGTTGTATATCCATATTTACAGATAAGGTGTGGAAGGTCACAAAAGGATCATTGGTGATAGCAAAAGGAGAGAAGTTAGGTACATTGTATTTATGTACTAGTAATACTAACTCTTCTATATCTTTAACTTCTATAGGATTGGATACAACATTGTGGCATCATAGGATTGGACACATGAGTGAGAAGGGGATGCAAATACTTCACAAAATAAATTTGTTGCTAGATCTTAAACAAATTTATTTGGATTTATGTGAGCATTTTTTTTATGGAAAATATAAGAGATTCAGATTTGTCAGAGTTGAAAAAGAAAAGAAGAGTGAAAGGTTAGAGATTGTGCATACAGATGTATGGGGAGAAACTTAGGTATCATATCTTGGTGGATATCATTATTATGTTACTTTTATTGATGATGCAACTAGAAAAACTTGGGTTTATTGCATTCAAAAATAATATGATGTTTTTGATACTTTTAAGAAATGGAAAGATTTGGTTGAGAATGAGACATGAAAAAGGTTGAAGTGTCTTAGATCAGACAATGGATGTGAATATTGTAGCAAGGAGTTTCATGATTACTATTCATACCATGAGATTTGTAGAGAGAAGACAGTTCCAGGAACACCGAAAGAAAATGGTGTGTCAAAAAGGATGAACATGACAATCATGGAATGTGCAAGGAGTGTGAGATTGCATGTTGGTTTTCCCTTACAGTTCTGGGAAGATGTTGTAGACACTTTTGTTTAGTTAATAAACAAAGTACCTTCAATATCTTTGGATGGTAGAATTCTAGAGAAGGAATGGATAGGAAAAAAGGTAAACTATTATTTTTTAAAGACTTTTGGTTGTGAATCATTTGTCCATATTGATAAAGAAAATAAAACAAATCTTGAGGAAAAATCCAAGAAGTGTACCTTTATTGGATACAATGTTAATGATTTTGGTTATTGCTTACGGGATTATGAAAATAACAAAATCATTAGGAGTATATATGTCATATTCAATGAGAAGGTCATGTACAAAGATTAGTTGTAGGGAAAGAAATAGGAAAAATAGAAACCATAATACATAGTGTTTGATGAGATCACTGAAAAATAAATTCCAAAGGTACTAGAAAATTATAATGTACAACAACACGATCAACAGGTACCTCAAACTCCTATAAGTGTTGCTAGAATATCTACTAGGTTAAGTAGACCTCCTGAATGATACTCTCCTTCATTGTATTATTTATTGTTGACTGATTCTGGTGAACCATAATGTTATGAAGAGGAAATGAAGGTAGACACCAAAAAGAAGTGGGATCAAGGCATGAAAGAGGAAATGGATTCCTTGGGAAATAACCAGACTTGGGAATTGGTTTAGTTGTCTGTAGGAAAAATAGCATTACAGAATAAATGGGTTTACAAGTTGAAGGAAGAATATGAAGGAAAAAAATGGTACAAGGCTAGACTTGTTGTAAGGGGTTTGCACAAAAGAAAGGTATAGATTTTGATGAAATATTTTTGTAACGTCCCTAGCCATCAACCCACTACCAGGAAACACTACTATGAGGAACATTCACATACATATAATATGCATTAAATCAAATTAACACATTTAACATATAATTACTGCCATCATATAGACTTAAATAGAATTAACAACAATTCATTCATGGAATGAAATACATGATAATATTACAAGCATCACAGACATGCATTTTAACTGAAATTAAACAAATAATGATACTTATCTTTGAAACGGTAGTAACTCCACCAACTATGTGTAGACCTTCCGTGAACCTCCCAGCCTTGGACCACGTTGCTCATCAAGCTCAACAGTGGGTCACCCTTGAGCTAGGACTAAACTCCACCTCGGGCAAGGGAATCCTATACTAGGATGAGGTTACAAGAAAATTGCACAGAGACACCAGAAGGATTCTTTCCAGGAGATTTCTTACACCCACTACTCACAGACTCTCATTCCCCACATGCTTGTTCCACCCAGGAGTATACACCTTCACAAGAACAGTCCATTGATGCTTCACCTCTCTCTCTAGGTCTTGGCAACAGGCCAAATCAGGAATTCTCATAGCTCCGTAGTTGGTGTTGGCTCTCTCTAGGAGAAAACCACTTCCCACCAGACTCTCTCACCTCGAGAGAGCTACTCACAGGCCTGAAAAGTTGCCTCTTCAACCACGGGCCTGACAACCCGCTTCTTCAACTAGTTTTAGCCCAATTCCCGCAAGGTGAGGACAAAAACAACAACAACTGGTCAATTCCACTCAGGAAAAACAGAAGGAAACAACCCAAAGATACTTCAGGTACAGACTCGACTCTGCAAGAGCGAATAGGATGGGCTCACATGGTACATAGGTGACACAGCTCAATCCATGGGTTTTCCACTGCTTTCAGGGTATGTGACAAGGAATCAACGCAGAGGTCGAACACAGATTCAAACGGTTCAGACGCCGGATACGTTGGCTTCTCAGGAAAACATTATGGTTTTCTTGTTTCAGATTTGCATGAGGGTACATAGGGATCAGACACAGACACACAGCAGGACAGAAAGTGGATGCCCAAAAAATGGCGAAGGAACCCCCATAAAAACTCAATTATTGGGTTTAATTGCATGTGACTGGGATGACACATGTTGCCCATGAAGCTGCATGCACTCCATCAAGTACGTGTTCCCTTTTCCAGAAACTTGGGATAAAATTATACCATTCACACCACTTTGGAATAATAATAAATTATTATTCCTAAGGACTTAAGCCCCTAATATTATCCCCTCTTTCCAACCTTGCATCCCCTTTTCCCTTACCCACCTTGTGGAAGCTTAGTCCCCCGTCACTCTTTCTTCATGGTCGGTCTGCACGCAGTGATATTTAATCTTTATTAATGTTCTACATAAGTACATATATAAAATTAGGCTCCTGGCCTTTAACACTTAGGCTATCTGGCCTAATAAACACATAATCCCACCATCTTATCAATACTTGGCTCACTAGCCTACAAATAATGATTACAATTCATAATTACAACTGGGGCTCTACCAGGGGATATTACAATCCCATCCCCTTATTTTTGCACTATCATGTGTGCAACTTTTACACAACATCAACAAGATTTTCTAAATCTTAAAAAAAATGTGGGTATTATGCCTGCATAGCATCCTCATGCTCCCATGTCGCATCCTTAGGACTGTACCAGGTCCACTGGACCTTTAAAATCCCTATGGCTCAATTCTGGAGTTGTTTTCTTTTCCGTTACAATATGCGCACAGGATGCGCTTGCAGGACACCTTCTTGCTCCACTTGAATCACATTCCAATCGATTACATGATTATCATCAGGTATATATTTCTTAAGCAATGAAACATGGAACACATTATGTATAGTGATGGATGCAAGTAATGCAAGCATATACGCAACTGGTCCAATCCTTTCTAGGATTTCAAATGGCCCACAAAATCTGGCTACCAACTAGGCCTAGTTTCCAAGCTTTGGGGAACTTCTATTATATTTCACTTTCACGAAAACATGATCTCCCACTTTTAAATCTTTGTGGGTTCTATTTTTATCAGCATAACTTTTCTGCCTATCTTGGGCAACCTTTAAATTATGCTTAATTTTTAATATTTGTTCTTCAATTTCCTTGAGCAAAATCTGGCCCAACTACTACTCTATCAACTAGATTATCCGAGCTTACTGCAGTATTGCACTTTCTTCCATAAAGTGCTTCAAATGGGATCATCTTCAATGATACTTGATACCCATTATTGTAGGCGAATTCTACCAAATGTATATAGTCTTCCCATTTTGATGGTTTGTCCATCACATACATCCTTAGTGTGTCTTCTATTACTTTGTTCACCCTCTCTGTCTATCCATCATACTCAAGATGATATGTTGTGCTAAAGTTCAGATTCATTCCAAATCCTTTGAATAACCCTTTCCAAAATTTGGAGGTGAATTTCGGGTCCCTGTCAGACACAATTATCTTGGGAATACCATGCAATCATGCTATTTCACTCATAAAAATATCAGTAACATCTGTTGCCTTGTGATTAGTCTTTAACATAATGAAATGGGCATCTTTTGTAAGCTTTTCGATGACCACCATGATTTATTCATGCTCCTTTCTGGTTCTGGGCAATCCTATGATGAAATCCATTGTCACTACTTCCCACATACACTCAGGAATGGGTAAAGGCTACAACAACCCTGTTGGATGCATGTGCTCAGATTTAACCTTCTGGCACTCCATACATCTAGCGATGTATTCAACAATCTCTTTCTTCATACTTGGACAAAAGTAATGGCTCTTGATTGTTTCCATATTTTTTTTTATATCTAGGGTGCCTAACATAAGGCACATTATGAATTTCATTTAAAATCATAATTTTTAAGTCATGGACATTAGGTACATCAATTATGTTCTTGTACATAAGTGTTCCATTAGTTTCCAATTTATAATTTTCCACTTTCTGTGGCATCTCACCTTGCAGTGTTTTTGCTACCAAATCCCCGTAATGCAAAGCTGCATTTGCAGCTTCCAAAATTATGCTTTTAATATCAGTCTGGTACATGCTAATGGTTGTAGCATGTAATTTTTGTACTCTCCTGCTGAGTGCATCAACCACTTTATTCTCCTTCCCTTTGATATGCTTGATATCAAAATCGTACTTACAGAGAAAATCCAACCACCTACTCTGCCTAGCATTCAAGGTTGGCTGATCAAAAAAATACTTCAGACCATTATGGTCTATCCTCAGTTCAAACCTCCTTTCGATGAGGTAATGCCTCCATTTCTTTAGAGAGTTCACTATGGCTGCCAACTCCAAATCATGAGTTTCATAGTTCCTTTCGTGTTCTTTCAACTTTCTGGATTCATAACAAATTATGAATCCATTCTAAGTGAGGACTCCTCCCAGTCCTTCTTTGCATGCATCTGTACACACTACAAAGTATTCATTTGGATATGTAATCCTTGGGATTGGAGCACTGGTTAACAGTTTCTTCAATTGTTGGAAGCTTCTCTCACAATCTTTTGTCCACTGAAACTTCTTCTACTTCCTTTGGAAGGAAGTGATAGGGTGAGATATCCTCGAGAACCCTATGATAAACCTTCTACAATAACCAACTAGAACCATAAAGGATAGGAATTCTATCACATTCTTTGGAGCTAACCATTCTCTGATGGCCTCAATCTTTTCAATATCTACAACTATCCCATCCTCTGAAATAATATGCCCCAAGTAATGGATCTATTTTTGATAAAACGTGCATTTTCTCAACTTGGAATACAATTGATTCTCTCTTAGCACTTGCAACACCATTCTAAAATGTTTTTCATTCTCTTCCTCCAACTTGGAATACACCAGAATGTCATCCAAGAAGACTATGAAAAACTTGTATAGATAGTCCCTGAATACACCATTCATTAGGCTCATAAACACAGTGGGTGTGTTCGACAATCCAAACGGCACCACTGTGAAATCGTAATGACCATACCTTATTATAAAGGTGGTATTGTTGATGTCTTCATCCTTTATACTTACTTGGTGATATCTTGACCTAAGGTCTATCTTTGAAAATATCTTCACATCCTTCAACTGATCGAAGAGGTCATCAATCCTCGACAGAGGATATTTGTTCTTTATAGTTACTTTGTTCAATTGTTTGAAATCAATACACAATCTCAACGTCCCATCATTCTTCTTCACGAGTAGGATAGGGGCACCTGAAGGTGACACACTTGGGCGTATATACCCCTTCTTCAGAAGCTCTTCAATATGCAATTGCAATTCTTTCATCTCTGGCATACTCATTCTGTAAGTATCTTTTGACACCAGAACTGCTCCAGGAATCAAGTTTACAGAGAAATCAATATCTCTCTTTGGGGGTAGTTCGGGTACCTCCTAAAATACATCTTCAAACTCCTTTAGTACCACATGATATCCAATATTTGACACCTTATCCTTAGGTCTTTCCTCCACATGGGTTGCAAATAATTATCGTTTATGTCACACTTCTTCAGCTGCATTGTTGATATTTCTCTGATAGCTACAACTCTAGGAATTCCTTGGACTGTTCTCTGATTTCCTTCCTCATTCAGGAAAGTGAATGCCTTTTTATGATAGTCCAAGATGGCATGGTGTCAGTCCAACCAGTCCATCCCAATTAGACAATCATAAGAAACTAAAGGCATAATGTTCAATTCAGCCTTTGTGCTTAGTCCATTCATGTCCACTGGACATGACTTAAATAACTCAATGAATTTTCTCTTGGTTCCTATAGCTAGCTGCATTAACCAAGACTTTTCATGTTTTCTTCTTGACAATTGAAAACTTTCCACCACTTTAGGATCTATATAACTATGGCTAGCCCCTGAATCAATTAAAATAGTGAAGGGATGGTTATTGATCATACCTTCCACGTCAATCATGTGTGATTGAAATTTAGCTTGCTTGTTGTCCAAGGCACGTAGATCCTTGGAATTCCACTGCCCATGTCCTCCACGTTTTTAGCCTTTTGAACATTGTGGAAAACTCTCACTTTGCCATTTTTGTGGGGAAAATCTATGTACGTATGGTTTCCCTGACATCCCCAAAAATAAATGAGCATCTTACTTAGCCTTTTCCCCCCTACATTATCCATTCTCAGCTCTCTAAATGACGGTTTTCCTTGAGGACTATTTCTGAAAAAGGGAGGTTTGTTTCCCTTTTGCCTCTACTCTTTCTTAAACTTCTTCTGGTCATCCCAAGACTTATGAAAAGTAGGATTTTGTCTTTGTTGCTCATATAGGAATTCACTCTTATTATCATTTCTTCCATAGACTAGGGTCATCATACTGAATCTTGTCCCCGATGGAAGGTGGCAGTCCACTCAGATACCTTTGAATCTTGATAGTCTCATCCTTGATAAACAAAACATACTTCAGTAATTCCAAAAACCTTTGTTCATATTCATCAATGGTCATGCTGCCAAACTTGAGTTCAAAGAAATCTTTCATATTTCTGTCATAATATCTTTTAGTCAAGTATTTCTTATCAAAATACCTCTTGAATTATCTCCAAGTGATATATTTCTCTCTAATGTGTTGCACCTTCACAAGTCGATCCCTCCACATGGATGTTTTTTCTTTCAGTTTATACATTGCAATTCTTCCTTCTGCATGAGAGGAATAATTCTGTAGTTGGAAATATTTCCTCATGCCAAGCAACCATGTCTTGGCATCTTCCCCCTTATTATGTTATCCATCAAACGTAGGAGGCTTAATCTTGTTCATTTCTCCCTTCAGTTCATCCACTCCAGATCTCATGTGCTTTCTGGTAGGAGATGGGCTTGAACTACTATGTGCCCTCCTCTTGGAGCAACCTTGGGAGTGATGATGGTGTCAACCGACACTCCCTGATCTTCTTCCCTCATAAGTCTGGTGACTCCTTGTTTTTCTCGAGTCTCTCTCATTGTCCAAATTATTTTCTATTCTCTCCAAACTCTTCATCAACTTTAAGTTGAATTCTCCCTGTTCTTCCTTAGATTTCATGAGCTTTATGCTATCTGCTCGGTGAGTTTGGGCATATTTCTGCAATATTTCAATGATTTTCATTATATTCCCTTCCTTATCTATCTCTTCTCCATGCCCATTGGAGTTTGACCCTTCAACTCCCAAATGAACATCGATTCCTTTTGCTTCATTCTCTGAACTAGAAGCATTCTGTGTCTCCATTTCTTTCACTTAGTGGAAAATCTATTCGGTTCTAGCAGTCGTTAAACTTCTGCAACATAATGTGAAGACAACCAAAATTGTTTAGGTCATCATTCCTTAACAAATCACACAACATTCATAAACAAATATGATTCAAGAAAATGTTCAGTTTTCATTCTCTGTGATTATCGTTCAATCAAGAATCCCCACAGATTTATTCTTTCGGAGCTCCACTCTTCTAAGTTTTCAGGCACTATCCTGTTTCTCTCAGTTCCCCAACCCACGTGACCATGGTCGTGACCAAGTGCACACTCTGGTCTTCAGCCTTCGACTTTGGAAGATTTCCAAGAATAAACAAATAGTCACTCATGTTAGCACTCAATTTTTCATTCAAAATTTTGGGTGCGTCTTCCACATATTTAGGTTGAAATTATAAAACATTTCGAGTGTTTGTCAATGTCTAGACCTCAAAGTCTCCAATATATCTTGATAAGTTCATATTGATCATTTTTGCCCAGCTTCCATTGACTTTTCCCTCTTCACCTGCAATATAAAAATCTTTAATGCTATCCAAGCTATATCACAAGTAAAATGATGAGTCACTAGTCAAAGCACAAAGCCAAACCATGCAACACGAAGCACCTGTTCAAATCATGCACCATCTTAACGATTAAACACCAAATGTCATCATTGATGTGTGTGTGTCATTGGGTGAAGTCGAGTTAATGTGCCAAGCTACACCGTGAGATGAAGGAGCGACAACGTTGGTAGTCTGAAAAAGATTTTATTGCATGCCTGTGCAAAGCAATATTAGCGACGAGAATGGAACCATACATTGCAGAGAATGAAGTAAAACCTTGACAGAGATCCCAAACCCGGTGTAGAGAGATGGAAGATCTACTTCAAACCCAAAATTAACAGGGGCTCGTTATCAAAGTATGAATAGGGCTTCGTCATAAGTTTTAGGGAAAAAGAAATTGGTCACTCACAGCTACTGTAATTTAACATCAATTGTTGCTACGCCTTCAGGACTTTCTCCTCTGATCAGTCTCGAGTTGGAAGCATATCCTGTTTCGTGGAGCTTGCACACTTTGCGTTATTTTTCAATGAGGGTCAATGCTGCTATGCTAGGGTGCGAACCTTTGTACATGAGGGTATTCATGGGCCGTGTACAAGATGGGGTTCAGAATATTCAGGGCGGTGTTCGTGCTGAGCTTGTCGTGGTGACACAAACCCGAATCGATCAAACCCTTACTTTGAAACTTGGCTTTGGCGTTGGAAGAGCTCTCGGCTAATCGAAGGAGATTGAGATTGTATTCAGGCATTGAGATTGCTATATCACAATGAGTAAGGTTCATGGTTCCCTTGCCCAAGCAGGGAAAGTGAGAGGGCAGATGCTGAAGGTGGCCAAGGATTTTGTTGGGGTCGTTTTGGACAGGAAAAGTCACCAGCTGTTAATGTAAACAATGCTGCTCCAACAGAAACTGAAATTAGAGTTGCAAATGGAAAACAGAGTAGTCACATTGTTTATTCCATGGATGCCCCACTTAGAAATTTGGATTGTCTTACCAGTGAAATAACCAAGAAGGTACAACCCTTGATGGATAATTTGAATTTTGGTCAAGTGAAACCAGATCAGCCTGGAACTTCAGATGTTAAACAGACAGTATCTGTTCATGACTTTAGGCAAGCTGACGTGGGAAGAAGCCAATGGAATTCTGCATCAAACATTGGGAAGCTATGATCTATTGATTCAGCACCCAAGTGGGCTAGTGGTTCCTTGAAAGTTGATGTGAAAGATGTTCCCAGTGATTGTCCTTCATCTCAAGCAACATTGGAGAACAATTGCAAAATTCACCTGTCAATTTGAATAATGATCCTGTATTGCAAGATCAACAAGAAAATACCCTTAGCTTTTGTGTTCGTGGATGAAATTGATGCAATTGGTAGGCAAACAGGATTATTACTAGAAAGGAGGGATTCATATCTACATGAGGCAGAGTACTTGGCAACTACAAAATCTTAAAAACATCAAGCACATCCCAGATTTTTAAGCAACATTCTTTTTGCATTTGAGAACACCATTGATATCATTCCCTGGCAGTTACAGGTTTTGATTGTGATTGAGGATGAGATAGCAATCAAAGCTTATAGATGAAAGAACAATTGGTTCATTAGTCAATCAAATCCAGTTTTAGAGGAATCCCAAAGACAGTAAACTGTAAAGTATCTATAAGTTATATCTCTGGTTAAGATGCATTGAATTGATGTTGGAGTAGAATCAGCAAGCAAAGGTAATCACAGGTTTGAAAAGAGTTTTTCCTCTTTGTGATCAAATTTCTTTATTCTCCCCGAGCTAAGGTGTTTTAGCAAGTAGAGAATACATTCATATTCAGCAGCTCACACAAACTTTTGTGAATTTATAATCACAACATCTTTCAAACTTGAGAGGTAAAGCTTGAACATTTGGCTAAATAATTATCAGTCAAAGATCCATCCAAATTCCAAATCCCGATTCTTAATAGCTAATGATAAAATGTTCAAGCTGAAGTTTCGGTGGTTTAGGCGAGCCCAGGAGCGCTCATTAACCACTGAAAGAGGGCCTTTTCGGTGGATAAGGCATTCAAAACTCAATACTCTTAACCACTGAAAGTCTGTGATAACCAGAATGCTTGAAATTTTGCACAGATCAGAAATTTTCGAATCAGAATGAGACGAAACTTCTTCGAATAGTCAAATATTGAATTATCAAGTCAGATTTAAAGACTATTTATAATAGATAAGGTAATAAGAAGAGTTTTAACCACGTTTGGCATCTTTTCATAGGCAAAATTTCAGGGGTTTTTGGCCACACATCATCAGCTCAAATTTATCTTTGGAAGAACAGGTTGAAGAAGACTTGGAAGGCTAATCTTCACGTCATCAACAGTCAACACATTTTAAGGACCATCTCATAAGAGATTATCCTCCTTTTTGAGTTTTATCCCTATCTTTTTGTAACTATAATTTGACTTTCTATTTTTAGTATAGCAGATCCAGTTTTCTAGGATCTGGAAACCGTATGTAAAGGCTATAAAGCCAGGAACATTTGAAGAAGAAGGGGTTCGATTTTGAGTGCTAGGATGTTGCCACTGTAATGAAAAGACCTATTCTTATTTTATAAAAAATTGCAAGCTTCCTTCAGTTCTGTTGTCAGATTTTCTCCTCTGTTCTTTTATATCTTATGAGTGGAAGTCCTTTGTTGATGCTCATTCAATTTGCAGTGACTG
>ML782400.1:292468-348722 GCA_009831015.1 Picea engelmannii
ATTGGTACAATGTTCTAGAGACAAGGAACAAGAAGGTGATCATTTTTCCAGCAAAGGAACAACCATTGTTGAGCAGGAGAGAAATGAGGTTGGAGCATATTTGGGACAGCAGTCAACATGTAAGTTCAATTCAGTTTCAGGGACAGACTTTTCAATATTCACTGACTATTCCAGAGACAGGTATGCATGTGAAGCTTATGATCAGTTTGTAAATCAAGAAGAGCCTATGATGATTGTTGATTGTGAAATAAATTATATGTTCTCAGACAATTCTTATCCATGTGATGGAGATCCTGTTTTGTTATCCTCTTGTGAACATTATTCTGATAAAGAAATTATAGCTTTTGATGATCACGAGTTGATCTCAAGAGAACAAGAAGATGATCAATCTTCTTGCAGAGGAACAGTCATGGCTGAGCAAGAGGCTGCCATAGATGCACAGTTGTTTCCCGAGGAGCAGCACGTTTCTTACCTTCTTTTCAAGGATCCAGTGGCAGCCTTCATGGAGTTATGCTTTTCAGAGGTCTTGAAAGTTTCAGATTTCTTCAACTCACACATGTTTTCAGGTAAGTATGGTTTCCTAAAAAGCTCCTTGTCATTGTGGTTTCATGTTCAACATCATTTGCTGATCAGTAATAAAGACAAGATTTCTTCAGTGTTCAAATTGCTTGGATGGCTTCTATGGAAATCAGCATTCACCTAGCAAATGGCAGAGCTGGTTAGTGTAGGAGTAGGAAATAAGCTCGTTGCCCGAGCATTTCAAGATTGCAGCAGAAATAGTAGTTAACATTGATTGAATAAAGGTAGGTTTTCAAAGATCAGTGGCACAGAATTTGAGAGTTCTCAGAGATTGGTTTCACAGGATAATTGACTCCATGCCCAATGGAACACTAGAGTTTAAGCTCTGTTTGAGTTTTCTCCAGGAAAGGCATCAGATCTGGAATTATTGAAACCTCACGACGAGGCTTTTCATCCCCAATAGGAGCTAGATGTTAGCACTCAAATTTTCATTCAAAATTTTGGGTGCGTCTTCCACATATTTAGGTTGAAATTATAAAAAAATTCGAGTGTTTGTCAATGTCTAGACCTCAAAGTCTCCAATCTATCTTGATAAGTTCATATTGATCATTTTTGCCCAGCTTCCATTGACTTTGCCCTCTTCACCTGCAATATAAAAATCTTTAATGTTATCCAAGCTATATCACAAGTAAAATGATGAGTCACTAGTCAAAGCACAAATCCAAACCATGCAACACGAAGCACCTGTTCAAATCATGCACCATCTTAATGATTAAACACCAAATGTCATCATTGATGTGTGTGTGTCATTGGGTGAAGTCGAGTTAATGTGCCAAGCTACACCGTGAGATGAAGGAGCGACAATGGTGGTAGTCTGAAAAAGATTTTATTGCATGCCTGTGAAAAGGAATATTAGTGACGAGAATGGAACCATACATTGCAGAGAATGAAGTAAAACCTTGACAGAGATCCCAAACCCGGTGTAGAGAGCTGGAAGATCTACTTCAAACCCAAAATTAACAGGGGCTCGTTATCAGAGTATGAATAGGGCTTCGTCATAAGTTTTAGGGAAAAACCAATTGGTCACTCACAACTACTGTAATTTAACATCAATTGTTGCTATGCCTTCAGTACTTTCTCCTCTGATCAGTCTCGTGTTGGAAGCATATCCGGTTTCATGGAGCTTGCACACTTTGCGTTATTTTTCAATGAGGGTCAATGCTGTTGTGATAGGGCGCGAACCTTTGTACATGAGGGTATTCATGGGCCGTGTACAAGCTGGGCTTCGGAATATTCAGGGCGGCGTTCGTGCTGAGCTTGTCATGGTGACACAAACCCGAATCGATCAAACCCTTACTTTGCAACTTGGCTTTGGCGTTGGAAGAGCTCTCGGCTAATCGAAGGAGATTGAGATTGTATTCAGGCATTGAGATTGCTATATCACAATGAGTAAGGTTCATGGTTCCCTTGCCTGAGCAGGGAAAGTGAGAGGGCATACGCCGAAGGTGGCCAAGGATTTCGTTGGGGTCCTTTTGGACAGGCAAAGTCACCAGCTGTTAGTGTAAACAATGTTGCTCCAACAGAAACTGAAATTAGAGTTGCAAATGGAAAACATAGTAGTCACATTGTTTATTCCATGGATGCCCCACTTAGAAATTTGGATTGTCTTACCAGTGAAATAACCAAGAAGGTACAACCATTGATGGATAATTTGAATTTTGGTCAAGTGAAACCAGATCAGCCTGGAACTTCAGATGTTAAACAGACAGTATCTGTTCATGACTTTAGGCAAGCTAACGTGGGAAGAAGCCAAGGGCATTCTGCATCAAACATTGGGAAGCTAGGATCTATTGATTCAGCACCCAAGTGGGCTAGTGGTTCCTTGAAAGCTGATGTGAAAGACGTTCCCAGTGATTGTCCTTCATCTCAAGCAACATTGGAGAACAATTGCAAAATTCACCTGTCAATTTGAATAATGATCATGTATTGCAAGATCAACAAGAAAATACCCTTAGCTTTTGTGTTCGTGGATGAAATTGATGCAATTGGTAGGCAAACAGGATTATTACTAGAAAGGAGGGATTCATATCTACATGAGGCAGAGTACCTAGAAACTACAAAATCTTAAAAACATCAAGCACATCCCAGATTTTTAAGCAACATTCTTTTTGCATTTGAGAACACCGTTGATATCATTCCCTGGAAGTTACAGATTTTGAATGTGATTGAGGATGAGATAGCAATCAAAGCTTATAGATGGCAAAAAAATTGGTTCATTAGTCAATCAAATCCAGTTTTAGAGGAATCCCGAAGACAGTAAACTGTAAAGTATCTATAAGTTATATCTCTGGTTAAGATGCATTGAATTGATGTTGGAGTAGAATCAGTAAGAAAAGTTAATCACAGGTTTGAAAAGTGTTTTTCCTCTTTGTGATCAAATTTCTTTATTCTCCCTGAGCTAAGGTGTTTTAGCAAGTCGAGAATACATTCATATTCAGTAGCTCACACAAACTTTTGTGATTTTATAATCAAAACATCTTTCAAACTTGAGAGGTAAAGCTTGAACATTTGGCTAAATAATTATCAGTCAAAGATCCATCCAAATTCCAAATCCCGATTCTTAATAGCTAATGATAAAATGTTCAAGATGAAGTTTCGGTGGTTTAGGCGAGCCCAGGAGTGCTCATTAACCACTGAAAGAGGGCCTTTTTGGTGGATAAGGCATTCAAAACTCAATACTCTTAACCACCGAAAGTCTGTGATAACCAGAATGCTTGAAATTTTGCACAGATCAGAAATTTTCGAATCAGAATGAGACGAAACTTCTTCAAATAGTCAAATATTGAATTATCAAGTCAGATTTAAAGACTATTTATAAGAGATAAGGTAAGAAGAAGAGTTTTAACCACATTTGGCATCTTTTCATAGGCAAAATTTCAGGGGTTTTTGGCCACACATCATCAGCTCGAATTTATCTTTGGAAGAACAGGTTGAAGAAGCCCTGGAAGGCTAATCTTCACGTCATCAACAGTCAACACATTTTAAGGACCAGCTCATAAGAGATTATCCTCCTTTTTGAGTTTTATCACTATCTTTTTGTAACTGTAATTTGACTTTCTATTTTTAGTATAGCAGATCCAGTTTTCTAGGATCTGGAAACCGTATGTAAAGGCTATAAAGCCAGGAACATTTGAAGAAGAAGGGGTTCGATTTTGAGTGCTAGGATGCTGCCACTATAATGAAAAGACCTATTCTTATTTTATAAAAAATTGCAAGCTTCCTTCAGTTTTGTTGTCAGATTTTCTCCTCTGTTCTTTTATATCTTATGAGTGGAAGTCCTTTGTTGATGCTCATTCAATTTGCAGTGACTGTCATCTCACTGGTTAATTGTCTTAGTTGATAATCATAAGTTATTTCTTAGTTATTAAACCCATTGTGCTTGTTTGTATGAAGTATAATCTGGTTCAATAGCTGTTTTATTTCCCCCATTTAATCAAATCTTGTCTGACCACATTGCTAGAAGGCCTTGTGAGATTTTGTATCTCTAGACAGTCTTGAAAACACAGTCAATTACTTAGATATTCATCTTGACCCAAAAACCATATCACATATTGAGAAAACATTTCCCAAAAAGAGTTAGTTACTAGGCATCTCCGACTTACAACCTAGGAGAGTTTCCTGGAGTGATAACAACTCAGATGTTTGAGTTACCAAACTCAAGCAGTAGGGTGGATCAAAGGTCCACGTGTACCCAACATCCTATGGCTGACATCGCTATGGAACCTGAAGCATCTGAGTTCTGAGACTTTGGGACTTCAGAATATTTCACATCCTCACACCCCAAACCATTAATCTTCGAACACTTCCACGTCACCTCAGGTGATTTTATTACATTACATCACTTAACATTTTCCCAATTGTGGGGGCATGTAATGGTGGTTTGGAGTAACCCGCCTTTCATCTCGCAATTCTCCTGACACTAACACATAACTCCTCAGTGAAACTGTGGCTTGGATTGTGGGATTGCCTTGGAGAATTACCTTTCGTGCAACTTGGGTCCTTGCAATGTATCCTGGTCATTGATATTGATGTATCATGATCAACGCCACTGTGGGTCCTCTGACCTTTAACTATATTATGTAACCTTGGGCCCCACTAACCCTCCTCACACAGGATGCTACATGGCAGAACACTATCGACTGATATGTGGCCCATTCAAATGGGTGACACTCTTCACGTTCCAAATTCCATCTCAATATTCCATGAGTTCTAAACCCACTGACACATGGCACACATTCTATGTGTCCACGTCACCCCCAGGTGACATCATCATGACTCACCACTTCGACTCTTCGAGCTTCGGGATTTTCAAATCATCTACGCTCGCTTTTGCGCGAAGCGATTTCTCCCAGAGTTCATGATCCACCAATGCATGTCATCCTTCATGATCAATGACTATGAATGACTTCGACACTTCGTCCTTTGAGATTTTCAACTCACAACACTTGCCTCCTCACAAACTACTTCCACTTGAAGTACATGATCTCTTTATGCATGCCCTTCTCAACAGACGGTTGCAATCTACTTCGGGACTTCAGGAGTTTGTCACACTCCACACTAGAAATACTTTGAAGTGATTTTCCTTTGCCGTCCTGGACACGAATCCAATAGTCAGGCTCTTTTCCTATGATCTACGATGTATATCTCCTTCAGAATTTTATGCCTCAACACATTCCACTTCTCCTGACTGTCGAACTCCAAAAGGATTCTAGGATAATCCTCCTGCACCTTTTCCAAATCTGATGGTTGTAAAGGACTTTCCTTTTTCCCAAATAGATCCTACAGCTCCAACACCCCAAGTGTTGAGCACTCTATCTCTATTGTCAAATACCACGCTAACAATGGTTTTATTCTACCGCTACTCCCCCTGATCTTCGTAACATAGCCAAGTAACCCCTTGGAACTTAGAAACATTCTAAGGTTCGAAATCGGTTCCATCCGAACACCATTTCCACTCGAAACCTTGGGTCCAAAGATGACTTATCCGACCCGTCCAGGCTCAACATTGAAACCATGGGCTCTTATACCATATTGTAACGTCCCCGGCCATGAATCCCACTGTCGGGAAACGATACTACATAGAACATTCACATACATATAATATGTATTAAATCAAATTAAAACATTTAACATAGAATTTATGCCATCATATAGACTTAAATAGAATTAACAACAATTCACTCATGCAACAAAATACATGATAATATTACATGCATCACAGACATGAATTTTAACTAAAATTAAACACATAATTATCTTTGAAATTGTATTAGCTCCACCAACTACATGTAGACCTTCCAAGAACATCCCATCCTTAGACCATGCTACTCACCATGCTCAATAGTGGGTCACTCCCGAGATGGGACTAAGATCCACCCTGAGCAAGGGAATCTTAGACTAGGTTGAGGTTACAGAAAAACTGCACATAGAAATCGAAAGGATTCTCTCCAGGATCCTTCTTACGCCCACTACTCATGGACTCTCATTCCCCACATTCCTGTTCCACCAGGGAGTATACACCTTCACAAGAAAATTCCATTGGTTCTTCACCTCCCTCTTTGGGTCTCAAAAACAGGCCAGATCAGGAATTCTCATAGATCTGTAGCTGGTGCTAGACTCTCTCTTGGAGAAAACCACTTCCCAATAGACTCTCTCACCTAGAGAGAACTACTCATAGGCCTGGAAACCTTCCTCTTCAACCATGGGCCTGACAACCTGCTTCTTCAACCAGTTTCATCCCAATTCCCGGAAGGTGAGGATAACTGCAACAACAAGTGGTCAATTCCACTCAAGAAAAATAGATGGCAGAAACCCAAAGACAGTTCAGGTACAGATTCAACTCTAAAAGAGTGGATAGGATGGGCTCACAGGATACACATGTGACATAGCTCTATCCATGGTTTTTCCACTAGTTTCAGGGTGCATGAAAAGGAATCAGCACAGAGGTCAAACACAGATTCAAACAGTTCAGATGACGTATACATCAGCTTCTTAGAAAAACATTATGGTTTTCTGTTTTCAGAGCTGCGTGAGGGTATGCAGGGATTAGACACAGACACACAACAAGACATATAATAGATGCCCAAAAAATGGAGAACAAACCCCCATCACGGCTCAATTCTTGGGTTAAATTGCATGTGTCTGGGCTGACACATGTCTCCCATGAAGTTACATGCACTGCATCAAGTACGCATTCCCTTTTCCATGAACTTAGGATAAAAGTATACCATTCACACCACTTTGGAATAATAATAAATTATTATTTCCAAGGACTTAAGACCCTAAGCTTAGCCCCTGTTTTTCACCTTTCATCCCCCTTTCCCTTACCCACCTTGTAGAAGCTTAGTCCCCCATCATTCTTTCTTCATGGTCGGTCTGCACGGAATGATGTTTAATCTTTATTAATGTTATGCATAATTACATATACAAAAACATGCTCCTGGCCTTTAACACTTAGGCTCTCTGGCCCAATAAACACATAATCCCACCATCTTATCAATACTTGACTCACCAGCTTACAAAACATGATTGCAATTCATAATTACAACTGGGGCTCTACTAGGGGATATTACAATTTTCTCCTGTTGTTAAAATGACTTCAATTAGGACTATTTAAAGTCTTGTGGCAATAGAAGATTTGCATCTTGAATAGTTAGATGTAAAAACAACTTTTCTCCATTGGGATTTGGAGGAATATATTTATATGCAGCAACCACATGGGTATGGGGTCAAAGGAAAGGAGAATTTGGTATGTAGGTTGAAGAAGAGATTGTATGGCCTAAAGAAAGCTCCAAGGCAGTAGTACTTGAAGTTTGACAGGTTTATCACAGAAAAAAGGTTATAGTAGATGTCATTCTGATCAATGTGTTTACTTTAAAAGGATAGAATATGGAAGCTATATTATCTTGGTATTGTATGTAGATGAAATGCTTGTTGCAAGGTCTAATATGCAATATATAAATGTGCTCAATAATAAATTAGCTAATTCATTTGCGATGAAGGATTTTGGTGCTGCAAAGAAAATCCTTGGTATGAGAATCACAAGAGACAAGAAAAATCACAAATTGACATTGTCTCAGGGTGAGTACATAGATAATGTGTTGGAGAGGTTTAGAATGTAGAATGAAAAAAAAATAGTACACATTTGGCCAGCCATTTCAAATTAACTAAGGAAATGTGTCCCAAGACACATGAGGAAATAAAATACATGTCCAGGGTCCCTTATTCATCAATAGTTGGCAACTTGATGTATGCAATGGTTTGCACAAGACCAGATATTGCACATGCAGTGGGAGTTGTGAGCAAGTATATGAACAATCCAGGTAAAGAACATTGGGAGGAAGTAAAGTGGATTCTAAGGTATTTGTGAGGTACTACTTCTCATGCATTATGTTTTGGAGGCTCAAACATTGTTCTACAAGGATATGATGATTCAGATATGGAAAGTGATAAAGATAGTAGGAGGAGCACCACATGGTATTTTTTTACTATATATGGAATGAAAGTAAGTTGGATTTTGAAAATCCAAAAGTTTGTTTCACTTTAAACAACAGAGGAAGAGTATGTTGCTACTACATAGGCTAGTAAAGATATGATTTGGTTACAAAGTTTTATGGAGGAATTAGGAAAGAAGCAAGAGAATAACATGTGACAGTGAGAGTGCCATTCATCTTGAAAAGAACTCAACCTTTCATTTGAACACTAAGAATATACATCTTAGGTACCATTTCATATGATCCATCTTGGAAGATGGACATTTGAAGTTGGAAATGATACACACTAGCCAGAATCCTGCAGACATGTTAACAAAGGGAGTAACCAGGGAGACACTGAGTTCCTGCTCAGTTTCAGTTGGTATTCAAGCATGAAGGTGAAGATGAGAAATTTTCTAGGTACAATAAGGTTCATATTCCAACAGATACAACAACAGTGGATTTGTTTATATCAGTCTCCAAGTGGGATATTGTTGCCTGTGGAGCCTGATTATCTTCTTGATTCATAGGTATTTTTTTTCATCCATGTTTATACTGCATGAATACTTTGCATGCCATCATAATGTACACTCCTCCATGTGGGGGAGTGCATAGGGGGGTTACCCTCTCTTTGATTTCTAGGGAGTCCATCCCCCCACTGGGGGGTCCGGGGGATAGCGTTCCCCAAAGGGGATTTGGGGGGTGAAGCCCCCGAAGGAAAAAATTCCTTTTAAATGTATGTTGTAATTTCATTTTAAATCTAGACTGTTCATTATAAGGTCACATATATGACGATAGAAGTCATGTTAGTTTTTTTTTCCCTAGAAGGAAACCCTCTTTTATGAGGGAAATGTATTGTGACTATGTATCATTGCAAATATTGTATTCCGAGAGAGGAGATAAAGGAGAGAAAGTTACTACAGGTGTGTTTTAGGTTGTATCCCTTCATTTTTCAGATAATAATAAAGGAACGACCTGACAATTTATTTGGTGGACATAGCCCACACTGGGTGAACCACGTATATCTGTGTCTCTATTGTATTGTGTATCTTCTGTGTTTTATTTCAACATCTATTCGATTTTATTGCTCTGCGATCCTGTCTTTCTAACACTATGCTTTGTCCCTTTCTGTGTGGGTTGGGGCCACCTTTTCACTGCTTCGGATTTGAGGAGTTTGTAGATCCAAAATATCGCCTCTTCTCCTTAAACGTATGCTCGATCTTGATAATGTATCTAGAAGTTGTACCCAATGAGGTGATGTCCAAAAAATCCATTTCTGTTTGAATGTATCTATGCAAACAACCATGGTACTGGTCCTCGCAGCTTCTAACATGGTAGTATTGTTCTTTAATGGAATCCCATGTATGGGAAACCACAAATATTGAAGATTCCTCTATGGCCCTTTTCTCAGAGTAAGTGTTCCACCAGTCCTTAACATGGGGAATAGCCTTGAGGAGTGAAAAAGTAATATTTTCCCTATCGGAAAAATTGTGGACCGAAAAATACCCTTCGATAAGATTCAACCATTTATCTACAACATATGCATCTATCAGTCCTTCAAATAATGGAATATCAAAATTTACCTGTACCTTGAAGGGGGTTGCATGGCCGCTTGATGAAGATTCTTCTTATGTGGGTAGCTACCAAAGGATCCATGCAAAGTTGTCCATCATTTCATTCTGTTGTCGCGGAAGGGATTCCTCGAGCAACATTTTAAAATGATCTCCTGCTCCGTCATATTTATTTTCGTCTCTTGTGGGTTGTTATCAGGATCGACGTGGCCGATCTAGAAACGACTCGATTGGTTCAAGTCCCAACTTCTTATACCCAGATCTTGTTGGGGACATGCACGAAGAAAAATGAATGAAGATCAGACCACTTGGATACCACTGATCCAGATTTAAGAGAGGAATGAACTGATTAATAGACTAAACACAATAAACATAGAGATATGAAGAACACCACAGATATCTAGCGAACAATATCTTCTATTGAATAAATGAAATAGGCTAAAACTATAAAACTGCAAAATTGAAACACTTGCTTGAATGTTGGTAGTTATCTCTGAGAATAGATGTGGCTGCTACGCGCATTCATCTGAGTAGAATGATTACAATGAGGCTCCATAGGCTGTTTTGATATTACTCATGAATTCCAAAACCCTAGACATCCAAAAACTTAACCCTAGGAGATGAAACACCAAAATTCATGTGGGCCCCTATGGGTAAGTTGGTACCTCAACTTCTCGGGGTCATAACATTTGTATACGACCTCTGTTTTAGGTGAATTATACCCCATTGGAAATGTCTTTAAGATAACTACACATTATGCCATCAAACTCTGACTTAGTCTACAGTTTGATTGTGGCGAGCCAATAAAACATTGTTTAGGGCTCCAAAATGGCCCTGGAAGTACAAGAAAATGTGTTGACATGAAAAAATAAAAAATAATACAGTTGGATTAGGTGAGAGGCCACTAGTATACACCAGGAATATCTTTAAGGCTTGAGACAACCCCAGAAGTGTAGAACCCATAATTACAAACAAGTAAAGAAGAACGTGTTGAACTAAAAATAGACAAGTGGAGCCAGTTGGAATAGGTGAGTGGATTCCAATATCCACATGGATCATGGGAGGAAATGTTGGAGGTAAATACACTACACATAAGCTACTTCAACCTAGATTATGGTGGCCTACGTTATTTAAAGATGCTTAGGAATATGTTAGATCTTGCAAACCCCTTCAACCAGTCCGACACTTCAGAAATTTTAAAAGTGGCATGTTGATTTTATTGCACCAATCAACCCCCCGACTAAGCACTCAAATACCAGACACATCATCAACGCAAATGATTACTTCACAATATGGGATGAAGCAAAGGTAGTTCAATATTTTTCTATAGATACAACTACTAGATTTATCTTTGAGAATGTTATCACTCAGTTTGGATGTCCTAGAAGTTTGACCAGTGATCAAGGAAGTCACTTTATCATAAATACAATCACAACGTTGACAACATAATTTCTTATAAAACACAATAAGAGAATTCCCTACCATCCATAAGCTAATGGTATGGTAGAGGCATTCAATAAAATTATGGAAATAGGACTAAAAAAAGTATTTTGTGCAAACAAGGAAGATTGGGATGATAGAGTTCCAACAGTCTTGTGGGATTACATGACTACCACGAAGAAGATACAAAGGTATACCCCATTTTAGTTGGTCTATGGGAAAGACATTGTTGTAACTGCAAAATTTATTAACCCTAGTTTCTATATAGCACAGTCTACACACATGAGAAATGATGAATCAGTTGCATAGAGGATTGCAGACTTGCAAGAATTTGAGGAAGCAATGTTTCTAGAAGATTTTCATTATACAGTTGAGAAAGACAAACATAAATATTTGCATTACAGGCATATTAAGTCCAAAATATTTGCACAAGGGGATAGGGTACTACTCTACGATATTTGATATCATAAACATCGAGGCAAGTTGCACATGCATTGGTTAGGTCCAGTCATAGTTACAAAAATCCGATAATCTAGTGTAGTCAAGCTAGCACAACTTGATGGTATCCTTCAACCAGGGTGGGTGAATGGTGCTTGCCTAAAACTCTAAATTTATCACACTTGAGCCAAAGACCAGTTGATCCATCCCAAGGGAACATGTACAATAGATAGATTTCCATTTCTTGTAATTTCTTTAATTCAGTTAATAATGTCGGAGTGTGCATTGAATGCGCCACAACATGTATTTTTTTTAGTCTAAGCGTTAGTTTTGCACAAAACTTCTTACTCGGACAAACAGGATCAAAAGATCCACCATTACATTAAATGAAGTCATTAAATATGATAGGGACTCCCATTTTGGTCGAAGGGTGGGCGAATCCAAACTAGATCACAACGCATGTGCCACACGCATCTGATCCAGTCATACTCTTTATGATAGCCACTATAACCTATTAGAACTTTCCATTCAACCTTATAGGCATGATATGCACAGATTTCATCAATATCCCCACCGTGATTCTCAACCGTTAAAAAGTTAATCCCCTCATCTCAACCACGTCCCTGTCATTTCGTTCATCAAAATCCAAGATCACTAGATAGATATTACCCCATTATCCATCTCGTCAAACACCTAGGCCTAAAATTACGTTTATGGCCTAATCATGAGTGTCTTTATGTGTGCTTATAGATATTTCCATTTATCCAGTTATAATACCCTATGAATTCACGGAGCGAGAATCATTGTTTATTGTTAGATACCCTCTAATTTTGAATTTTCTACAATCGCTCATATCCTGAGAGAATTTTCATTCCCCTGTCACAAAGTCGACGCCAACTCACCCAAATTATCAACAATCTAGAGCTATCATTGTTGTTGGGAAAAACACCCTACAGACTAGCAAACTAGGGTCAGACTTGCATGCAGATTTTGATCGAATAGAAACTAATTTTTTACCTACAACCCAAGATTTAAACCCCTTTTTCACAGTAAATGCATGTAAAATGACCACCAACCTTATTACCGACATTCAATGTAGATCCTCCATTTCTCTTCGATTACTTTCTTGCGCTGCTCCTTCCATAGATGACCTGCACTCAAGACAAACAACAACTATGCATGCATGCTACTTCTATACTCGAGGGTTAGAAATCAAGCATAAATTAATCAAACCATAGACAATTCATGCATTGGTACGGGAAAAGTATTCTTTTTATTACTGAAAGTGAATCAACTTACAACAAAGCTTAGACTACCCACCACTCCTTGAACCTGATCCTGGGCTCCTCTTCTTCTGTCCTTCAACTACTTTGCGTTAAATCTCCTTTGGCATGAGGAAAGGCTAAAGGGTTGGGACAATGGATTACGTAAATGGGTATATTTTCTTCGCTATATGTTTTCCTCCTTCAAATGGTACCCCTACCCCTTCTTTTATAGGCTAGAAGGAGCTAGGGTTTTGGACGAACCCTCGTCCATGCATGGTCGGGATTTTTAGTTAACTGACCCATAGCTTTTTGCTCCGTCAGCAACTTTCCTTTTTTCATTCTTTGTTAGGTACACGCAAGGTGTTGTGAGTCATCCAGCGTGCACACGCGTGTAGTAATGGGTTAGGGCGCGTGGGCCTTGACGCAAGAGGATTTTCAGAGAGTTGTTCAACAAAGTTTTGGAAAAGAAGGGATATGAATTGGCCTGATGCCAGGTAAGCATGTGTGGTGCAATTTAGGGTTATAACAGATGCCCCCTAATGTGTGAGGTCAGAAGAGCATATGATGGCCGAAATACATTACCAATCTTTACTGATGTGCCGAACGATTGAGCCCAAGGATCAGGAACCAGGAGGTGTCGTCTGCAAAATAACAAATGTCTCACCGAGGCAGGCATACCCATGCTCGGGATAAAATAGAACCATGGCTACCAATAAAATACATTGTAGATCCATGCCAAATAACTATAAAGAGTATCCGCGAATAATACACAACAGAGCTACATCTCGAAATCAGAAAGATATACATATAGAGTATCCATCTTCCAGAAGCTGATTCGGCCTGATGGCTGGACTTCAGAGCTCGAGAAACAACTTCAAAATATTCTTAAACTCAGGTAGGAGTGTAATATGAGTGCACGACTGCACTACCCAGAGGTCTTCGACGGCTCGTCGATTATGGACTTGATAATCTTTATGATCGGACTGAAGGCTTCAGTGATTTCGAACAAGGACTTGATTGGACGTTCAGGATGGCCGGGTATGTAGACAAGAGACATATTGCAGAGGGGCTAACTCATTCTTAGTGACAAACTTCCCTTGGACAATAGCACGACAAGTGATAAGACTCAGGCAACATATATGTTAATCATAAGTCTACGGAGTAGGAGGCAACACAAACTCTCCATGTGTTTGGAAGAATAACCAAACGGTGGAGGACACAACTCTATATAGCGAGAAAATCTTCCTAAGGTCATACTACATCCCATAGTCTGATGATCAAACATAAATATGTGCTTTATCCAAGGGAGACTCATTATGCTGCCAATAAAGAAAATACTTTTCCCATCCTCTTTTTGGGGTATATTTGATTTTTTTTTGTTCTTTTCGATAATTTTGGAAAAAGAATAAAGGAATATTACATTACAATGGAGGAACGAGTACTGCAAACATATGAGCTCAAGGCACAAGGAAAAGACTGATGTTCTGGTAAAATGATACTCGAGAAAAATCCTCTGGCGGCCAAAGATGTTAAGATGCAGAAGCAAACTTTCACAGGGCTGGTGGATAAGGTATGCAAATGTGGTTGATAGAACACACAATGGTAACGTCCTTCGATGTAAGTTTAATGAGCCCAGAGAAGGTAAGCTTGATGGTTTTTCATATTTAGAGAGTCCAAAAAAGCATAAAAGGAGACTCCGCTGGGGTACCTTTTTCGACAATAGTCTAGACGGTTCGAAAAAGGGATAAACTAGCACCGATTAGACGTCAATTCAAAACCATTTTAATGAGTGTGACAAGGACAAGATCACTTAGCTATTTTTTCACTTTTAAGGAGTCTGGAAAAAGATTAACTATGGACTCCATCAGGAATATTCTTCTGGACCAATTTAACGAGTGTGAAAGAATAAGGTCACTCGACTATCTTTTCAATTTTAGGAAGTCTGAAAAAGAGCTTAACTATGAACTCCGTGGGGGTTTCTTTTTTGTAAATTTAGTCTCTCAGGCCCGAAAAAGGAATAAAATTATACCTGAGAGTACTCTTCTAAAGAATGAGAATTCGATAGAGTATACCTTTGTTTGTACAGTTGACTGTCCGGACCGAAAAAGGGGTAAACTACCGTCGGACAGACGTGAATTCAAATTTCAGTTTAACGAGCGTGAAAGGCCACAAGATCGCTCGACAATCTTTTCATTTTTAGAGGGTCTGAAAAGGGCTTAAAAGGAGACCTGTTATTTTTTGGGAGTCCTGAGTGTGAGACAAAGAGTGAAAAAGACTCATGCAAATGAGGCTCAAAATCATATTCAGGAAAGACTATACGAACTCCCGAGCCTACAGTGTTTTTAGAAATGACATGGACACCATAATGCAACCAGGACCTACCTAGGGCATCCATGTTCTGGTAAGCTCTATGACCAAGTTGTGACACTTCTCTGGTTATTTTATACAAGTATGTACTCTGGTTATTTTATGATGTTTATATATGGTTTTTATCTTTTTGTGTCTTATGGATTCTGTGTGTAAAAATGTATTTACATGTTTATGTCCATGTTCTTTTATATGTGGATAAGATGCCAATCTAAAATTTGATTAGCTAGAGTATCTATAATTTGGTTTAATCTCCTAGGAACGTGAAAATATGTAATATAATCAAAGTTTCATTCTAAGAGATGTACCCCAAGGAATCGTCGGTGTAAAGTTGGATCATGAACCCGGTATACTCTATTTAGCTGCGACACAACCAGTTGAGCGTCAAGATAGACCCGGAGATGAGAGATACCCAATGACAAGGCGTCACGAACAAACTCAATAACTGCACTATACTTGGCAACATTATTTGTGGTGTCGCCTAAGCATATACCTCCAGAAGATAATAACTGACCCTGAGGTGTAAAGATTACCCAAGATGCAGAGGCAAGCATACCCAACGAACACCTCGGACTCACTTGACATCTGCCATATTGATGAAATATAACATCAATGACATGTCCATAACACTTGAAAAGAAACTTAAAAAGTAATAGTACAAAGACTATACATATGTTACAAAAAGTTACCCACAGTGACCTGTCTATGAGTAATACTTCTTGAGGTAGAGCCCATTTCTAGGCTCTGCCAAAGCATTCCCTTCAAAATCAACCAAACGATAAGCGCCCTTTTTTAATACCTCTTTTATAATGAAGGGTCCGAACCACATGGGTTTAAACTTTCCTGCCCCCAGGGGGTCCTTGTCTTGGTCATAGACCAGGACAAGGTCGCCCTCAGAGAAAATCTGAGGACGAACGAACCTATCATATTGACACTTGACCTTATGTTTGTGAGACTTGTTGTCTAGGGCCACATTGTGACGTTGCTCATCGAGATGCTCAAGGTGTACTAACCGTTCTGCAAGAGGGGAAGTGTCTGGCAATAACTGTATTGCCAATTTCAGAGATGGGATTTGACATTCGATGGGCAAGACTGCCTTCATCCCATAAACGAGTTGAAAAGGTGAAAAACTAGTTGCAGTCTTAATAGATGTTCGGTAAGCCCATAATTCCGAGTATAACATCAAATGCCAGTTTGACTTGGCTGAGTTGATAGTTCGCTGTAGAATAGTATTAAGAGTTTTTTTTACAGCTTCCACCTACCCATTGGCTTGGGGGTGGTAAGGTGATGAATGTTCCTGTCGTAACCCAAGCTTTGATGTTAATTCGGTCATCATTTGGTTCTGAAAGTGATTTCCATGGTCAGTGACAATCACTCTCGGGATGCTGAACCTTTCTATGATATGGTTGAATAAGAAGAGAGTTGTAGTCTCTCCATCATCTTTAAACGTTGGCATAGCTTCGACCCACTTAGTGAAGTAGTCGACAACTACGATGATATAGCGATGCCCCCTTGCTGACGGGGGGTTGCATGTAGTGTAATCAATCCCCCACTTAGTGAAGGGACCAACTGTGATGACAGGAAACATAGGAGCAGGATGTGCCCTCATTTTTCGAGAGAAGATTTGGCATAGATGGCACTTCTTGACCGATTCGATACAATCTTTGATAAGTGTCGGCTAGAAGTAACCTGATCGTAGAATATTTTGGGCTATTGCCAACCCAGATAAATGATCACCACAAGATCCAGTATGGAAATCGTTGAGCACTATGATGGCCTCCTCATGAGTGAGACATCGACGGAAGATGCAGTCTACACTTCTCCGATACAACGTATCATCGAGTATGAGATAATTCTTATCCTGATGGTGTATCCGCTGATGCTCATCACGAGAAGCAGAGGTCGGGCACATCAAATTCTGGAGATAGATAAGTATATCTCTGTACCAGGGGTCTAAAGATGCAATCAAAAACATATCCCCCCAGATAGGCGATTCCTCAGGCACAACGTGACCTGACTCAACCGGAAGTTCTGAAATAATCTCTGCGAAGACCAATGACTTCTTGGACTTTGTTGACACGAATTTTAAGTCAAATTCTTGGAGGATGACTATCCATCTACTGATTTTTCCACCTATAACTTGTCATGTCAACATGTACTAGAATAGATTCATGAAAGCAATGATGGTGGTCTTGCGAAATAGAACATAGTGACAGAACCGTTGAACAGCATGAACTACTGCCAACATAAGTTTTTCAATATGAGAATAATTGAGTTCCAGTCCTATGAGGCCTTGGCTAAGGTAATAGATCATGTATTCTGAACACGAATCGTCTTCCTGAACTAAAACCATGGCTATGGTTGACTCTGCGGCAGCCAGATATAATAAGAAATCTTTGTTATAGTTAGGTGGTCGTAGCAGAGGTGCAGTTGTGAGGGTGTGTTTTAATGCATCGATAGAGCGTTGAGCGGCTTCGTCCCAGAAAAAAAGAACATCTTTCTTTAGTAAACGCATAAAGCCCTCGGTGATTTCAGCATAGTTGACGATGAAGCATCATAAGAAGTTCGCCTTTCCTTGTAGACTCTGAAGTTGTAAGATTTTGCGTGGGGGGGGAAACTAAATTATTGCCTCCACCTTAAGAGGATCGACCATGATCTCTGTTGTTGATACGATGAAACCTAACAAACATCCTGACATTACGCAGAAGCTGCACTTGTTTGGATTGAAGCAAATCCTAAGGTAGTGATAGTGTTCGAAGATTAGTCTAAGGTGTGTGGGATGATCCATTCGCTTGCAAGAGCGTGATGCTAAATCATCTAAATAGGCCTCGACTATATGTTTGAGGTCATGAAAAGAAAAAGACATGGCCCACTAGAATATGGCTCCAACATTTTTAAGGACAAAAGGCATCTTACGATATGCGAATGTACCCCACGGACAAATGAATGTTGTTTTGTGTTGGTATTCAGGTTTGATTTGGATTTGATTATATCCCGAAAAACCATGCATGAATGAAAAGGCTTCACAACCGGCACATTCATCAATGATCTGGTCAATGAATGGTGTTGCAAAATTATCTTTGGGACATGCCTTGTTCAAATCACAGAAATCGGTACATACACGAATCCTGCCTTGTTTTTTATTGACCGGCACAGGGTTTGACACCCATTGAGTCAAATGGATAGGATAAATAAAACCTGCCTCTAGCAATTTATCAACCTCAATCTTGATGGTTGTTTCTTTCTTAGGATTGACTGAATGAAGTTTTTGTCGAACAAGCTTGGCATCAGGATACGTTGCGATTTCATGTTTAACTATTTTTGGATTGATACCTAGCCTTTCCTCATAAGACCAGGCAAAAACGTCGCAAAATTCTTTGAAAAGATCCGTGTAAATTTGAATCTCTTCGAGGGAGCAATTTGCTTCAACGAAGACATTTTCCATGATGCCAGGGTTTCGGGAGATGTTGATGGGTATAGTTTCAACAATAGTCACCATATTCCCCTTAGCATAAATTTCCTTTGTTGCTAAGAGATTAATAGGACATGGATGATCTCCCGTCATGGTAACGGTGAATTCTCCTGCGTCGATTCGGCTTAACTTTGGGAGAAAGTATGATCTGTGATGAAGATATTCCCAAGGTTTGTCTGGACTAGTCATTGCTTTGATTACTGCTTCGTTAGAAGTGAAGACCAAGTCTAACGAATCAACGTTAGTGAGAGAACCCTGAGCCCAAATAGGTTGTAGAAGCGGATATAACTCTTGTGTAGTAGTCGGATCAGGGTTAGCTAAAGCTTGCTGGACTAAAGAGTACACTATCTCAGTGGAAGACAAGAGCATGGACATGCCGGGGTGCCCTGTCTCATCCATCATGGCTGATGGGGAAGGAAGAATCCAAGGATCCTCAAAGTAAGTCATGCGGAATGACGAAACTTGAAAAATCTCAACCTTATGGTGATTAGATATAAATTTGACATCGTCATGAGGAGGTGGGTAATCGAAGGTACCCATCAAGGACGGGCATAACCCAACTCCTAGGTTAACGACACCTGGTTGAGGATTATCAATCATGGGGACCATGGATGCCCCCAAAGATGGGTCAGGTCTAGAGAAAGACAGTTGATCAATGGTCACTATTCGGCCCTCGTGTGGAAACAATAAGACTCGAAAAACTGTAGCAACCATAAATTGCATAGCATAAGTCCAACTCCATCCTAACAAGAGGTTATAGTCGAGGGGAGCATCAACTACCTCTACTTCGACACACACGGTTTTCCCTCCTAACTGCACAAGGAAAGAAGGAACGATGCCATATGGTCGGAAAGAACTACCGTCGAAAGCAGTGAGGAGAGTAGGTGATGGAGACAAAATGGGCTGGACAATGGCCTTCAAACATGCTAATGACATAACGCATGTTGATGTGCCCTCGTCGACCACCGTGCGGAAGATATTCCGTGTAAAAGTTTTCGTGGGATGAGCCACTACTATATGAAATGCTACATGGTAAGGAAGACAAGGTTTTAAGTCGGTTGTATCTAACATGATGGCACCCAAATTACAAGTCTCAGTAGAGCCCAAAGAGGTTAACAAGGCTTTCCTCTGTGCAGGGCAGCTTTGGAGGACCTCCAAAGAAGACATCACACAAGGGGTTTGTGATAAATCCTCCACCACAGAGTAATTCTGGGCGGCTCGTGCGTTTGGGTTGTGAGAAGCTTTTTTAAATGCACCATTTGGAATGCACGTCATTGTTTCTCCCAACGTCTTCTCAATCTGTAGAGGAAGAGATGGGATATCGGCTTCTTTACCCTTCTTAGAAGCACTTGGTTTACCATACTCATGCGCTCTAGTCATTATGAAAGCATCACCCCTAACCATATATACGTTTGCGAATGAGGGATTGTTTGGAGGAGGGAAGGTTTCTTGGCTGCCCCCTTCTGTGCTTGTAAAGGCTTGAGTTAATTTTTGCCCATGTTGAAATGGATTAGTCAACACTGCCTGTTGTTGCTATGTTACAAACGTTTGGGCCTCTGCAAGTCGAGGACAAAGATGGGTAGGGTGGTCCTCCGCACACAAGTTGCATGGATACCTCGCCTTCTGTTTTTCTATGTTGTCCCCGCCAACATTATCAGTGGGTTTTTTATCCCCCTTACCCTTCTTTCGTTGTTTTTTCTTCCCTTCCGGCTGCTGGGTGGCCTTTGGGTTAGTCGACTGCACGGTGTGTACTTCCGACGTTTGGGTAGGGGGAGCAACCAAAGAAGTATTTTGGCTGGTCGTTTTGTGTTGTATGGAAAACTGTTGCAACTGTTTGGTCAATTTCTCAGCGGGCTTAGTTTGTGCTGAACCAAGAATACCATCGGCATGTGGTCCAACTCTCTGTCTAGTTTTATCTAGTATCGAACGTGGTGCATCTGGCAAGATGTTGTATAATAAACCAGACTGAGAATAGATGAGATCAAACTATTGAGCCCTCATGATGGCATCTTCTTCGGAGAAAACTCCGGAAGTTGGGACATTTTTGGATAATTGTGGGACCAAAGACTTAAGGAACCACTCAAGCAGGAATGTTGGTGGGACTAGTACTTTGATTAGACTCTTCCGGCGTCTCCATTCTCGGATATGATCAGAGATATGGTCTATTTTTGTCTGTTCGAAATTGACGAGCAGCTCTGTGCTAGCGTCGTATCTTATAGGTAACTGGAAATGGTTAAGGAAGGCCATTGCCAGTTCACCAAAAGAAGAGTATCTTGAGCGATTGAGCTCGATGTACCATTTCGCGACACTCCTGATAAGAGTACGTTGAAACAATCACAACTGTATGGAGTCATCTTTCAATGAGTTAGATGAACACCAAAGATGGAAGGTAGTCACATGATCACCTGGATATTCATTAGGCTTGGCCTAGAACTTTGGAATGTCTGAAGGAAACTTCGTTGGCATAGGAGGCAAACGTGGATTGTGACAAATAGGATCATTTAACAACCTTGTCAAATATGGCAAGTGTAAAGTCATCGGGAATGGTAGTTTGGGTTGCTGCTGATAACCTGGGAAAAAGGGTCCTGGAGTTTGACTGGCACCAGGTTGCCAAGAAAAGTTTGGCTGCTGGCTCGGATTCTAGTAGAAACCATGGCCCTGACCAACGTAAGGATTTTTCATCTGCAGAGACATCATCGACTGATTTCCCATAAAGGACATAGAGTGTTGGGCATGCATCATGTTCGAAGGACTTTGGGAAGGATTACCCCATGCCGGTCCTGATGGGAGAGACATAGTAGTCTGTCCAGGGTTCCATTGACTATGGAAAGAATTACCCCAGAATGAAATTCCAGAGGAGGGAATGGATCCTTGTTTTGAGTTCCAAGGTCCTGCTATATGTGCCCCCTGCTCAGGAATAGTACCCTGCGCAGGAGTAGATTGTCCAAAAATGGGATTGCCCCCAGACGGGAAAGTGGTTGATGAGAAAGTGTTGTTACCAAATTTCCTGTTCCAAGAAAATGGTGTCGAACCTACCGACATATTGTGCGCAGGTGTTCCTTGACTCCCTGCTCCAAATAAACTAGTGTGTGTAGGCTGCCCGGTAGACTGCTGATGCAGACCACCAAGCGAAGGGGATGAAGGAGGGATATGACCTCCTGCGTAAGGAAAAACATTAAAAGGGACAGGAGTGCCCCCAAGTTGACCTTGTAGAGGAGCGTTAGAGCTCCCTGCCCCTAGACCCAAAGTCTGTAAAGTGGATTAGGTTAGTGTAGGACTTGTATCCAAACTAGGCATACCATATGAGAACGGAGGGCCTGTCGCACTAGGTGTGAAGGGGGTTGTGGCCGCCGCCATAGACGGGTTCGGTCCACTGTACGACGTAGTTGCATCCGAGACCATGGTGGCTCGGACCGACGATGGTAAGTTAGGAGATGACTCTCCTGTGGTAGAAACTATGGTGGGAATTGAAGAATTCCCAGAAGAAGTAACAACGTTTGTTTCCATAGCTGTGTGAGGCACTGTCTGGGGTTCGTGAAATTGGATTGTTACAATAAAATGTGCCAAGATATCAGTGGTTGGGGTTTCAACCGAGACAATATTGGCGGTTGATTCCTCCGGGAGTTGTTCAGGCACAAAGGTTTGTAACCCAGTCGCTTCAAAAGACCCTTGTTGGTCTAGCTTCCGCCTTAATGGTGGCGGGGGTGGCTCCAATGTAACCGGCGGCAGGACAAGAAGCCTTTGTGACCGACAGAGCTCAGGATCCTCCACTGTGTGAGAATATCCAAGACACGCTAAGGTATTCTAAACATTCAAAAGTAACACACACTAAAAAGAAGCCCCCAAGAGATAAGATAAGCAATCACTAAACTATTTGGAAGAACAGTTACAACAACCAACACTAGAGCAACTTACCGGTGCAAGTGCAACTTGAATACAGAAGCACCCTCTGGGTATACTCTGCAAAGCATGGCCTGATGTTTGTCCTAGGTACCGTGGTATACCCCCGCAGTCACTCGTGTATGTCCCTAAAAAGATTGGCAACTGGGTTGCCAACACGCGAATAGTCACCAAGCAGGTACAGTCGAAAGTCGGTTAGACCACAATGAGCAAGGTATCAAGCCCAAAACCTCTCAAGGGTATCGAGAGAAAATGGTTCGGAAGACAACTGAGGACCTCAAATGGATTTGAGACCCACGAAGCCCCGTGGCAAATGCAAACGATGGAATCCCAAAACAAGCCCTCTATATGTGTTCTCCACTACGATTGGTCCGGCTTTAGAGGGGTTATGTTCCCTACCTTTCCGCACGCAACCTCATGTTTATCCCCTATGTTAGAGGGGGGTCCTGGATAACTTCCATGAAACTATACTTAGACACTCCCTATCTCAGACTCTAATGTTTGGTTTTGAATGGCCTTGAAGAGTTTCCTCTCCAACCTAATTCAAGGCCCTAGTCCTGAACTAGTTTGTGAACCCTACAAACATAAAAGTCTAGTAGATTTTTAAAATTAGCATTGATTTTATGGATTTACCTTACATCAAGGCGTATGAGGGTGAAACTGATCGTGTGTAAAGACAAAAGAAAAAACGAATGAAAAAAGCTGGAAACAAAAGACTTTTACTAAATGCAAAATTTCAACAACTTTTCACAAAAAAAAAATAAATAAATTGTTTTTTTAAATTTTCTAAGATTTCATACAGCAAACTTAAAGGAATTTCGCTCGACTACGAGATACTTATGATCTAAGTGAACTGCAAAAAATTATGAAACAAAATACTTTTCCCTAGTTAATGATGCAGAAACACAACTTTCAACCAAAGAAGAAAATGAAAAGAGATTTTTTTTTTATTCAAGTGCTAGTAAAGCAACAAAGGGAAAATATCGACAAGCAAAAAACCAAGAAAAAAAAATTATGGCTTAAAGAACAGATCGCAAAGAATCAGATTAAAGAATCACATAATGGCAATAAAAAAAACAAAGACTCTCACGCTTGTCTAAAAACCATAATTTTTTTTTTTTTTTGTCAACTATTAACTGAAAAAAAGCAGGCTAAGGGTAAGATGACCTAACCTACTGACTGTTCAAACCTATACTCAAACACCTGAGAGGAATACTTCTTACCAAAGGAAGGGATGACTGCCTCACCCTGAACAAAAAGTAGCCTGTCTAAGCACACGACTGGCACTAAAACAGCATGCGTGCAAACGCGTGCTGAACAGAGACAGAAAGCATGTACACGTGAGCTAACCTTGTATAGGCTGCATGTATATCTAAATTCTAAGGAAAAATATGAAAATAGGCAGTCCAGACCAGGAAGAGGCCTCTGGTATTGATAGCCAGCGTCCCTTGAAGGTTTGGATGCTCTTTCTAATAGAAAAAACAAATAATGTAAGGAATAATAAGGCGAAAAAATACAATCTGAGATAGGACTGTGAACCAGCAAGACTCAGACAGGATTCTAGAAAACCTCCTGAGGATGTGTAATTCTAACAGGGAAGAGGAGGACTGCCTCTAAGGTCTTCTGAATTCCTACACGCTACTTCTATATCTACAACTAGCGTTCACACACGGGTTGTCAGCGGATAGGGAATGGGTACACGCATGCAGGCCTTCTGTAGGTTGCGTGTACCTTTGTGTGTCCCGAAAACTATAGTCAAGCAAAAGTCAGGGAAAGTTGCTATGGAAAACCAGACTCCCTGCTAGCTCAGACTTTACAGAAAAAGACAGGCAAAGAAAAAACAGAAAACCTAATCTTTAAACTACCCAAAAACTTAAATGAATCCAGGAACCCTAAAGAGTATTCTTCCCAGTGGAGTCGCCAATTCTGTTGTTGGGAAAAACACCCCACGGACTAGCAAACTAGGGTCAGACTTGCATGCAGATTTTGACCGAATAGAAACTACTTTTTTACCTACGACCCAAGATTTAAACCCCTTTTTCACAATAAATGCATGTAAAAGGACTACCAACCTTATTACCAGCATTCGATGTAGATCCTTCGTTGCTCTTCGATTACTTGCTTGCGTTGCTCCTTGAACCTGATCTTGGGCTCCTCTTCTTCTGTCCTTCAACTGATTTCCGTTAAATATCCTTTGGCATGAGGACAAGCTAAAGGGTTGGGACAATGGATTACGTAAATGGGTAGACTTTCTTCGCTATATTTTTTTCTCCTTCAAATGGTACTGCTACCCCTTCTTTTATAGGCTAGAAGGAGCTAGGGTTTTGGACGAACCCTCGACCATGCATGGCCAAGAGTTTCAGTTAACTGACCCATAGCTTTTTGTTCCGTCGGAAAATTTCCTTTTTTCGTGCGTTGTTAGGTACACGTGGGCTATTGTGAGTCAGCCAGCGTGCACACGCATGCAGTAATGGGTTAGGGCGTGTGGGCCTTGACACAAGAGGATTTTCAAAGATTTTTTCAACAGAGTTTTGGCAAAGAAGGGATATGAATTAGCATGATGTCAGGTAAGCATTTGTGGTGCAATTTAGGGTTATAACAATCATGCCGAGTGAAACAATAGGTCAGAGTTCATCTCCCAAAGAAACAATCCCATATGAGTCGTATGATCCTAGGATCGTGATCTTTGGGGATGTCAAGTGGAAGATAGAGAAAGTGAAACTTCTCGACCTTGATCTGATGGACCAGGTATTGTTTCCACAAATGAACATTGTCGTGTTTTGGGACTTGGTCCTAGATATAATGGGAGGCATGCAGTTTATATCAAAGACAGAGTTCATCAACCTGTTCAACTCCATAATCATGCACCTTAGGGATATACCAGTGTTCAAGACCACTGGCGAGGTTCCACGGTGCACAAAGTTTTTGATAAGACGAGTGCACGACATAAGATTAGGGATCGTCCAAAGATATATGATTCATGCAGAAGAAATCCACCAGCTCACTGGATTATCTCTAAAGGGTCAGGATGTGTCCAAAAGATTTCAAGGCCCTAGCAAGCATTGGAAGAAGAAAGGAGAAGTTAGCCTATACGAGAAGTTCTAGACACACATAGGTGGAGGAACAAAAAATATTGACCCAATAATTTCGGAGACAGTCCAGAAATATTATTATGTAATTGAGAGAAAGGTCATGCGTTCCTACTACAAGGGCTAATTCACCTTAGATTCTCTTTTAGTATATGAATTATACACAAACATAGTTGTATTCAACTAGTACAACTACCTACTAGAGGAAAGCCTGGTCGCTTGTGAGGAAGCTCAAGAGAAAGGCATAAATTCAACATATGGATACCTACTAGTAGAGTTTGCAATGTGTAAATGGAAGCCACATGTGGGAAGATAGTTCGCAACGACAGACAAAGGTCGCTTAGAAAAAATGTTTGAGTCATGGCATGTAAGGCCAAACCAAGAGAACATGGAGTTCAATAATGTCACCTTTGCAAAATGGTATACTCAGTTAATTGACACAACTCAGCGATGGCGCATACCACATGAGTTGTTGAACCTCAATACCCAAAACATAGCCTTTGGCGTGAATCCCCACAATAACCTTGTCTAGTTGAGGCATGCGAAGCCCGAAGACATCTAGTATGGGTTTCTTCCCTTCTATCTCTATGAGGAAGAATTTGATAAAGAATTCATGTCGTGGAATGACATCAAGCACAATCCATGCATGCACTACCTCTTTCCTGCACTACCTCTTTCTAGAAAAAATTCTCAAGAAAAAGGGGCAAGAAGAAGGAGTAGGGCCAAGTTCCAGCCCAGCAGAGAAGAAACAAAGGGTCCATATTCCAACGAACTCAGAAGACGAAGAGGATGCAAAACCTCTCGAACACAAGAAGAGGATGTTACCTATGTTTCCGCAGCTCCTAGACCAAGCCCTACTATCAGGAAAATATGTCAATGACATCCTAGCGTTTGCTTTCATAAGGGACCCTTCAATTAATAAGCCACAAATAAGTATTCTCCTATAAAGATAACAAATCCACAATTGATATCCTCGGCTATACCTTGTACTAGAGAAGTTGTTGAGTTGCTCAGATTGTGATTAACATCATAGATGATCCTAAGCCAAACACCATTGCATCCACAACCATCATCACTAAGCAACCTCCATCTCCCCCATAAGCCCCATCGCCACCGTAAAACACCACCATTCAATGTCAACGCACTTCGCCCGAGCCCATACAGTTGGATATCCTAGACCCACCTGAAAATGTACCAGAATACACTACCCTGACCTTTGAAGCCTCGAGCCAGTCAACCACTCCATTAGTGTTGTAACATACCCACTACCTATAATAAAAAAATTTCATTGTTTTCTCAACAATGAGAAATCCCCGATTCACAGGTCTTCTATTTACCTACCCGACTCTCTACACATAACTGGGGTCTTATGTTCCTTTTTCTGCCAGCCCCTTCTAGCGTACTGCTGGTCCATGTGACCTACGTTCCTATGACCACCGTCATATGCTTCTATCGGGGTTTCTTCTATCGGGGTTTTGACACCCACAATGTTCTGGCAACTTGAATCACCGATCCCCGATGTGCTCTAGCCCTCTAGGCTAAGCCCTGACCAATGTGACCACTGAGTCCAGGTCCGTAGGCCTACCTCTCGTCGGGGCTATGGGGTTTCCAAGGTCGTAAAACACTTACCCATAGTTTTCCCGATATCTCGAACACTGATTCTCCGTCAAGCTGACAGTTGTTCCCCACTAATCGGGGTTTCGTGGATCACGAATCCGAGGTGCACAATTCACTTTTCACTGGGATCCCCGATATCCCGATGAACTCCAAACGCCGATGGGTTAACTCTTGGTCAGGATTTTCTCCGACGGCGCAAATCTCTACTATGTGTCCTCTAAATGAACGGTCCCGATTTTCTCAGGGGTTCATTACTTGAAATGTCTCGAGTTCCTTGTTCTCAGGAACTCCGATTTACCGATTCCTGACTCTCCCCGTAGGTCTGACACCTGTCCTCCGCTAGTTCCACTTGGGGTCCACACAACTCTCCTATCGGGATTTCACGCATCGTGGTTTCAAATTACGAGGGTTTCTTCCCTTCGAAATCCCCGATGCTCTAAACCTCGACCCTTCTGGATCTACTGACACGCGTCCTCTGCAATGAACGGTTCAGATCGTGTCGTGAAATTGCGTATCGCGATTCCAAGCGGCAAAATTTCCTTTCTCTCGCAAACCCCTATTCCTCGATGCTCGACTTCTTTGGATCTCCTGACACGCATCCTCAACTATGGACAGCTCAGACCCTCTCGTGGCTTCATCACTCATGACTTGGAACCTCCAATCTTTGGACTCCTACCCAGCGAACCTACGAACTCACGAGATTTCCGGATCTCTGCCACATGTCCTTCTCGGATGGACGGTTCTGATCCCCTCGTGGCTTCGCCACTCGCGACTTGGAATCTCCAATCTTTGGACTCCTACCCAGCGAACCTACGAGATCATGAGATTTTCGGATCTCTTCCACCTGTCCTTATCGGATGGACGGTTCTGATCCTCTCGTGGCTTCACCACTCGCGACTTGGAACCTCCAATCTTTGGACTCCTACCCAGCGAACCTACGATCTCACGAGATTTCCATATCTCTACCACCTGTCCTTCTCGGATGGACAGTTCTGATCCTCTCGTGGCTTCGCCACTATTCATGAGGCTTAGCCCTCATCTACCTCCCTATAGATCTAACGACTGTCGGGTTCCCTAGCTAATATCTGATGGTTCAGATCGGTCCCGATGCCACGCCCTTTCCTACTACTCTTTGGACGTGGAAAAACCAATGGTCCAGGTGTTCTCATGGAGTCTGGGGATGTACGACTCAAGTTTCCTCTCTATTAACGAAGATAGAGGGAAAAAGGTTTACTGGCACTTAACGCCCTCGTTTATTCCCTTGAATCAATGATCGTGAATGACCGCAGACTCTCTAACAGGGTCTCATCTGTTGATCAATACTTAACCCTACACTGCTACCTTGGGATTTTAGAGGGTCGTTCCTCTTTAGACAGGGTTGTTAAGTCTTGTGCATTCAGGCCCCTTTTCTGGGTCCTTTGTGAACCTTTCTAGGGAGGAAATATCTGTGAAGCGATCTGTACCGGGTATCCCTGAGACAGATAAGGGAAACAACTACCCGAGAATGGGTTGGGAACCTAATTTAATTCGATCTAGGCATAAATGAAGTTGCTTCATCCACGCACATCATGCGTGGTTCCCTCTGTTATGAGCATATATCTATTCATTCTCATTAAGCACTGCAAAGACATTATTACATAGAAATCATTCATAATTTGACAGTTCTATGAGCATATGTATGCATATACCAGTCTATGAATTTCAAGATACAATGTATATAAAACACTTATCAGAAATAACACCAGACGTGAGTGCGACTACTGAGAGGGGTGCTCGTTTCCACCCAACCATAGGCTCAGCGACTCCCAAAGGATTTACCACTAGCCACCCCCGAGCTGAGACCACGATGCTCTGAGACTGCGTCTCTCTGTCTGCCAGTGACCAAGAGAGAAGGTTGCAATCCTTCCTCTCTGCTATCACTCACTCTGCGTGTAAAAATTTCCAGAGTTCCCCTTGCGTCTTCCCTCTTCCCCATCGCTTCTGCCATACGCCTTATCCTCTCGCGATGTTGCGTGTGGCATGATTACCCTCGTGCCAATCAAGCCTGACGGCTCTATGGATGGGCGGTTCACCATCCCATCCCTCATCAAGTCGCCCGCCTACCAGCCTGCGAGACATTAAATTTGGGGGCCAGCGAGCCGCTTTTGGTTCTCCGGGCCAGTGGAGTCCAAATACGGTATTCATTCAGGGTGGAAGTTAACACCACCTTTTCAGGAGCCTTCCACCGCCATCGTGGTCTCTTTTCTTCACATCCCCTCTCAGCAGTCCTGCATAAATTCAAAATATTATTCACATTCATTGACCTCTACCTACAGGTTCATTTACATCACATATTCATACTTATGAGTTTGCCATAGTCCTTGGCCAGTCTAGTTATATTTACAATCTGGGGGAAACAGGGTGTTACAAGTACCCATTCCATGCACTATGCCTTCGACAGAGAGTCAATTGTTCCAATACCACAAGTTCCAGGAACCTAGAGTCCTCTCTCAACAATCAATATTGAGATTCTCATCAACAGAAGAGAAACTACATAAGTTTCATTATAGAAAGAGGAAGGAGGACATATGGTTCAAAAGGAATCTTAAACTAAATTGGGGAATAGAACAATATATTTGGAGGAAGAGATGGAGTGAGTATTCTAGGATCCACAATGATGAGCAGAATTGTTGCATCTTTTCCTTGCCAAGAATTTTTTTTCCCTCAATTTCCATCGACTCTAAAGGCTATACTTGCACATCAACTGCAAGGTCCATTCCCATGATAAGAAGAGTTGGATAAACCCTCCACACAATCGATGTCCAGTGGAATGACACTACATGTATGAGTACCCCTAGATGTCACTCCTTCATAGGGTGAACTCACTCAATTACCAACAACACAACTGGTAGGAATAATCAGAGCCTCAACTGAGCAACTGGAGTAGAGGATCCATCATGCTAAATGAGAGGAACACTTCTAGAAACAAAAAGGACTCCTTGCTCAAGAACAATGAATGCAGGAGGAATACTCAAAGGTTTGAGTTGAACAAAAGGTGGAAAAGGTAATGGAAAAACTCTTAGAGGCCCAGAAAACAGTCAGAAAGACAACACCTCTGCTGCCAGAATCCAACACAACTATTGAGTCTATGGAGAAGATCAAATTAATTCATGTATATTGATAAAAACTAGTATAAAGAGAAGAAAATATTTAGGAAAAACTACAAGATGGTAAGAAAGAAGTTGAATTGAAACCCAGGATGCTACGAGAGAAAATGGAGAAAATTGTGTTGGAAGGGAACAACACAAGATAAACCTTGCAAAAACATATTGAAAAATGCACAAATATCTTCAAAGAGGTTAGCGATTGGATGGGAATCATTTCAAGGCACAACCAAACATTGGAGGACTCACTTTTAAAGATCCAATCACTCAATGAAGAAGTATCCAGTACCTTGGATCTGCTGGAACAACAAGAGAAATTTGACAAAATCCAATAGGCGTACAATGACCTTACTACACTGTATGAATCCCAAACTGTGGATAAGAAGGAACTTCAAGATTTTCAACCTATAGTCCAGACAAAATATCTACATATGCATCAAGTGGATTCCATGGATGACTTATAATGGAAATCTTTAGTTGTTTCAAAACCAAAAGAGTGCATCACAGATGCCACTCATCAGTTTTTTGCTAAAGCTTCACTGCTTTCCAGGAAGTGGTAGTACAAAGTGGACAACTTTAAAGAATTTAGGAAGAGAGCTCTATAACTTGTACTTGAGTTGGGCCCTTCATTTGAAGAAGATAAAGCAGAACTAGGCCAACCTGGAAACAAAAGAAATTCAAAACCAGAAGGAAAGAGAGAACAACAAGACAACCAAAATACCACAGAAAAGATGAAGACTTGACTCAGGGTGAGTCAAGGATTGTGGTCGGAGCCTACTAGGCCCTTCCATTTGTTGAATAGAAGTTGCACACAACACATTGTAGCTTCATTTTGGAGAACATAAGATGCAGAAGTTGTGGAGGATCTAGACAACAAACAAAATAAATAAACAAAAAGTAGTTGGAAGGAAAACACAACTCCAATATGGAGGAAAGAATTTGCAACAAGATCAAGAAGAATAAATAACTCCCTGGTTCTCAACCAACAAACCAAAAGATCATATTATATATATGAGACTGATAGGATTGTAAAAGGGTTGTTGTTGTTGGGTTGTAGTATTGTTTTTGTTTTCTAGGGTTATTAGTATGGAATTATTTATGTTATCATTGTTGTTGTTGTTGTGACGATATTCACTGTTGTAATGGTCTATACTATTAGCATAGATAATTTTAGGAGATTTGGGTAAGAACCAGAATATCAATGTATTGGAGTTTTGTATCAGTCTAGATGTAAAGAAGTAAGAGACTGCAATATTGTGTCATATCCAATGAAGAACATCCTCTGAGTACCTGTGTATGAGGATCGAGCTATGAGAAGAACCTGATATGTTAGTATAATTGGAGGCATAAACATTGAATATATATATCTTTTGTATTTAGTCCTAATGCATGAATGGAATGTTTTTTAGTATTATATTTATGTCTGATATACCTAAATGTTTCTTTATGAATGGCAACACAACTCTATTTCTTTATTCATAGATATGAATTGTTCAATATTGTTAAAGGTTTGATCTCTCTTGCGCAAGATTACAGTGAACCTTTATAATTCAGGGGTCTGTCTAAGTATTCTCCTTACCCTTCCCTCTCTTTCTTGTCTCATTTTCACTTTGGGTGAGACTTCTTCCCTCCAGGGAAAATGAAAATTCCATATCTCTAGACTACTTTGGTAGCTTTTGTTGGTAACCTAAGAAGGACCCTGGCCTGAACACTTTTACGCCAACAATTATCACAAGTTTTTCAAAAATTATTCTCAAATAGCAACACCTCTAACAATGTTATTAAAAAAGGAGGCATTTTCTTGGACTAAAGAAGAAACCAATTATTTATAGGACTTAAGTAGTTTATGTGTACAAATACTATCTTGCCAATGCATCACTTCACAAAAATATTTATTGTCGATTTGGTTCCTTAGGGCATGGCATTAGTGTAGTTTTAATATAGGAAGTAATGCCCCTTACCTTTGAAAGAAACCAACTTAAAGGAAATAAGTTACTCAAACACATTTATGAAAATAAAAAAGTTGTCCATATTACATGTAGCTAATAAATGGAACCCTTACCTAATAGGAATATGATTCAAGGTAAAAACAAATAATCTTAGTTTGAATTCCTTATTGGAACAAAGATTATCTTTAGAATGGAAAAAAATGAGTCACAAATATTCTAGGGTATGAATTTTAAATTATATATAAAAAAGGGAGGGAAATGGTGGGAGATTGATTTTGAAGTAAAAAATAAGCCACAAAGTGATAACTATGTCTTATTTCTTTTCCACAATCTAATTGGGTCGAAGAACTAGGGATAGAATGGAACCAAGAGAAAAAGGTATGCAAGATTATTAAACAACTACAAGAGAACCCAATTTCATTATATAAACTTGTGTGGAAGAATGATTCATAGTGGTATCATGATCACCTATATTTATGTAAGAATTCTCAACTGAAAAAGATATTTCTTTTGGAATTTCATACTTCTCCTTAGATAGGAGGAGATTCAGGGTTCCTAAAAACTCGCCACAAGATCAAGAAGGTTTTTTTTAGGGAATATATTAAAACTGATATTCAAAAGTTTGTGGTTGAATGTGTGGTTTTCCAATAGAATAAGGGAAATACAATAAATATCTTATATCTCCTACAACCATTAGCCATACCAATTCAACATTCATAATAGTTTTCAACTGATTTTACTACAGGTCTAACCAAGACTAAAAGAAATAATTCCATCATAGTTGTGGTGGCTTGAATCACAAAGTATGCCCATTTTATCTCTCTTTCTCATACTTTTAAAGAAAGTACAATAACTATGAAATTCATGGAAATAGTTTAGAAGCCATATGAAGTCCCCAATATTATTGTAAGTGATAGAGATCCAAACAAGTAATTTCATAATAAATTATTTTCTTGTTTGGGTACTCAATTGTCTCACATCTACTCTTACCATCCTAAATTGGATGGGAAAATTGATATTGTGAATACATGTCTAAAAGGGTACCTTCATTAATTTATGTATGATAAATAGACACAATGGGTCAAGTGGTTTCCCTTCGAAGAATGGTGGTACAACACATCCTTCCATTATTCATAAAAAAATGTCCCCATTTATGCCACTTTATGTCTATCACCCTCCATCCTTGGCATCACCTTTTAGACTTAAAGTGAAGGTTCAATAAGTGAAGGAATACACAGAGAAATAATAATAGGTTATCCAACTATTGGAGGACAACTTGGCTATAATACAAAATAGGATGAAACAATAAGAAGGTCAACATAATAGTGAAAGTAAATTTGAAGTGGAGAATTGGGTATTTTTTAGTATACAACCATCTAAATAGATGTTCATCGAGAAATAAAAAAAGAATAATAATGTAGCACCCAAGTACTATGGTCCCTATATGGTATTGCAAAGGACTGTAAGTATATCTAAGAAATTTAATTTTCATGCATGTACATCTGTACATACAATATTTCATGTTTCTTTCTTAAAGAAGGTAATTAGTGACAAGATTCCATTTTATACTATTTTACCAGATATTAATGAAGAAGGTAAAATAATGCTAGAATTAAAAAAATCCTTCAAACAAGGATCATGCAACAAAGAAATAAAGAAATTAATAATAATGTCTATGATGATTAATTTCCACTGAGACCAATTTTTCTATCAGACCTTAAGAAGGTAAGAGTTACTTTGATTTCCTTAAAATTTTGTTTCTTTGCTCAAAAAAATTTAAAAGAAGCATTCCAAGGTCACCATAGTTTTGATGACTTAGGAGGTTAGGAAGGTCAGTATTGTGTAAAATATTTTTAAATTGGGATATAATTTGGGAATAGGAAGGGAAATCTAAGAGTAAGTGTTTTTCATATTCATCCCTCTTAGTGTCACAAATATGGCAGATCCTTTCATCCCATGGTGTTTTTGGAATTGTCCAATTCTCAGTTTCACTATGTAGCTCATGAGAGTTTGTTATTATTTTCAAAATGTTGATTTTATTCTTTTCACTTCTAAACAATCAGAGGTACTTTTCATCTCCTAAATTATGGTTAACCACCTCCTTTGTGTATCCTAGTTTCCTTTTATCCTGTAATTATTTATCGCACCACATATTCTCCTTAAATTTATATGTGCTAATATTTTTAATATTATCGATATTCTACATGATGGATTCTTCTTGTATTGCCCAATGATTTAGCCAATATTTGACATCTTTATTCCATTCTCGCTTGAGTTGTTGGTGGTTTTGGCTAGAGTTAGAATAAATCTTATGGATCCTCTTGTCATCCATGTTCTTTATCTTTTTCTTGTAAGTTAGATATATAATCATAGCAATACTCTCGATGGGAGGGATGCTTTCTTCTATGAGGAGGATATGATAGGGTGTATTGCACTAAGTACCTCATCAAGTGGAATAACCTACCATTATAATATGTGACATGTCGATATGAGTTATTCATGTAGAAATATCCACAACTAGTTAAGTGTTGATGAAAACACTTGTTTGAAGGAGAGGTGAATGTTAATAACTAGATATTGAGTTATTACATTTATATTGTTATACTAGTGTTATCCTTATTGGTCGACTAGATCCATTAATTGAAATTGTACCATATGTATCCTATATATACCAAGGAGACCTAGTCTTATAAACAATATCATCTTGTGTGTAGCATCCTCAACCCCAAGATGGGACACACCACACAACAATATGACTTCTTTCACATCTACAATTTTCAATTTCTCTTTGAATTTTTCCCCTTACAACTCTAATACCATTAAGTTGATGAAATGTTTTGCATATTAATGTAAGTATGCATTTATAACAACAAATATATACATAAAAATTTATATAGGAAAAAACCCATAACAAAAATAACATAAATATTCACATATTAACTATTGCAAACACATATAAGACACTTATGTTTTGTAATTCACCAACTGGATTTAGGCCTCAGACATTCCTCCTAGCCATAGACTCTATTTCTCATAAAATCTTAGTAACAATACACCCACGCGATGGGGATAAACGTCCACCAGAGCCAAGGCTTCTTGAGCCAGAATAAGGTCTAACATATATCCAAATCAAGCTTAGGTCAGGTTCCAACTTCAACAACTATCGTACAACCTCTCATTTCCCATAGTCTATCCCACTCTATGAAGTTTATGCCTTCTTTTCTCAATGGTCCTTTGGCAGTTCCACTTCCATTTTAGGGCTTCAACAATAGGCTCGACAAAAAGTCTCAAAGCTATGTAGATACCACCTAGCACAAAGGGAAAAAAAATTCCAAAATTTCTCTCACCCATAGAGTGTTCTCACAGGCCTAACAACCTGCTTCTTCAACTCAAACTACCCAAGTTTACTGGTTACAATCATATCCAAAGATTCCAAAGTATAGTTACTTCTATGGATGGAAAGAGTGAATGTGATAGGAATGAGAATGATGAGAGAATGATTAGAATGATGGGAAAATACACTAGATTCCCACAATATATTTCCATGTTCCCAACTTGACACTCGTCATGATTGGATCTACATGGTCCCCACTTCGTGATACATTCCCAAACTTTAGGAACTTACAGTAAATATATATCCCATAAATTAGAATTTAGGAAATATTATTAAAATATTACCTTGGCTTAAGCCCTCTTATCTTAGCTCCTCTTCCTAGACTCTTAGTTCCCTTTCCTTCTAGTGTGGAGTTCTATCCCCCAATACTCTTTTTTTCTAGTTGGTTTTTAGCAGTGATGTATTTATATTAATAATCTGACTGTGATTATGTATTATAATGATAGGCTCGCTAGCCTTTTACCATCCAATCACTCCATCCTAACAACCATATAGTCACCCTGGTCTCAAAACATGTATACAAAGGTACTCTGGCCCAAACTTTCTTAGCTCGCCAACCTATATATACATTGACAATTGGGGTTTGGCCCAGGGGTATTAAATTGTACATGTGTTATAATGTAAAAGCAGGTTCCCACCTTCAATAGGCTTAACATTAATTCTTCGATATAATTTTCAAGGCATGGAGTTACTTCTCTTTCCTCAAGCTATTTTGGTGTTTGTTGCCTAACATGTAGTAGCATCGGCAACATTTTACAAGTCACGGGATTGGTTTCTTTATATAGGGAGTTGACAAGTTTTGTTCTTACTTTGAAAGTGTTTACACCATGTTTAGGGGTGCTTCATGAGATGTGGGGTACATGGTGTACAATTAACCCTTGTATTGTTAGTGACAAATTTGCATATAGGAAGTGGTCGATGATGTATTTTCACATTAGATATGGATTGCTCAGTGGATTCTTGAACTCAGTTTGGTTCTTACATGATATTCTTCCCTAGGTCATGGGAGATCTCACGAAATATTTGGTGACATTATACATGATGGCCACATGGAGATGGATACTTCCTTGGAGAAATACCTACTTAGGTGTAGGATTATTTTCAACATTAGAGGATGGAATTAGGTCTTATATAGCATAAGGTATCCAAAATTATTTCATGGAGGATTCAAGTTGGCTTGGGGATTCTTATATTGTGATAATGTTCATGAAAGGGGAGTAGACCTACCAAAGTACATGGATTGGGAATATTTTTAGTGTGTTTGGAGTCTTGTATTAAGATATTAACATGCGTGACCTTAGAGTGTAGTGCTCCACATGTGTGATATTGCATGTGTTATTATAAGTTTCTTGTAAGGGAATTGGCCTACATATGCATTGTTTTCCTCCATTAGCTATTATATATAGAGAAGAAGGATAGAGTCCTTCATTATTCATTAATAAATCATTATTCTTCATTCTTGTGTTACATATGTGATAAACAGAAGCAAAACATTTCTCCTATATCTCTTGGATCTTTCTATGTAGTTGATCTCTCTTTATATTGGAGTCACTAGGGTTTCTTGAGATTGTTGTAACATCTCAAAGACTAGTGTTATGGTTTCATCCATTGGAAATTTGGATATTAAATTTTTGAGATGAAACCCTAAGTTGTACTTTTTGAAGTGAATATTTTGAGATGAAACCCTAAGTTGTATTAAATGAAACCCTAAGTTGTATTAAATGTGTCATGCATGTTTCCTGGATCTCCTTGGTCTAAGATATAATTTTATTTGTTTCCCATAGCTAGCGTTTGTAATACATGGACAATTGTAGAATACTTATGATAAGGCTATGGTGTGTACATGAAATTCATTTTTTTTAATAATTATGAATTTTCCATCCATCCAATGGTTATTTTAGATTTGATTTTCAACTATCTATATTCTTCATGGTTTGTAATTTCTAGATTTACATGTCTTACTAACTTTACATAAGTTAAGGGTGAATGTGATAAGTGATTGAACATTATAATAGAAGAATATAAGTTTTTATTTACATTATCTTTATAACTATAAAAAAAAAATTCATATGTTTTATATGCATGACAAGTTTTCCTTAGAGGGATACAAATTATTGGAACACATTCATATCTTATCTCTTGAATTGAATAGTGGATTGAGGTTGTTAGGAGTTGAAATATAGTCCATTTTCGTTGATATAGTTTTTTTTATTTCATAACATACTTAAGGATCTAAATTCACATGGTTAAGATTTGGGAAACCTCTACGAAAGAGTTGAAATTTTAGAGTTTCACTAAAAACCATTAATTTCCCTAGTGAGGAAAATTTCTATATGAAAATGATATGAAATTGGAATATTTTTCCTCTTCTTGACTAGGTCAAAAGGTGAATGAAATATTATTGTGAGCAGCACACTCTCTACATAGGGTCTCTCTACACAATAGAAGTAGGTAGATAAAATATTAAAACACTATAGATATATATTCACCTCACCTAGAGGGGTGCCTCTACATTGTCAAGTAAAGCTTAGAATCAATGATTTGACACGTAATTCTCCTACAACTAACAACCTAGTATATATATTCTCTCTTCTAGAGAATGAAGAAATGAAATATTGGATTTAGTAGCTAATCTAATAGGGCCACATTCAACCAATCCCCTTTCCTTTTATGATCCCAATTGTGCTAGGTCAAAAGAGGGATGGGGCATTAGTAGTTTGTATTGATTATATAGTCTTAAGAAAATCAAATTCAAGGGATGATATCCAATCAAATAGATGGAATTTCTTCTTGATCAACTTATGGATGCCAAATTGTTCAATAACATTGACATAAAATAAAACTATCACTATGTGCCAATTAAGTAAACTGATATATGGATGACATCATTCAAGTAAAAAGAAAGCATCTTTGAGTGGTTGGTCATGTCTTATAACTTGAATGATTCCCAATTTTTTTTTATGAGGATGATGTATGATATACTATGACCATTGACAAATTCCTTTATAGTTGTATATCTAGATTATATCCTCATATTCAATAGAACTTATGTGAACCATTTTAAACACATTCAATAAGTTTTGAGAACCTCATGATAACACAATTTGTATTTCAATCTCGAGAAGTTATCATATGACATGCAAAAAAACTAGTATATAGGATACATCATGGAGAAGCATGGTATACATGTGGATCAAACCATAATCAAAGTCATTCATGATTCTATAGCACTGTATACCGTAACAAATATCCACAACTTCTTATTCCTTTCCAACTTATACCATAAGTTTTTGTTTGGGTTCTATCATATTTCTTGGTTCCAAATCCAACTAAAAAAGGGTGGAGCCAAAGAAAATTTTGTTTGGACCAATTCACAATAGAAAGAATTTGGTGATCTAGAACATCACCCGTGTTTTAGACAACTCTACATTCTAGAAAACCTACATCATAATTTTGTTATTGACATACATGATTTAGATTATTCTATTGATATAATTGGTCTTATAAACATGGGCATCAACTAGCATATCAAAAAAATACATTATTAGATGATTTTTCAATCTATCCCACCCATGACAAGGAAATGCACTCCATTATCTAGGCATGATGACAAAGGAAGCATTATATTTTGTGAAATGAAATTATCATGACACTAATCAAAATCTCCTACAATTCATGTAGACGTAATGGAAGTTGTATAATTTCCACCATTAGAATTTTTCCATTTATCTGAAATAAGTCCACTTGAAGATTTAGTACAAAAAGGGAAGCATCAATCTTAAGTACCGAATACATGAATAAAAAAACACCATAATAGTTCCAAGAAAAATGTAGAGGAAACCAAACTTTATTATATGCAAACCCTTTCCCCTTGGGTACCTCCCTAGGTACCCCATATTATTCCCCCTAGCTACACTACAATCAACCAAGTTTCAAACTACCTCAAAAGATATTTAACTGTGGTGTTAACCAGAATATTTAAATCTTATGGACATGAGAATTCTACTTGGCCCTAATAGTATGAAAATAACCTTAAATTCATTTATACATATCAAAGACTAAGTGTAGGTAAACAAGTTCCATACTTACACCTATAGGATTAATATATATGGAATTTTGGGCTATCTATGTGTAAATGCATTCAAGCAAGTTTGGGAAGCTAATTTTGGAGGAACATTAAAGTCACATGGTAGGGAACTTTAGTGTGTAGACGACAATCACAATTTGTAGAAGTAATTTTAATAGGTAAAGCTAAGACATGAAATGATTATTTATATGAAATGGTGCACTTATTGTGCCATTACCAAACCTATGTTCAAGAAGAACGACTTGCACACTCCTCTACCTACCCTAAATAGGTTGTGGGAGTCAGTCTCTATGGATTACATGTTAGTATTTCTCTCAACCAAGTTTGTTCATGAGTGTGTATTTGTGGTGGTTGATTGATTCTCTAAGATGATCATTTTTTCACTCTAAAAGAAGAGAATTAGAGTAGAATCCACAACTAATATATTCTTAGATAATTTTTGGGTTCATTTTGGGATACCACAGAGCACTATTTTAGATATCAATAATATGTTTATGAGTACTTTTCGGTCCATCCTATCATGACTAATAGACACCAGGATTACCAAATTGATTTCCTTCAATCCAAAAACTTACAGAAAGATATTCAATAGGATGATTTTTCATATATTAATAATGTACAACTAAAAGCATACATATAAATGGGATGAGTCACTTCCTTCTGTTTAACATAGTTACAATTGACCTCTTCACATATCTGTTGGCCACAACCATTTTTAGGTGTTCTTGGGGTTTTATCCATTGGTCCTATCTGATGTAGTTTTACATGTTGGATATATATATTAATATTCCTCCCATGCTTAGACTGAGTAAGATACATAAAAAAAATTATTGAATGGATCCACCATGTCTATTAAGAAATTGATCATATTTTATAGAAAAAAAATGCTAAGACATAAGTAGTGACACGATCAACATTGAGTTCAACACAAGTTTTAGGTTTTTGATAATGGATATTTTCACTTTCATAAATAATGCCTCATATATCCTCATTAACAACTCATACCACTCTATATGGGCCTTACATGATCACCAGTTATATGGATGAGAAATCCTTCAAATTGAACATTCTAGCTTTCCTTAGATTGTTGGAAATATTGTTGTCATTGATTTCAAAGAAAGGGGGAGCATATATATGTCTAATATAAGTATCACAATCCTACAAATGTCCAATATAAATATTTCAAGATAAATATTTTTGAAATTATTACTTTTGGATTTTTTTTTATCAGTTTGGATACCTTATATTTGAAGGAATGTTTACCCTACATACGTAGAACAAATGGGAGAACATGTTATATTGTTGGGAATATTACTCTGATACCTTTCCAACAATATATTGCATTCCCTATAACTCCCTATAAATGAGGAGATATGAATTTTTATGTCTAACAACCCAACAAGAAAATTGAGGCCGGCTAAACCAATATTTACAGGTCAATGTTGAAAGTGGGGATAAAATTACTATAAATACAAGATCGATTTTTGCATTTGTAGAGAAAGAAAGAAAGAGATCAATTATGAGGTTAACAAAATTGATATGAGGTGTTCTAAATGTTTTCGGGTGTCTTTCTAGTGTGAAATATAAGTATAAGGGATTTTCTTGAGTTATTTCTTATTATCAAGGTACACTATCAACGACTGAAGGTTTGTGATGTTGACATGTGCATTTTTTTTTATTGGTGGACGTTTCTGTCAATGATTACATTCAAGGAATAATTCTACGAGGCTTTCTAGGGTTTGAAGGATTGTCTATGGAATGAATAATGTAGGTTAATTAAAACTTTCTCTACATATGAAGATCTTGGATTGGTATATACACATATCTTATTGAGTTGGTGATTAGTTGAGGAGATTTGTGTCTCCAGCAGGTTGTACACTACATCTTGTTGAGTTGGTGCTCAATTGAGGAGATTGGTTTCTCTATTAGGTTGGTGTCTATATCTTACTGATTTGGTGCTTATTTAAGGAGATCAGTGTCTCTAGTAGGTTGGTTTCTACAACATTTTTAACATTAGGCTCATGCCTACAAAAATTTATAAAGATACATTCATGGATTTATCCCACAAGGGTTTACACATTAACCTATTTGCATTGTGATTTGAATTTATATGTGATTATTGTTTCTCATCTAATGATTGATTATGAATGGTTAAATGAAGTAAAAAGTATTGTATAATGATTCAAGCCCCACCTCTCATTGTAAGAATAAGTTCAACAATTGGTATTGGAGTAGGTTCCTTCAGAAATAGTTTAACCATTGTAAGGTAGATCTCAAGAAAAGATGGATTTTAAGGAAGATATCTCTATAAACAAAGATCCTTTGTTTGATGGGACAAAATATGCATCGTGGAGTATAAGAATGAACATATATTTGAAGGCCCCTGGGTTTGGTATTTTCGAATCGGTCACAAGAGGTTATACAGATGAAGTTTGGAAGAAATCAAGTAAAAACAATTAAAAAACAATAGATGTCATCTTGAGTGGCCTATCAGGTTATGAGACTGCCAAGATAATGAAGAGTACATCAGCCAAAAGTTTTTTGGAAAATCTAAAAAACATTTATGAAGAGATATATGGTGATTGTTATAGCTTTGAATCAGGGATATAAGAAGAACAATTTGTGAGGAAGATAAAAACAATAGCTAACACATACAAAGGTAAGTTACACTTCAAATTCTTTAAGTGTGGTAGAATATGATATTTTTCTACTAAGTGTCCATATGAAGAAAGGGAAGACAATGATTATGAAGAAAAATATGTATCCATAACCATAGAAAAAAATAATGTTCATGAACAAAATGAAGATAATCAGAAATTAAAAAATATATATATTAAGAAGAAGAAGATATTGAAACAAAACTTGTTAGTGCCTTATAATAAATAGAGAGGCTTAGGAAAAAGAATATAAAGAAGATAGATAAATTGCATTAATATGAAGAGGAGGATTGTGATCTTGAAGAGATAAAGAAGATAGTTATCATCCTGAAGAATCAACTAGAAGAGGCAAAAAGGATAGACAAAGTGGTGAGAAGTCGGATAAAATAAAGGGAAGAAAATTGTGAGAATCTAGAGGATGAAATCATTTCATTGAGAAAGGAACTAGAGAAAACAATTGATCAATTGAATAGAACCTTGAAGTTTGGAAAGAGTACTTAAATATTAGATAATATTCTAATTTTCCAAAGGTCACCATTCATCAATATAGGTCTTGGATATGATGAAAAACAAAAGACCCCTAAGTGAGATGCAAACACTAGAATGATAGGGTTTTCCACCTTTAGAGTGGTAATGAAAATGATGCAATTGTATATTATCCAAATTAAATATCTAGTAATAAGAAACAACATTGACCACAACAAACACAAATATATTTTAGATATACAACAAATAAAAACTATAAATAAGTCTACTATCAAATTAAAAATATAGCCGAAAAAACAACAACACATTTCACTATGTTTATTCAAAATATCAATGCTCAATCCTCTTGATTTTTACTACATTCATACACTAACTCTAAGAGCCTATTGAATCTAAAACATAGAGAGAGAAAATATCCTATCACATCAAACACCCAAATGTTCAATTTTCATAATAATTGTTAGAAGTTGATATAATAAAAGTTCACATCCAAAACATACAATAGGGTGTTGCAAACAATACAAAGGATTAGATGGGTGGGAGAGTTTCCCGTCTCTAAAAAAGTTGGGAAAATACCTACTACTCAACTTCATTTTCCTCCTAATAAAGCATGAAAAACATGTTTTACATGAGTAGACGAGGAAAATTTGAGAGCATAAACAAGTGAAAAAATAATACATGTCCAAAAATAATACATGTCTAGGATAGTTTTTTTTTGTTTTTTGTTTCTTATCATCATTAATTGTTGTGATGATTGCGATTTTTTCTTTTTAACCAATTTTGTTGATTCCTCCCTTGGATCTAAGTGGGTGTGACTATATTTTATTCCCTTTAACATGGTCATGACAACTATTTCCTTTATCTAGAGGATCTTGAGATGTATCCTTATCTTCTTCTTCCTCACATTGATCACCCTAACTCATGTGAGTTTGGGGGGTTCTCAAGAGAGTTTTTATTGGATTACTGAGAGGGGGGGTTGAATCAATAATGAGCAATTTATACCACTTATTAATCATTTAAACCACAATGAATATTATCTCAACTTATTCAATAATGGTCACCAGTTCATCATCAATATATTATTGCATCATAAAAATTAACATCCATCAGAGAATAATGAAAAATAATAAAGACATCCACACAATACACACTACCCCAATATTTATGTGGAAGCCCAATGTGGGAGAAAACCAAAGAATTATTTTCTTATGTCTCAAGAATTGGATTCAAGGAAGCACCAACTTCCAACTCTCTAGCTCCAACCCCCCATTTTCTCAGGATCCAACCCGAAGGAGGCTACAAACCCTTAGGTTCTCTGGATACAACCCCCTGGGTTCTTCGACAACAATCGAAAAGTGGCTATAACCATATAGTTTTCAGGTTCCAACATGAAGTAAAATACAACTCCCTAATTCTCCGACACCAACTAGAAGAAGGATATAATCCCCTTTCTTTTCCCCGTCCAACCACACTGAAATATAAAATCCAAATGTAGCCAATGTCATTGAATCAATCACTACCACTGTCACTCTATCACTGTCATCATGTAACCTGTCAACTTTTTCAACTTTTCATTGTCAAAACAAAATATACCATGGATGAATCATGCATTAACCTATACCTCAACCTGTACCATCAACCATTGGATCAACCATGCACCAAACATGTACCAATAGTTTTTACCAACACAAGTACATCAAATATGCACAATACAACCTTTCACAACAAATTGTCTCATCAATCTCATCAACCAAATCAGATTTACTCAACAAGATCAATCACCAATACAAATTTCAACCATATGCATGATATCACCAAGATGTGCATCAACCAAGACTACTCAAAAACATCAACAAGATGTACCACAATCTATATTTTCTTCCAAAAGTATACCAAGTCATATATTCCACATCATCCATAAACCACGTGCCAACAATACTACACAAATGTCTATAACAAGAATACCAACAAGTGCCTCTAACAATGTACATAGCATATACTGATCATATACCAACAACCTGTACCAAGAATCTCCTCAATATATCATATTTGATAACATAGATCTCACACTCAATAGAACAATAATATCACTCAAACCATATGCATCTATGTCTCTCTAGTCATGTGTCGTACATGTGCATACAATCATAATCATGTGTAATAAACCCTCACATGGACTAGACATCAAACCCTCAGTGTTATGCAGCCTCAAAATAAACCAAAAACTTCAACAACACATCACAAACAAAATCCCTCAACCATGTACCACAAAATCCCTCAACCATGTACCAATAAATAAAATATATTCCAGCAAGATGTACCAATTATAAATACCATACATACCAACAATGTATTTCTGTAGATCTAGCTCATATAGTAAATTCCATACAACTAAAAACCTCTCTAGGTAAAATCCTCAATATCCCATAACCATGTCTCATGCAAACAACAATATACAACTACACATAAGAATATGACATACCTTTTGAACCTGTAGATAGATATGTTGTACCTGATCTTCGTAGAAATTCCTAGAGACTATGCTCAGACTCTATGGACCTATCACCCACATCTACTCAAGATTTCATGGCCTTTTCATATGTATGTGACTTCCTCTTCTACAACCCATGTATGTGCGTGCCTTCCTCCACTGCAGCCCACGTATGTACGTGCCTTCCTCCACTACAGCCCGCATACACCTCAAACACTAGTGTGTTCTGAAACTCTGAAACTTTCACCATCAACCATGATTTTCTACCTCAGACTTGTGTAACTTTAGATGTATCAATTATTACCTACAATAAACCTTCCACAAAATAATAGATATTCAATGTTCTCAATAGGTGATAATAGGAGACACTTTATTTCGTAATTATACTCTCCAAGTAGATTCCTCTAGGAGTTATCTTCTAACTACTTTACCCAACTTCCTTCTTTTGGGGATAACCTACTTATAACTAATTTTTCCACTTACATCCACTTTATAGAAAAATAGTAAACTCACCACTTCTAGTTGCAACTAATTTATTTTTAATTATTTTCTTTTTGCAACAACTTAACTCATGATTGACTCCTACTTACAACCACTTTCACTAGTAAACTTCTTCTAGGAGATTCTAAAATAAATTGATTTCTTTGACCTTCTAGGGGCTTCTAGATAACTCATGAGGGTTCTCAAACTTCAAAAATCCATAAATCGCTAAGAGTGAGGATTTATGTGGCGTACCACATATCACCGGAAATGGCATTACATGTACTATCCATCTAGAATAGTCTCACTTTCAAATTCAACGATATTCATTACATTATTCATCAAAAAAACATGGGTTCCTTACCCATAGCTCTGGAGCTACCAAAATTTTCTATCAAACATACTCAAGGGTTGAAATCAATCTCTAAGGGTTGACATCAATCACAATATCAGTATCCAAGGGTTGAAATAAATGACAACCAACTATCCAAACAAGTTGTCCATCAATATAAACCAATTGTCTCACAATACCCCCATTTGGAATTGATGAAAACACACATGCTCATACTCCTCATCAATCTTTATATATCTCCCACTTTGAGATCAATGGAAAAGGGTATCTCTCCTCGGGGCTACTCCGCCTTAATGAACTCTCCTTGGGGTTGCTCCCCTTGTTTGCACTATCCTTTGGGTTTCTCCCCATGTCGTCATTCCTCTGAATACTCTCTCTCTCCCTTTGAAAAAGGATTAACTCCCCCTGTCAATCCTACATTGTACCTTCTCTAACCAATCTTGGTTAAAAGAATAGCTCCCCCTATGGGTTTGTCTCCCTGTCTATGTTCTACTAATATTCCTTTTTGAATCTCTCTCTCTCTTTGATGAATTCTCTGCATGTTTCTGTGTATATCAGTATATGTCTTCCTTTATCTACTTCCTTTTAGATTTATTGTCCATGCATGCTTCCTTGAGTAATAAAATGACATATATAAAAATCATTCAAGAATAAGAATTAAAGTATCATTGTATCATTGTCATCCATTATGATAATAATCATTTTTCTCTTAAATAATATATGAAAAAAAAATGAATCATTCTATCAAGCATTATATGAATCCAATATTTCCTGAATTCATGTTGTCATCCACTATCATATATCTGTCCAAACCTGCTAATCCATCTCTGTCGATACTTTCCAATACTCTTCTACTCAACTTTCCACAATGTTGACCCATTTTTCCATGTACTATTCTAAAGTCTTCTCGACTCCAAATGATCATAAAATGTCTCCACTGATATTCTCTATCTGCGTACCAAAATATAAATTCCTGGAATAATATGTGCTAACAATATCTATGCCCGAATACAACCATAGACTTATTCTCATGTAAATGCCAACTGACATCTGTTTTGGAACACTACATTATCAACCAATCAATTTGTTTCTTCTACTATCTCATTGCTATGAATATGTCTTTGTAACTACTTCTCGAAGGATGGTTCTCTCATCTGTCTCAGCTACTGCATGGAATCCCCCTGTTAAATATTCATATTACCCAAGAGTCTCCACGTCAGGTGATTCATAAAAATAACCACTTTGATGTGGAGTAATTGTCCTCTTCATATATAGACTCGTAATCTCTATGAACTATGACTTTTCCCTTTCTACCTCTGGATTGATCTCGATCTATAATTATTGAAAGTAAAATCTCTTTAACATGTTCCTCATTTACCTTCTCTTCTTTTCTTTCTCATGCTACTGCAAATCCTTTGATCTCTCGGACCTATTTTTTCTTTTCCTGCTCTTCATTGTGATATTTCTCAGCTATGGATTTTGACAATATAGTTCTTGAAACCTATTATTATTTTTCTTTCTTTCTTTGTCTTTCTCTTACAATGATGAGCCTTGTAATTTCTGAAATCTGGTCTTTATTCACTTTCTCTTCTTCTTGTTCTTTTCTTTTCCAAATTATTGTATATCTGATATCTTTTTCTTTCTTCATGGATGGTGTTATCACATGAAGTTGTCAAGGTTCGTAGGTGCATGTTGATAGTACCTGAGTCTATATCCTTTCCCCATCTCTCTCTCTTTGTTTCACAGGACAGGTCCTAAATATTTCCCTTCGACTAGTAAATTCATTTTTCCCTACTGTTTGACCAACCTGGTTTCCCTTGATGTCTCACCTAAATAGGTCTCAACCCGAAGATTTTCTATTTTCTCTAAGGATCAAAACTCATCGCCTTTTTTTTTAATTCTTGGTCACTTTGTTTTCCCAAGCCTGCAACAAGCTGCCCAAATATTTGTTTACATAGGCAGCAGCCATAGGTAGAAAGTGCAACATTCAAAGCAGTTCGTTATGGAATCGAATCAATCAAACAGGCAAGTTCATTTTTCAACGATGGAGATCCCAGGAACAGTTTAGATCAACGACTCTCGATATTTTGGGATTTCAAAGTAGCGCGAGTATTAACAACTAGTCAAAGGAGCTGAAGCCCCGAAGTAAATTTGAGCCATTGAAGGTTGAGAACATGATTCATCGGATCTCAGACTTCAGGATATTTAATTCGGAAGATTGTGGGAGTTATGAATTGAAAATTCCTGAGGCCTTTAAGCCCGAACTCCCGAAGTAATCATGAGTCGTTGATCTTTGCAGCAGGAAGCAGGGTCCATCCAAGAGCGGCGCATGGCAACAAAGTGGAGATTTCCCAGATCATAAATCATGATCATATCAACAGATCATGTATATTCAGCGTGCCCAATTTGTGCGAGAATTAGTGGCTACGCAGAAGCCCTGAAGCTGCAGATCAAGTGCCACGCGTCCTTCTCCATTGGACGATCAATATTTACTTCAGGAATCTGGGCTTTGGGAGTTTCAACATCTCGACTCCCAGTTTCATCCGAAGGGTTCTCTTGGATTTGTTGATCAAGTTCCACGTATCCATCCAAATATAACGGTGGTAGTTTACTTCGGGAATCTAGGTTTCAGGAGTTTCAAGAGTTCTACTCTTGGTTTCATCCAGAGTGATTTTTTCGAAGCACACCGATCACTGTCACGTGTCCATCCGAATGAACGGTCATCATTCACTTCAGAGATTCAATGTTATTTTTAGGTCACCATGTCACTCCAGGCCCATATTTATGCCATCTCTACATGCAGACCCCTCTGGGGCTCCAAAGTCCAAAGTATGTGGCATCCATCAGTACAGACATTGGCACCCTTATCAGTCATCACACGTGGCATCCATCTAGCACTAACACATGACACTCACTTCAAGAAATGTTTCGACATTTTGTCAGCCTATTTTCAAGTGACACATGTCACCCCTCCGTCTATGACACGTCAGCATAGTGACGTCAAGCCTCTATGTCAGATCATCCTTCAGGAGGTGTTCTTGTTCAACGCCAAAATTAGCGCCATCTATAAGAAGGGTTAGAAGTATCCTAGAGTTTGCAAGAATATAAAATTTAGCATAGACACTAAGTTAGAAGAAGTGCCCAAATCGCAGAATGGGGCCAGATCAACATCCACGCTCCATTGCGGGTACGCGACATGCTAGAAAGATAAAATTCTTGAGCGGTCCCGCAATCAAAATTGTGGTATAGAATAATAGATACGTGGAATTTGGTGGTAAATTGTGGGCCCAAAAGTAGTCTATGTCCAAACCTCTCTCGACGGCTCCGCAATCACGTGCTTATAAGACTTCCAATCCAAGAGAAAAACATGGCATCCCCCTAGACATTAAGCCTCGTTGCAATCTTGAGAAAAAATAGTTAATGAAAATAGAGTGGTGGTTGAAACCTCGACTCACTCCATAAATAAAAGGCATGGAAGGATTTGGACATGGAGACAGAACTGTCAGCCCGAGGTACCCCTATGGACGATTTTTCCAGCATTCCCATGTCGATCTAAGTTTGCATCTGACAAGAGGATACATGCATAGTCTGACATAAGAGGGAATAGAATAAAGGCCTTGAATGAAATGGCTCGATCACACTCATGATAGTCATGAATTGTTCTAAGTATAAATAGATCAGTTCAATATTTTGTTAAGGTCATCAACTAGTTAAGGAGATCTCCCTACTGTGCAATTTTTTGATGCTAGGGTTGTTCTTTGGTTATGTATCAAACTTGATACTTTCACATTAATAGAAGTCATCTTCTCTCATCTCTTTGTAAAATATGCTAAAACACTCGGACATGGAGGATCCAGTCGAGGGTTGTAGTGCTATTGTAATGTAGGTTTGATTACAATATTGTTGTGACCAGTTTTAGTTAGCTTCTTTGTTTTCCTATTCCCTCTTACACAGAAAGGCTTGGGCATGGAGGATCTAGTCGAGTTGTTGTATTTGCATGGTAATGTAGGTTTTATTATTATATTGTTGTGACATATTTCAGTGTTTGAATCTTGAGTTCGAGAGTGCTCTTGAGCTTGATTTTTTCTTCACCAAGCTGCTTGAAGTTCAGATGCCCATGGAAGTCCTTTTCACCTCTCTCACGAAGTCTTCCTTCTTCTCACACTTAAATTCAAATCACTGACTGAAGTTAATGAGGACCTCACTTCCCTTTGCATTGCTTGTCCAGTTTTTGTGTAAAAATCATTCTTTTACTGAGTTTTTTCCATTTGACCTCCACCCATAAAACCAACATTCACCAAACATTTTGATGGGAACTCGGCTTATCCTCTCGCAATCTGAGGGTAAATCTCATTGTAAGTTGATTCATTTTTCAAATAATAAAAGAATACTTTTCCCATCCCAATGCATGAGTTATCTATGATTTTTTAATTTATGCTTAATTTCTAACCCTCAAGTAGAAAAGTAGCATGCATGCGTAGTGGCTTGTCTTGATTGCAGGATTATCTTTGGAAGGAGAAGTGCAAGAAAGCGGGCAAAGCACAACAGAGGATCTACACCAAACATCAGTAAAAAGGTTAGTAGTTCCTTTCCATGCATGTACTGTGAAAGAGGGGTTTAAGTTTTGGGTGGTAGGTTAAAAAGTAATTTCTTTACGGTCAAAATCTGCATGCAAGTCTGACCCTAGTTTGCTAGTCCATAGGGAATGTTTCCCAACGACAGAGTTGGCGACTCCACTGGGGAAGATACTCTTTAGGGTTTCTGGATTTAGTTGAGTTTTTGGGTAGTTTAAGAGATTAGATTTTCTGTTTCTTTGCTTGTCTTTTTCTGTAAGGCCTGAGCTAGCAGGGAGCCTGGTTCTTTATACCAGTTTTCCCTGACTGTTGCTTCACGGTAATTGTCAGGACACACAGAGGTACATGCAGCCTGTAGAACGCCTGCACGCGTGTACCCATGCCCTAACCTCTTACAGCCCACGTGTGAATGCAAGCTGTAGAGGTTTCAGTAGCATGTAGGAGTTCAGAGAATTTGAGAGGCAGTCCTCCTCTTCCCTGTCAGAATTATACATTCTCAAGGGGTTTTCTAGATCCTGTCCGAGTCTTGTTGGTTCACAATCCTGTCTCAGTTTGTCTTTTTGTGTTTTGTTATTTCTTGCAATTATTTTTCTTTTCTGTTAGAAGAAGCATCCAAGCCTTCAAGAGACCCTGGTTATCAATACCAGAGGCCTCTTCCTAGTCTAGGTTGCCTGTGTTTATTTTTGGCTTAGAGTTTTGTTGGCAGCCAATTCACATTTTTCTATTGCCTTATAAGCTGCCTACACCAATGTTTTGCAAACATCAAATTTTTCGTCGCATTTTTCAATAAACGACATTTTTATTCTTTGCGACATTTGCATATTTGCCTTCGTTTTGTTTTCACGACTGTAAGCATGAAAACTTAGACTTTCGAAGTCACTTTTAAAATCACTATCTGAATCGTAATTATCTTTTGTCGATATGCCTATTGCACTTACCTTTTATCATTATATAGCTGGCAAGATCCTTTGATTGGTACTCATGCTTCGATTGATTGTGTAATTTGTTTTCATTAAGTGTGTAATGCATTGGTATTTGGATTGGCTTTTTATTTGACCTACTTGACCTTTGGTTTCATAATATACATGGGTATTATGTTTAAATCTTTCATACATATCTTTTTAATATAATCCCTATGCTATGGTTTTCATAACTATGGGTTGGTTGATTATATGAATATCCATTGGCACATTGGTTAAACTATTGGTTATATGAGTTGATACATTGGCGCATGGTTAATATTTGATTTTGGTTTCAACTTGAATGATTTATGGTTTAAAACTTTGGCACAATTGTTGATTGCGCGTTGGGTTATACACTCACCATTGTTTTCATTGGTCGGGAAACTGATATGACTATTGAACTATGCTATAATGGGTTGAACTACTATGTAAATCAACGGTGGTACTTTGGCAATTACTATTTTGCATGGCAGAGATAAGCTCCACCACCTTCGCACGATGGCATTTATGCCTATCCCTTTTGCCCGTTCACTTCTGTTAGCTCGGGTAGCTCTGCTCCTATGTGTGTTATGATCCAAACCCCCGGCTTACCATGTGCTCGTCTCCATGGCACCATTCATGCGAATTGAGCCAAATGGCAACCAAGCCTTGTTAATGTTTGACAATGCTCAGAAAGATTTGGAGGACAACTGCTGGCTCGCCTTTATACAACGATTCGAGGGTTTTAACCTTTGTGTAGCACGACAGTTTTCCATGACTTTAGATGGTTGTAGAGCCAAGGTGGGTGACATACAGTTGGATATCGATGAGAAGTTTATCAGCTCTGCTACAGGGTTACCTGCCTCGGGACAGCATTGGTTTAAGAATTGTAAGGTCGAGGAGGTGCCATGGACACTGTTGTTCCTCTCGTGAAAATTCACCTCTTGTGACAGAGGTATGTCTATATCTATGCTCAAACCACGATGGCATGACCTATTAATGCTAGTCAAGCAGTTCGTGACCTGTGAAGGTCGATACGGGCTCGTGTTTCTCTACCACCTGCATTTGCTGATGATTTTTATAGGGTATCCTTTAAACATGCCTTTCTACTTTCAACGCAGCTTATATAAGATGTCAAAAAGATTTAAAAGGTAGAAGGCTGACAATATCCTGTTCCATCATGGGCTTATTAAGATTATCGTTGTTTATCATTTGAGTTTGCATGGTGATAACTGGAGAGCCTTCATCGCTCGTAATGGTTTTGAGGATTTAGACCCTATCCCTGTTGACAAGCCTGTGGTAATTGAAACCAAGGCTGAGCCACCCGTGCCCTTCCATATCCTATTACCCTCTCCTAAGCCTATGGCCGACCCTAAGGTTGAATTACCCAACGCTATACCTGAGAAATCTAAGACTATTAAGAAGACTGTGAGAAAAAACAAAACCCAAGGCAAACCCTACTGCTAATGCCAAAGGAAAAAGGAATGCCCATCTCATTTCGAGAATGGTGAGAAACAAACCGAAAACCCCTGCCGAGTCAAACCCTATTGTCCTTAGTGAGGATTCGGATTCCGATGTGGAACGATTCTTAGCCAGCGAGTACCCTTACTCGCAAGGTTTATGTCCCGAGCCACCTTACGATTTCGTGTCAAATCTTCCCCCCTGCCTAAGAAACGACCCTAGATACCCTGGTATTAAGTTACATAACGAAACCCTCAGTCATGTGAACAAACCCTCGCCTTCTCTTTCAAACCCCACACAGTCTTCCTGTGACCAATGCGATTTATAGTTGGAACATTATTACATTGATGTTCCCATACTCCAATCGAAAATCCAATCACTAGAAAGTCGAATTGAGGTATTGACCAGTCAACGAGACCAACTACAAGCAGCTGATAAGAAACATAAGACAATAGGCTCGATCCTTTTCAAAAATGTTGAATCGGCTACGACAGTTATCAACTCCAAATTGGCATGATCAAGCCGTCTCGTCGCCATACAGGTGTGGATTTTAATATCGTTTTAGTTGTGTGGGTGAATAGATTGATATAATGACTTGAATTGTGTTTTCGAATAGCTCTATTTACATTTTGAAATGGCTCTGTTATAATGTTTGCATCCTGTACATCATTTCATTTGCTAAAAATAAAAAGAAATTTTGATTTGGTATATGATTTGATTATTCCCAATATAGCCATCGATAGATTTTGATTGGATTTGATTGATTGGTTTTCCTGATTGAGTTAACAAAATTATTGGTTCACTTTCAGTTCAATTCGTTTTGTATCCATTCCGAACAGGAAGTTTTTCACGATCAATTTAGAATGCGATTCGATTGGATTTAATTTCGTTATGATCCATATGTTGTGGTTGGTAAACGATTTTATTTAGTCTGGTTGTTACGATATGTTGTTTCATGTAATCTTCTTAGAACAGGAATGCAACTCTCTTAGGTTTCAATTCAAAAAAGAATGACTTTGCTTTGATAAAAACAATGAGCTCCTTCAAGACTGTGCAAATAATTCGTGCCCGAATCATGGAATGATTTTGAGTCATAACAACTATGTGAAAACCTTAGCTATTCGATTCACTCTTATTCTCAGTTGTGAAGATTGTTCTATGAGTTGAATTTGGATTCCAATTGTAATTGTTGCTCTGTTTGGTTTTAAATTTGTAAAATGAATTGGTCAAACCCGGTTATAATTCGTTTGATTGCAACGATTTTTTATCAAAGTCAATCGACCCTGTTCGCATAGCAAACTATCGACCAATTTTTACGAACTCTGTTACATCCTGTTACGATTTCACTTGAATGGATTTGCGTGCAAGTTTCGAGTTATTTTACTCGTGGCGTGAATTGTTTTCTATGTCGTTACAGCCATAACGATTTGAAATTGATCTTGTTTGATTCGATCATATTTTTTGACAAGGCAGCATAACAGTCGCTTGCCATTTGTTTTGATTATAATCGTTTCAATTGATATCAAAACGATTTCACAACTATTGGATTCGATTGGTTATGGAATGATTGGATTGTTGTTCCATATGATTTTATCACCCAATTTTATGATAACAAACAAAACAGAGCACACCTATCTCTGTATTCAATTGATAGATTTTGATCCTATTTGATTTCGAATGGTAAAAAAATTTCAATTTCATTGACTCGTTTTCAAACAGCTATTGGATGATAAATCAAATTTAATTCTTTATATGATTTGAATTGATCTCAATGCTGATTTTGTGTCTTATTTAGACCAACTACAAAATCGCAAGATTCTATAGCTAGGTCTGTAGATTTAGATTTTTATTATTTTCTTCAACAAATATCATTCTAACTTGTCCATTTTTGGTCCTTTTCAGGTGAATTCGAATTACATGGGATTTGATGGATAGAATAGACGATATTTGGATGTTTCATTTTTATTTTAGAATCCTAGTTTAGTTGAACTTGGGATATCTTCTCAGATCTTATGTAAACTATTTGATAACTTCCAAAGGGAGGTTTTACCCTGTGGAAAACTTATAAATACTTATTATTTTTGTAATAAGAGGCATCCTCACTTGTGGGAGAACTAGGCTATTCATTTTTAATAGAAACTGAGACAGAAGTTGATGTTCTGCTACAACTTTCGCTTTCATAATATCAATCTTTTGTTCATGTTTATGCTTATCAGTTTGTATTTGATTAGTGACTACTTTAGCTATCACAGTCTTTTGTAGAATGATATGATTGAGTTAATGTAATACATGCCTGATTTCTTTCACTAATTCAAAGAATGCAGCAATCACTTAGTTCAGCTAATGAATGACAGATTTATCTTCTTCATCAATTGAACTATCATGTATAAGTCTTTACATACAGGTTTATCTAATTGTAGAGATTTATAAATCATAAGATTGTTGTTATTTTTTATGTCTTGTTTGTCCTGTGATCAAACTTAAGAACCATTGTAGATGTCGTTTACGAGAAGCTTCTGGATGATTCAGAGCGGGTTTCCTCCCTCTAATCTGCTTAAACAGTCATCATACCCAGGAAAAATCTGGAGCGTTTCCAGGTCAGTTTGTTGTTTATATGTTTAGTATATTTATTAATAGTTTAGTTAGATATATGTTTTAGTTTAGATTAGTAATTAGAATTAGTATATTAGTAGCTTAGTTTAGTTAGTTTTTGTTTTGTTTCTTACTCATAAAATTATAAAATCAACAAAAATATATCTCTCTACCTTAGGACAGAATGAAAACGAGTTTTTCAGGTCTTATTTAAATCTGTAAATTGTAGATATTGTATATTTTGTGAATAAGTTATATTTTTGTTAGTAGTTAGATAGTTAATTAGTTATAGTTAGTATAGTTAGTAGATTGTATATATATAGAATAGTTAGATTAGTTTAGTTTGTTTAATAGTTAGTTTTAGATTAGAATTAGTTAGTTAGTTTGTTTTATTTGTTTTGTTAGAATAGTTAGATTAGTTAGTTTAGATTAGTTTT
>ML782400.1:348822-365556 GCA_009831015.1 Picea engelmannii
CGGCTTGGGTTATTAGACAACCCTAGACCGGTTCCACTCTCTCAGTTGACGGACGGTCAGTTTTGCCCATCAACAAGTTTATTCATACACATGGCCTCTACAAGGTCAGCCCACGTGTACACGCGTTCTGTTTCAGCTCAGCATGCGTTCGTACACGTGCTGTTTTAGCGATAGAGGCGTGCTTGACATGCTACTTTTTGGTCAAGGTGGGGTAGTCATCCCCTCATTTGATGAGAAGTATTCCTCTCAGGTGTTTGAGTCTAGGGTTGAATAGTCAGTAGGTTAGGTCATCTTACCCTTAGCCTACTTTTTCTTAAGTTGATAGTTGGACAAAATAAAAAAAGAAAAAAATTAGTTTTATGGTTTTTAGGCAAGCTTAAGAGTCTTTGTTTTCTTTATTGTCCTTGTGTGCCTTTACTTTCATTCTTTGTGATCTGCGCTTTAAACCAGAATTTGTCTTTCTTGGTTTTGTACTTGTCGGTATTTTCCCTTTGTTGCTTAATTAGCACTTAAATAAAAAAAAAAGCGAATAAAAAAAAACTTTTCATTTTCTTCTTTGTTTAAAGATTGTGTTTCTGCATCAATAGCTAGGGAGAAGTCTTTTTGTTCATAAGTTTTTGCAGTGAATTTAGAGCATAAGTAGCTCGTAGTCGAGCGAAATTCCTTTATGTTTGCTACATGAAATCTTAGAAAAACTGAAAAGAAAAAGAAATCTTTCTTTGTGAAAAGTTGTTGATTTTTGCATTTAGTAAAAGTCTTTTGTTTCCATCTTTTTTCATTCATTTTTTCTTTAGTCTTTACACATCATCAGTTTCACCTTCATATCCCGTGATGTAAAAAATCCCATTAAAGGCAACGCTAATTTAAAATCTATTAGACTTTTTTGTTGGTAGGGTTCACAAACGAGTTCAGGACTAGGGCCTTGGATTAGGTTGGAGAGGAAACTCTTCAAGGCCACTCAAAACCAAACATTAGAGCCTGTGATAGGGAGTGTAGAAGTCCAGTTTCATGGAAGTTATCCGGGACCCCCCTCTAACACAGGGGATAAACACGAGGTCGCGTGCGGAAAGGTAGCGGAGATAACCCCTCCAAAGTCGGACCAAGCGTAGTGGAGAACACATATCGAGGATTTGTTTTGGGATTCCATCGTTTGCATTTGCCACAGGGATTCGTGGTTATCGAATCCATTCTAGGTCCTCAGTTGTCTCCCAGACCATTTTCTCTCGATACCCTTGACAGGTTTCGGGCTTGATATCCTGCTCATTGTGGTCTACCCGACTTTCGACTGTACCCGCTTGGTGATTGTTCGCGTGCTGGCAACCTAGTTGCCAATCTTTTTAGGGACATACACAGGTGACTGCAGGGGTATACCACGGTACCTAGGACAGACATCGGTCCATTCTTTGTAGAGTATACCCAGAGGGTGCTTCCGTTTTCGAGTTGCACTTGCACCGATAAGTTGCTCTAGTGTTGGTTGTTGTAACTGTTCTTCCAACTAGTTTAGAGTTTGCTTGTCTTATCTCTTAGGGGCTTCTTTTTTAGTGTGTGTTACTATTTGAACGTGTAGAATACCTTAGCATGTCTTGGATCTTCTCACACGGTGGAGGATCACGAGCTCCGCTGGTCACGAAGGCTTCTAGGCTTGCCGCCGGTTATACTGGAGCCACCCCCACCACCATTGAGGCGGAAGCTAGACCAACAAGGGTCTTTCGAAGCAACTGGGTTACAAACCATTGTGCCCGAACAACTCCTGGAGGAATCAACCGCCAATATTGGCTCGATTGAAACCCCCACCACTGATACCTAGCCATTGGTTATTGTACCAATTCAATTTTACGAACGCCTTTCAACGCCTCACACAGTTATGGAACCAAACGTTGTTACTTCTTCTGGGAATTCTCCCATTCCCACCACAGTTTCTACCACAGGAGAATCATCTCCTAACTTACCGTCGTCGGTCAAAGCCACCATGGTCTCGGCCGCAACTATGTCACACAGTGGACTGACCCCTTCTATGGCGGCGGTCACAACCCCTTTCACACCTAGTGCGACAGGCCCTCCGTTCTCATATGGTATGCCTAGTTCGGGTACAAGTCGCCAACTCTATTGTTGGGAAAAATACCCTATGGACTAGCAAACTAGGGTTAGACTTGCATGCAGATTTTGACTGTAAAGAAATTACTTTTTAACCTACCACCCAAAACTTAAAACCCTCTTTCACAATACATGCATGGAAAGGAACTACTAACCTTTTTACTGATGTTTGGTGTAGATCCTCCGTTGCACTTTGCCCGCTTTCTTGCGCTGCTCCTTCCAAAGATAATCCTGCAATCAAGACAAACCACTACGCATGCATGCTACTTTTCTACTTGAGGGTTAGAAATTAAGCATAAATTAAACAAATCATAGATAACTCATGCATTGGGATGGGAAAAGTATTCTTTTATTATTTGAAAAATGAATCAACTTACAATCAAAGTCGAGACCGGCCACCATTCCTTGATCCTGATCCCAGGCTCCTCCTCTTCTTTTGTCCTCCAAATGCTTTGCATTAATTCTCCTTTGGCTTTAGGAAAGGATAAAGGGTTGGGACAATAGATTCGGAAAATGGGCAGAGTTTCTTCGCTATAATTTTTCCTCCTCCAAATGGTACCCCTACCCCTTCTTTTATAGGCTAGAAGGTGTTAGGGTTTTGGATGAACCCTCGGCCATGCATGGCCAGGAGTTTCATTTAAATGACCCATAGCTTTTTGTCCCGTCAACAACTTTCCTATTTTTGTGTTTTTTTAGGTACATGTGGGCTGTAGTAGGCCTGCTAGTGTGCACACGCGTGCAGTAGTGGGTTAGGGCACGTGGGCCTTGACCCAAGAGGATTTTCAAAGAGGTTGTTCAGCAGATGTTTTGGAAATGAAGGGATATGAGTTGGCATGATGCCAGGTAAGCATGTGTGGTGCAATTTAGGGTTATAACACTTACCTCTGCTAACAACTGTCCAAAATTTGTTGAAATATACTTATTTTAGTTGAGGACTCATTTTAGCTTAGCGATCTCCTCCTTTAAAGAATCTAACCAGACTGGTTGATTCTCTCCAACACTTTCAGTCGTTTCAGCTGTGGTTTCCTTCTTATGTCGCTTGCTCCTTTTCTTATTAGCAGTTGCATTGTTGATGACTAAATCCTTCATAGTGGGATTCAACCTAACTTCCAACTGCGAGTCTATAGTCGGCTCTGTGTGGAATTTAGTCACTAGAATGTGCGCAAGTACCCTTTCCTCCTTATTCACAGGAAAGTCTAGCATGTTTCCTGAATAACCAGTCTCACTGGATTTAGCCTTGTCCATGTACCTTAGTTTGTGGATACCAAAATGATTTTATAGAGACAAGAAAGTCGAGCAATTTGGAAATTACTTCGTTTATGGATAAGTTGATGCCTCCATACTTGAGAATTGGTATTTATAGAATCCCAATTATGAAGCATAGACAGACTACGTACAAGTGCGTTGGGTTGCCATGCTAGGATAATCCATTTCAAATGACTATCTTTTAAGGTCTTTACACGCCAGTGTTTAGCTGACATCACATGGCTAAGAAGTACTGAACGAGTGAAACGAGGTGATCTGACTAGCCATCACCATTCCACCAGTGGTGGTTTTGACATATTGAAACACGCGATACCACGTCTTGGCGAAAGTGGTTTCGGCAAGCCGCCTTTTTCCTAGATGTAACTCTGAAGGTGTCGCGCGTCTATGTTCTCAAGACTTGGGTCTTATCTATAATTGTCATGGTGATAACAACAGGAAATCAGAAGAGATAATTCTAATGTATATATTGAACCAAAATGGTTCATATTTTTCATGAATTGTTGAATTGTTAGCCTAATAAGTTTCGATGGCTAGAGGTTTTGCAGAATTAGCTACAACTAGATACGATCAGATCAGTGCAGATTCCATAGGAATGGAGGAGGCACAGTGGAATTACAGTCAGAAATATGAAAACATAGGGATAGATGTCCATTTGGGCATTAAAGGAACAAACTCCAATGGACATGGAGAAGAAAGGAATGAAAACATGAATATGGTAGAGACCATTAAAAATTTGAAGAAGGATGTCCAAAGCCATAAATCTGATAATGAAAGGCTTATGAGAGCCAAGGAATAGCAGGATGACTTCAATATGAAGTTATTGGAGGGATTGAACATAATAGAAAAGAAACTGGTTAAGGAGAGTGGCTTAAGAAAATCCGGAAGTCACAAGCCTTCATATGAGAAAAGAAAAACAATAAGTGTTAGAAGACACCACCATCACTCCCCAAGGCATTCCAATAAGAGAGCAGGAAACAACTCAAGCCCATCCCCTGTTAGAAGGCATAAGAGGTCTGGGTTGGATGAGCTATGAGGATAAATGAACAAAATCAAACCTCCTACATTTGATGGTGAGCACAAGAAGGATGAAGATGCAGAAACATGGTTGCTAGGCATGAGAAAGTATTTTCAATTGCATAATTATTCTTCTCATGCAGAAGGTAGAATTTCTATCTATAAACTCAAGGGAAAGGACTCCATGTGGTGGGATCATCTTGTGCAGATGCAGCAAATTAAAGAGAAAAGTGTTACTTGGAGGGAATTCAAGAAGTATTTTGAGAAGAAATACTTGACTAAGAGATACTATGAAACGAAAATGAAAGAGTTTTTTGAACTCAAGCTTGGAAGTATGACCATAAATGAATATGAGAGAAAGTTTCTAGAACTGCTGAAGTATGTCTCTTTCATCAAGAACGAGACAATCAAAATTCAAATGTATTTGAGTGGATTGTCATCATTCATTAGTGACAAAATACAGTATGATGATCCTAAGACATTGGAAGAGACCATAAGGTGAGCTAAATGCCTATATCATCGGAAAAAAGCAAGGCCAACTTTCCAAAAGGCTTGGGAAGACAAAAAGAAATTCAATATGGATCAGCAGAAGAAGGGAGATAATCCACCATTCCTTAGAAATAATCCATAGGGACAGAAAATGCCTAAAGAACCCAAAATGATTGACATAGGGAGTCAAAGGCCAAGGCATCCACCTATTCAATGTTGGGGTTGTAAAGGATATCATAGGTTCATAGATTGTCCTCATAGAGGTGAAAAAGGTAGGGATGTTCACAATGTACAACAAGATGAAATAGTGGAGGACATGGGTAGATATGTTCCAAGTATCTATGCAACCCGGAACAACAAGAAAGCAGAGTATCAGTCTCACATGATTTAAGTGGAAGGTATGATCAACAACCAAACCATTTCTATTTTAATTGATTCAGGATCTAGTCATAGTTATATAGACCCTAAGATGGTGGAAAGTTTGCAATTGCCAAGAAGAAAGAATGGGAAATCTTGGTTGGTGCAACTGGCTACAGGAACCAAAAGAAAAATTAATGAGATGGTTAAGTCATGCCTCATGGACATGAATGGACTGAACACGAAGGCCGATTTGAACATATTCCCTTTAGGTTTCTATGACTGTCTAATTGGGATGGATTGGTTGGATCAACATCATACTCTCTTAGACTGTCACAACAAAGCATTTACTTTCTTGGATGAGGAAGAGAAACTAAGGAAAGTGCAGGGAATTCTCAGGGAAGTAACCATTAGAGAAATTTCATCATTGCAGCTGAAGAAATGTTACAGAAAAGGGTGTCAAATATTTACAACTCATATAGAAGAGACACCTAAAGATAAGGGGACAAATTTGGAAGATTATGCAATCCTAGAAGAATTTGAATATGTGTTCAAGGAAGTACCAGGACTACCTCCAAAAACAGACATTGATTTCTCTATAAATTTAATGCCTGGAGCAGCTTCAGTGTCAAAGACTCCTTACAGAATGAGTACACCAGAATTGAAGGAGTTGCAAATGCAGCTTGAAGAACTTCTAAAGAAGGGGTATATACACCCAAGTGTGTCACCTTGGGGTGCCCCAGTCTTGTTTGTGAAAAATAAATATGGAACATTAAGATTGTGCATTGACTTCAGACAGTTGAATAAAGTGATTGTTAAGAACAAGTATCCTTTGCCAAGAATTGATGATCTCTTTGACCAATTGAAGGATGCAAAGATATTTTCAAAGATAGATCTCAGATCAAGATACCATTAGGTAAGGATTTAAGAATAATATATCAGCAATACCACCTTCAGTACAAGGTATGGTCATTATGAGTTCACAGTGGTGCCATTTGGGCTGTCAAATGCACCAGCTGTTTTCATGTTCTTAATGAATGGTGTTTTCTAAGAATATCTGGACAAGTTTGTCACTGTATTTTTGGATGACATTCTTATATATTCTAAGACAGAGGAAGAGAATGAACATCATTTGAGGATGGTGTTGCAATTATTAAGGGAACATCAGTTGTATGCCAAATTGAGCAAGTGTTCATTTTATCAGAAACAAATTCATTATTTGGGGCATATCATTTCAAAGTATGGGATAGCAGTGGATCCTGAGAAGATAGAAGCCATTAGAGAATGGTCTGCACCAAAGAATGTGACAGAGGTGAGATCATTCATGGGTCTTGCAGGCTACTACGAAATATTTATTGAAGGATTCTCAAAGATTGCACACCCAATCACTTCCTTGCAAAGAAAGGGGGTGAAGTTTCAGTGGACACTCGATTGCGAAAAGAGCTTCCAACACTTGAAACAATTATTGACAAGTGCTCCAATATTAAGGATTTCATACACAAATGAAGACTTCATAGTATGTTCATATGCATGTAATGAAGGACTTGGTTGAGTCCTCAGTCAAAATGGGTTTGGTATATGCTATGAACCAAGGAAGTTGAAGGAGCATGAAAGAAACTATGCCACTCATGATTAGGAGTTGACAGCCATAGTGCATGCCTTGAAGAAATGGAGACACTACCTCATGGGTAAGAGGTTTGAACTAAGAACATACCACAATGGTCTGAAATATTTATTTGATTAGCCAAATCTAAATGTTAGGCAAAGCAGATGGTTATAATTTCTAAGAGAATATGACTTTGATATAAAGAATATCAAGGGAAAAGAGAATAAAGTGCCTGATGCACTCAGTAGGAGGGTTCATGAACTACATGATACAACCATTAGCATGTATCAGACTGATATTAAAAGAAAAATTATGGAGGATGGAAATGCAGATCTACAATACAGAGAATTGGTAGAAAAGTTACAGTAGGGTAAGATACCAAAAAAGGTGGATAATTATAATTTGGGAATAGATGGAATACTATTGCACAAGAATAGAATTTTTGTTCCAAATGTCCAGGACTTAAAACGTATGATTTTTCATCAAATGCATAATGTTCCTTATGCAGGGAACCCTGGATATCAGAAAACCATGGCAACGATCAAGATCCATTACTTTTGACCAGGTATGAAGAGAGAGATATATGAATACATTGCTAGATGTATGGAATGTGAGAAAGTTAAGATGATCATAGGCACCCAACAAGGTTGCTGCAACCTTTGCCCATTCCTAAATGGAAGTGGGAAGTGTTGACAATGGATTTTATTACAGGATTGCCTAGAACAGGCAAGCTACATGATTCGATCATGGTGGTGGTGGACAAGATTACAAAAGATGCCCATTTTATTCCACAGAAAACTACTCACAAGGTAGCAGATGTTGCTGATATATTCATGAAGGAAGTGGCACAATTGCACGGAATTCCTAAAACAATTGAGTCTGATAGAGACCCTAAATTCACCTCAAATTTCTGGAAAGGATTGTTCAAAGGATTTAGAACGAATCTGAACTTTAGTACAACTTATCATCCCGAGTCTGATGGACATACAGAGAGGGTGAACAGAGTGATAGAAGACATAATGAGAATGTATGTGATGGACAAACCATCGAAATGGGAAGACTACCTGGACTTGGTAGAATTCGCTTACAATAATGGGTATTAGGCATCATTGAAGATGAGCCCATTTGAAGCACTTTACGACAGAAAGTGCAATACTCCAGTGAGCTCGGATAATCCAGCTGATAGGACAGTTGGGCTAGAGTTGCTTAAGGAGATGGAGGACCAAATGATAAAAATTAAGAAGAATTTAAAAGCTGCCCAAGACAGGAAGAAACGTTATGCTGATAAGAACATAAACCATAGAGAATTCAAAGTTGGCGATCATGTTTTCCTGAAGGTGAAAGCTAACAGGAGTTCCCTGAAGGTGGGAAGTTACACCATGTTGGCAACCATATTTTGTGGGCCATTTGAAATCCTAGAGAGAATTGGTCCAGTTGCTTATATGATTGCATTGCCCACATCTATGTCTGTTCATAATGTATTCCATGTATAATTGCTAAATAAATATATACCTGATGCTAATCATGTTATTGATTGGAATGTGATTTAGGTGGAGCGAGAAGGCGCTTTTCAAGTGCATTCGGTGCACATTTTGGACCGTAAAATCAAGAATCTTTGAAATCGAGCCATAGGGATTGTAAAGGTCTAATGTACCTGGTATGGTCCTGAGAATGCTACTTGGGAGAATGAGGATGCAAGGCGGACAAAATACCCGAATCTTTTGGAGGATTTTTGAACATTTTGTTGTATATGGGTATATAATGCACTGAGGTCAATGCATAAATAAGGGGAGCGGATTGTAATATCCCTCGGTCGAACCCAATTGAAACTATAATGTAAGTGTACTTAAGTTGTTGAGCTATTTTGACATCATTTTGTAATGCACCTTTCATGGCATAGTGTGCACATGTACTGTACAGAAAAATGATGTACTGTGCACATTCTCGGATACCGCGCACAGTAACTAAAGTGTCCGCAGTATGGAGGTCAGCGAGCCTTGTGTATATGATATGTGTTGTAGGCTGGTGAGACAGTTATTATAAGCTGGGTTGCTTATGTTTTGGAATTAGGCCAGAGCACCTAGATGTTAAAGGCCAGTGCACCTTTTTTGTATATGTCTCATGATTAATATAAAATACATCATTGCGCCCAGACCAACCACGATAAAAGAGATGGGGGACTGAACTCCACCAGTTAGGGAAAGGAGGGGCCAAAAGTTAAGGGAAAGGGATAAGCTAGAGAGCTTAAGCCAAAAAGGAATATTATATTAATATTTCTTAAAACATAAAGTATGGATAATTATTTTATCCTAAGTTCTAAAGTTGGGGAAAAGTGGACCAAAGTAGCTTCCAACATGAAAGGTGTCAAGTTGGGGACATGCATACATATTGGGGGACTTAGTTCATTTACACACTTTTTTCCCATCATCCTCATGATCATCCTCATGATCACCTTCTCCATCATTCTTACGATCATCTCTCCCATGATTCCATGCATCTTTCAGTCATCCAGTCAATGATTCCGTGACCATTTCACTCACACAACCAGTTATCCTTCAGACATTCATTTCACTATATTTGAGCCTCTTTCCATAACCAATTTTGCTTGGTTTACCTGGTTAGCCTGGGAGCGGGATTAAAGCGGGTTGTCAGGCCCGTGGGAAATTGAAGAGGCGAGTTTTTAGGTCCGTGATAAATTATCTGAGTGAGAGAATTGTTGGGAATTGATTTCATGAAGGTGCTAAACTGCAAGTATAGTGCTTTGAGACTTCCTTTCCTGTTAAGCCCTAATATTGGCTCATTACCCCTTAATTGGGGCATATTACATTAGTAATGTTATTTTATTGTCATATTTATTCCATTAGTTGTAGTTATACCTCCTAGTCTCCTATATATACCAAGGAGACATTTTCATTTTGAATCATCTTGTACTTGAACATTTATGTGGGGTAAAAGGAGATTTCACCCTCGAAGAGGATTATTATCTGAAATTATCTCTTTTTCAAGGCGTTGAGTACTTATTCTGAAGTTTTTCTATGCTATATTGATATTTGGTTCTTAACATATGGTATCAGATCTCAAGGTCTTGGGGTTTCGCTGCTCCGTCTGAGACACCTTGGAATTTTTTCTATAACTTGTTTTCTAGAATGTTTCAGAAGGAATTCCTTGGAGGATATTTAGTAGATGGGTCAAGGTACATTGGGTTAAATTTTTATCTTCTAAGGCCTTATACTTTCGAAGATACAACTTGTGCAAGATAGGGTTCTAGGATCATCCTGAATTGAGTCATTGCAGAATTTTCCCTATAAAACGTTTTATGTAACATTTCAGACCCTAAATGACCAAGGATATTCACAGAAATTAGTAAGTTATCGGTGGTAAAAATTTAAGTTTCTGGTCCATCTTACATTTGTAGATACACCCTGTGGAAGATAGGGTATTTGACTAGTCCTATTGACTAGTCTCAAGAAGGCATTCCAGGTAAAACAATCATAAATTATTCCTAGAGTATCCAAATTGAGTGAGACCAATTCCATTGGATAATGGAAAGTCTGCAATATTTATGGTACAAGTTTCAGAATTTTATATCAATTATTTTGTGCAGGGCATGCTATACAAGTGATATCTCCTGGAAAGGCCAAAAATAAGAAATTTGTGGGGAATTTAACGTAAATTCCACTTGGCACATCCAATTTTGATCAGACCTATGGCATTGCAGAGAAGAAATATCACAGAACTACAAAAAATAAATTTTCATACCCAGAAGGGCTAAAACTTGGGAGATACAATAGAATAAAGATTGTCTAGCAGAACCACCTCAAAATCAAGGTTCAAAAGTGATACTTGGCCAACAAGCCACCCAAAAAGGGAACTTCTACACCAAATAAGCCTCCAGACAATCCTACTTGGACTCTCTTAGCACTTTGTAATTTTCCCAAAGTTATGGAGGGAGTCACAGAGGCAACATCAAAACCTCTTTGAGTCAAGGATGTAGCCCTCCAAGACTCAGAGAGGGATCTCTCTGTCAAATTTATCTTTGTTTGAGATTTGATCTTAGGCTAGCTATGCAGAACAAGATTTTTTTTAAAGTTTTTTGGTTGAGACAACAAAGGGTCATTGGTAAAAATGGAGTCAAAAATAAAAGACAACATATGAATGGATAACTAAGACAAAATATGACCAGGCAGGATAATCATGCCAGTGGATCCCTTGAGCTTAGAAGATGGGGAAATAAGGATAGATTGAAATTCATTTCAAATGTAGAGAAGAGTATATATGAATTCTGCATTTCAAACTCGAAAGAAAACATATATATTGTCTCGAGCCAGCATAGGTTTTTAAGGACAAATCCTGCACATTATCTTCTCATAAACAATACAGAAAAAAAGAAGCATGTGAAATAGGAAAATGACAAATTACATCAGGGAAAACTTCACCACTTAAACACAACACAAGAATCTGGAAATATAGTGCCTCTGTATTCATTCATAAAAGTTAGTTACAAGTTTGGAAACATTTCTAAAATGGATGGGAACATTCCCATGCTATCCTTCACTATCCAGTCTCCTCTCATTCACCTTGAAAGCATAGGCTTTATAGCCTTTATATAAAAAACAAAGATCCTATTAAACAGGAACTGAAATACTAAAAATAATACAAGATCAAACAGATTCCACAACAACGGGATCAGATCCTATATAAAGGGGCCAAAAACCTATCAACAATGTCACTTTCGATTTCCTTCTTTGACATATGGGAAATCCTGGCCAAAAATAACAAAAATCCCTGAAAAATATTGAACTGTTCGCCATGAAAGACGGGCCGAATTTCTGTGAAAAAGAGGTCCACTCAGACATTTGTTTCTCTTTAATTATGAAATCTGGGAAAAAAATCAAGGATTTTATTGTATAAGGGAATGTTCTGGACAAAAACCTCCTTCGTTATCTCCAAATTCGCCTCCATATCACCGAAACACCTCCCGCAAAATCAGGGCTGCAACAGGAAAATGAAAAACTGAAAATATGGGCCTTGAAGATGGATTCGATTCTCCCTGCTCATGGCACCTGTGCCAAAACTGAGAGAGGTTTTCTTTCTCCATCCCGTTATGGAGAAAAACCTCTCTCTGTTTTTTAAAAATCAATTTATTCTTCCCAGAATTTTCTTTGCATGTTAACTGGTCAAAACACTGCAAAAGCGGTTTTTTGGGGGGAAGGGTGGTATTTCGAACCCCCCTGAGGTGGTAAGAGGTTTTATGGGGGGGTCCTATTTTTTGTGGAGCCAACACTTGTCCAAGGGTGGTTTAAGAAAACTACTCCATTCCGGACACCCACCTCTCATTAAACTTCGGATGGCGAGGGGGGGTCCGGAATTTTTAATATCCGTTGATTTGTTTTATTTAGGAATGTGATGTTTACAGGTGGGTAAGACTTAGGATAGGTTTAGTTTTTATGTTTTTAACTTTTTGTTTCTTTTTAATATTTTTTATTTTGTTTACGTGTTTGTTATTTTGTTTTGTTTAATTATAATTTGTTTTAATTTTTTAAGTTTTGTTTATTTTTATTTTGTTTTATATGTTTTTATTTACATTTTTAATTGTTTTTCTTTTTGTATTATTCAATGGGTTTTTATATTAATTTATTTTATTTTAATTTTTAACACTAAACTAGATTAACCAAACTAACTTAATTATTAATTAACTAAATTACTTATTAATTAATTAATGGATTATTTAACTAGTCTAGCCTATCTTAATTAAACTAATTATACTCAATTTTATTACTAACATTATTAACCTATTGAGTTTCTTTTTAACCTAAGTTTGGTTTATGCATGGATGGGTGGTCGAGCGGGATGTAGTTGACTGGAAAAAAGGACAAGGGAGTGAGGGCACAACGTGGATGAAGGATGTAGCATGGTGATGGAGGATCAAGCGAAATGGATGGAGGGGAAAAAGGGATCAACCGAACCATACTTCGTCATCACGAGAGAAACGCCAAATCAGCAGTTAAAGAATCGAGTTACCTATAATTATAGGACCCTAACATAGGCTCCACCTGGGGATGGAATTTTCTTTCAGGAGGTGTCAAGAACCATAGAACTCTGAACATGCAGAACGATGCTTTATTCATTGGGTTGATCCAAAAATCTTATTCTGCAACCTATACCTGTTTTGATCTTGCAATTGAAACCAAATTAAAATGAACACTACTGAAAAAGAGATGCTCGAAATGATGAGATTATTCACTTTTTCCTACCTACCATATGTTATTGATAATTTTGTTGTTCTAAATTATACAATAATGCCAATGTAGCCAGTCAAGAAACTTCTCTAACAACTCTTCTTTTTCAATGTTTTCAAACAATATCAGAAATAAAACTTGCATAGGCATCATGAAATGCTTCCCATCTTGATCTTCATCACAAGGGGCTTGATAAAGATGACACATAACAGAAATACTGGGAATTCATTGTGGCTCTATGATGAACAATTTCTCCATACAAATAGCCACCGAATCAAGATATACTTGACCTATTACTGGATATTCAAATTTAACCAACTCAACTTCATGATTTGATGTTGTAGTTGTGATATTTGCATCATCATGCACTTCCTGACATGGTTGCAAATTTTATGATGGGTTTTGAAAGGATGCTTCCGCTGAACACACCCCTGTAGCTGACTGTCTAATCATATCCATATCATAAGTATTTTTGAAATCATTGGGGGTAACTGAAAACTAACTTTGAAAACACACATTATCCATAATATCATCTATAGGGTCATAAAATGTTTTAGATAATGGTGGCAATGGCTCTACTGGTGCTTCATGGCTTACACTGTGACTTTCAACTAGGATCTGACCAAGATTTCCCCTCAAAATTTGAAATGAATTAAAGCACAGAGGCAATGAATCAAGATGGATTAGCTTATCACCTATTTCAGGCTTCATGACTTCATCTGAGGTTTGACCTTCAAAAAGGCTCAAGGGATGCACTTCTAGATCAACTTCCATGTAATCATTGTCCTCTTCAACTGATGCATTAGAACATTCCTCTTCCCTACTGTTTACAATCTGCTGGCAATGTTTTCTCAAGAGTGAGGCAAAACATAGGGGCAGGCAGTTTGCATTTTCTTGAAAATTTTCTGCATCTTCCTCTTTCCAATCATATGTTGTTGATTGATTTGAATAGGCCAAATCTATTTCAGCCTCATGATCATCATCATACTAATCACACTTGGGTAAATCATCCATGGATGAAATGCCATTGAACATGCATATCATGTTAGGAGAATTTTCCACCACCCTCTGATTTTTAACTTCATCTTCGACTGTATGGTGAATGGAATACATGAAAGAATCATTATCCAAACCATGGTACCAAGGGTGAGCTGCAAAATGTTTGGGAACAATGACCCTTTCTTTATTTGAAGTCAATGGAACATGATATCTTTGAACATGAAGTTTTTCTCTTATGTTGATCTTCTGCATCATCTCTTTTACAGTATTGACTAGAACATCTATTTTCACTTTTGAAGATGTCATCCATTCATTTTTTGTTCTATCTTTCTCTTCTTCCTTTAAATTTTCTTTTTTGTTTAGCAAGTTAGCTTCCACATCAACTGCAATTTTCTGCATTTCTTCGAGAGTTGTAGTGTTCCTCTCTCTTAATTAGAATTCCATCTTAGGATCGAAGGCATCTGGTAAATGCAAGCGGGATGATCCTAGGGGTGGCCTTATATCAACAAGCATTTCATGATACACCTTATTTAACCTTGCTGAAAACTGTTGTATGGTTTCCCCTGATTGTCTTTTCAAATGGTCATACTCTTCTAAGATGAGAAAGACATTTCTCATGATCACCCATCGATCTAAGAAAACTTGCACAAACTGATGGAAATTATTAATGCTCCCAGCTAGGAGATTTCTAAACTAGTTCTTGACTTTACCTCCTAATGATAGGGAAAACATTCTGATGCAAACATCATCATCTTCTACCTCAAAGAGATCAAGAAAATCATCAAGGTTTTGAATATGATTTTCAACAGTAATATTGACATTCTTTCCATCAAACCTGGGTAGATTATTGGTGTAATTTGCAGGGAATTCATGGAGGATAGGAGGAAAATCTAGGGGCTTGTATCTGTTTGGGATTTTGGCATGTACAAGAGGTGAAGCAAGAGGCTTACAACCATCCGTAGCTTTAGCAAGAGTAGGATATAAAGTAGGAGGCTTATGTCTCACTAGGACTTCTACAGGTGCATCTGGGATGTGCACAGGTGTATGAGTATGTACATAATCTACAATTGGGGATCTTATCTCTTGAGGCTCATCAATCAATAGATGGTCAATGTAATTTTCAACAATATACTTTTGATCAGGCTTAGAATAAGACAAAACATAATTGCAGATAAAACCAAAGATGTCTTGAATGCAATTTGAGCTTAAGTACCTGGTCTTTCTAGACTACTTGGCCATGCTTTAGGTTCTTCCTCCTCTGGAGTCTTCGAATTGGAATTGATCTGGAGATTGGAGTCGCCAGGTGAATGATCTCATCCTTCTTGTGTCTGGTCACTATCCACCATCAGTGATCAGATCTAGAACTTTGAAGTGTACTACTGGAGAAAGTTCCCCAGTGGAGTCGCCATTCTGTTAGCACTCTGTAATTTTCTGAAGGTTGTGGAGGGATTAAAAAAGGCAACATCAAAACTGCTTTGAGTTAAGGATCTATCCCTCCAAGACTCAGAGAGGGATCTCTCTGTCAAATTTATCTTTGTTTGAGATTTGATCTTAGGCTAGCTATGCAGAACAAGATTTGTTTTAAATTTTTTTGGTTGAGACAACAAAGAGTCATTGGGCAAAATGGAGTAAAAAATAACAGACAACATATGAATGGATAACTAAGACAGAATATGACTAGGCAAGATAATCATGCCAGTGTATCCTTTGAGCTTATAAGATGGGAAAAGAAGAATAGATTGAAATTCATTTCAAATGTAGAGAAGAGTATATCTGAATTCTACATTTCAAACTCGGAAGAAAACATAGATATTGTCTCGAGCCAACACAAGGTGCTAAGGTCAAATCCTACACATTATCTTCTCATAAACAATACAGAAAGAAAGAAGCATTTGAAATAGGAAAATGACAAATTACATCAGGGAAAACTTCACCACTTAAACACAACACAAGAATCTGGAAATATAGTGCCTCTGTATTCATTCATAAAAGTCAGTTACAAATTTATAAACATTTCTACAATGGATCGGAAAATTCCCATGCTATCCTTCACTATCCAGTATCCTCTCATTCACCTTGAAACCATAGGTTTTATAGCCTTTACATAAAAAACAAAGATCAAATTAAACAGGAACTGAAATACTAAAAATAGTACAACATCAAACAATTTCCACAACAACAGGATCGGATCCTATTTTAAGGGGCCAAAAACCTATCAAAAGTTTCACTTTCGAGTTCCTTCTTTGACATATGGGAAATCTTGGCCAAAAATAACAAAAATCCCTGAAAATAGTGAATTGTTTGCCATGAAAGACGGGTCGAATTTCTGCGAAAAGATGTCCACACAGACATCTGTTTATCTTTAATTCTGACATATGGGAAAAAACTGAATGAGGTTATTGTAGAATGGCATGTTTTGGAAAAATATCTCCTTCTGTTTCACCAAATTCATCTCCATTTCACCGGAACACCTCCCGCAAAATTAGGACTACAACAGGAAAATGAAAAACGGAAACAATGGGCCTTGAACATGGCTTCTATTCTCCCTTCTAATGGAACCTGTGTGAAAAATGAGATATTTGTTTTTTCTTCATCCCGTTACGGAGAAAAACCTCTCTCGATTTTTCAAAAATCGATTTAGTCTGCCCGGAATTCTCTTTGCAAGTTAAT
>ML782400.1:387627-412875 GCA_009831015.1 Picea engelmannii
GTAATGTTATTTTATTTATGTCGGCTTTATTCCATTAGTTGTAATTATACCTCCAAGTCTCCTATATATACCAAGGAGACATTTTCATTTGGAATCATCTTGTACTTGAACATTTATGTGGGGTAAAAGGAGGTTGCCCCCTCAAAGAGGCTTATTCTATGAAATTCTCTCTTTTTCAAGGCGTTGAGTACTTACTCTGAGGTTTTTCTATGCTATATTTATATTTGGTTCTTAACATTTCCAGCCTATTGTTGAATCCCTAGAAGGGAAGTGGGACAGTCGAGTGACTGTTGAGCAGAGAAGGGGCACACTTCCTTGGGTGGGATAGGCATGTGGGGAATGAGAGGTTGTAGGATTTTAGTTGAATGAGCACCTGCAATGGAGTCTTTCCTATTGTCTATGAGCCTTTAGCCTGGTTGGGAATCCATTTACCCCTGTGGAGTTTAGTCCTAGCTCGGGGGTGACTCACTGTTGAGAGTGATGAATAGTGTATTCTAAGTCTGGGAGGTTCGTGGACAATCTGTACGCAGTTGGTGAAACTATTTCCAGGATAAGTACCGATCGTATGATAAATTTACATGATGCATTGTTATTTACATGCTTATGTTACAGTTTATCATATATGTGATTATAACTATTTGTATGTTTATGGGTATTTCCCTGTATAAGATGAATATTTGTGTTTACTATTATTTCCGTATGAAATCGTATATTTACATAATGTAATTGTTTGTTTACATTTATATGTAAATCTTCCACAAGAGTGTTGTATGTATATGTTATAATTTCATGCAGTTTGAAGGGAAAAATTATGTGGCATAGCTCAGTTGAATACTGGGTATGTTACAGTATGTTCCGCAGTGAGAGAACGAATGTGTTTCCTCGTGTAGCGTGGCCCGATCATGGGCGGTCGGGGACGTTACAGTCTTGGTGACACCTCTTCGTCTCCTCATTTAACTCAATTTTGATATGAATACTCTCTCATAGAGATTCAACTTAATGAGATAAGCAAAGGAGAAAGGACTAGTGGCAATCCAAATAGATACAACCTTATGTCCAAGAAGAAGTTTGACATTCCGGAGCATCCTACTAGAACATAGAATCCTGCTAAGGAGGTGGAAACTAACAGAAAAGAAAAAGAGGCTCATAACCCCCAGACAATGGTTAATATCCCTATTCCAGAAGTAAACGAAATTATGAAGCCTCTCTCTTCTTTTATCTTTGAGAATGAGATTCAAAAGATAAAAATTGGTGTGCCTTTCTTGTAGCTAGTCAAGCATGAGGATTTCAAAAGGTACCTCTCCAAAGTGCTCCAACCTAAACATTCATCTTATTCCATGGATTCAATCAACCTCGAAGATGAAAATCCTACTATCATACTGGAACCTTTGGTGGAGGATAGAGATGAATCCTCTCCTCCTTTCTATACCTCATTGAACATCCATGATAAGGTGTTGCACAACTACTTGATGGATTCAGGGGCATCTCACAATCTTATGCCTAATATTTTCATTGAGGAGCTTAGATTGGAGGTCACAAAGACTTATCATGACTTGTACTCATTTGATTCCAGGAAGGTGAAGTGCCTCAGGGTTATAAAATACTTGGTTGTTTCCTTGTTCCAATTGCCAATGAAAAGTGTAGTCATGGACATTGTGGTTGTTGATGCGCCCCCTAAGTTTGGGATGATTTTGTCTATATATTAGATTAAGAGACTAGGGGGAATGTTTCATATGGTTATTTCAGATGCTACTATTCCTTTGTTTGGGGGAGAGCATAGAAGGATTTACACGGAATCTCAATTGTCTTACATTTTCAGTGATGAAGCAAATCCAACCAACCACCCCATTTTTGCAGTAGACACTGATCTGGGAACCAATATCTTACAACTCACTGATGGTCCTCAAAAATCTGTTGAAATAAAAAAGAAACCCATCACCTCTTTTGAAGACCCTCCTTCTAGTGTCTTTATTTGGAAAATGGTTTTTGATGGAGCCTCTTCCAGGGAAAGTGTTGGGGCTAGGATAGTTTTCATTGCCCCTACCCAAGAGACCATATATTTGTCTTTTAATCTTGAATTTGAAACAACAAACAATGTAGTCGAATAAGAGCCTTTTGTTTTGGGTTTAAGAGCTACCAAACACATGAAGATTGAGGAGCTAGAAGTATTTGGAGATGTTGAGTTAATTGTACATCAGGTCAGAAATCTGTATTAGGCTAAGCACCTCAAGTTAAGGGTGTACAAAAATGAATTCTGGGATCTTTTTGGCAGTTTCTTCTGGGATTTTAATATATATTTTGTTCCAAGAGAGGAGAACATTGCAACAGCTTCCTTGGTTGTTTCAGTAAGTAAGTTCAAGGTTCGTTTTCCCCCTAAACCCAAGTATGATGTGGAAGTAAAATGCATGCCATCTGTTCCTGACAATGTCAAACATTGGAAGGTTTTCGATGATGATCTTGAAATGAAAAGATTTCTTGAAACTGTAGATGAATTTTTTGATTCGCATATTGATCATGATCAATATACTGAAGAAATCCCTCATGCTAATGCTTTTTTGAATAAAATTGTTGATCATCATAGTGTTCAGTTGCCAAGTAACCATATTCCAAAAGTTTGTCCCTTTGGAGAGATTGTTTGACATAAATGATGTTGCTATAAAGGTTAAAGGTTTAGCTGAAGAGGCTGATGTGACTGAATGAAATTTAGGAACAGAGGAAGATACAAGGTATGTAAAATTGTCTAGAAATCTGTCAGAGGAGAAAAGGGTTGAGTATGTCAATATTTTGAGGGAGTTTGCCGATGTTTTTTCTTGGAAATATGAAGACTTAAGAAAATATGACACAAACATCATGGAGCACAAAATACCTTTGAAAGAAGAGGCCAAACCTTTCCAGCATAAACTTAGATAGATAAACCCCATGTTGTTGCCTATTATGGAAAAAGAAGTGAAAACGATGTTGGATGCACAGATCATCATCCCCTTGAGATTTTCAGAATGGGTGGCTAATATGGTGCCTGTGAGGAATAAGAATGGGGAAATCAGATTATGTTTAGACTTCAAGAATTTGAACAGGAGCTCCAAAAAGGAAAATTAACCCTTTCCAAAGATGGATCACATTTTACAAAGAGTGACTGGTTCATCTAGGTTGTCTATGATTGATGGATTCTCTAGCTACAATCAGATCTCTATCATGCTTGAATATAGAGAGAAGACAACTTTCACTACTCCTTGGGGCACATTCATGTATGCTAAAATTCCCTTTGGATTGATGAATGCAGGAGAAACCTTCCAGTGAGCCATGGACAATGCCTTCATTGGGGTAAAGGACAAGGATTGAGGGAGAGACCTTCTCATGAAGTGCAGAAGGTTTGGTCTCTCCCTCAATCATAAGAAAATTTTATTTTCTATGAAAGAGGGAAAATTGTTATGGAATAATGTGTCAGTTGAAGGGGTGAGAATTGATCCAAGCAGAGTAGAGGCCATCCAGACCTTATCTTTTCCAAGATCTAAAAAGGAGGTTCAATCTTTCTTGGGTAAAATCAACTTTCTGAGGAGGTTCATTTCTAATTTTGTTGAGTTGGTTAAAAACATTACAACCATGCTTAGAAAATGAAACGAAGTGAAGTGTAATACTGAGTACATAAATTATTTCAACTAGATCAAGAGGGATTTGAATGAAGTACCTCTCCTCATCAACCCTGACTATTCTAAGGAATTTCTGATGTTTTCTTTCACCTAATATGATACATTGGCTACTGTTTTTCTACAAAAAAATATAGAGGGGTTAGAGCAACCTATTTCCTTTTTTAACAGAGCATTGAGGGATGCAAAGATGAGATACGATATCATGGAGAAGCAGGCATATTCTTTGGTCAAATCTCTCAAGGCTTTTAGAATCTATGTTCTGCATTCAAATATTATTGCATATGTCCACTCGGCCTCAGTAAAGGAGATACTGATCCAACCTAATATAGATGGGAAAAGAAGCAGACGGATTGCCAAAATTCTTGAGTTTGAACTAGAAATAAAACCCACCAAATTGGTGAAAGGACAAGGTTTAGCCAGGTTACTGGATGAATCAAATTGCAAGGCATTGGGGGTTAATTTCATGAACACGCACTCAAAAAATTACCAAACTTAGATTGTTGATAAATACTCTCATGTCGACCTCAACTTAGTAGAATGCACCTGGTATGAAGATATCATATATTTCCTGCAAAAGTTGAGTCCTCCCGATGGTTTGGACAAAAACAATGTGAGAGATTTGAAACTCAAAGAAATCAAATATTGTCTCATTGATCCGATTTTCTACTGGAAGGATCCTCTAGGAGTTCTACTGATATTTATGGATCCACAAGAGGCCTAGAGAATTATGACTGATTTTCATGATAACTCATGTTGGGGGCATCATTTTTGGAGGACCAAAGCTTACAAGATCCTCAGAGATGGGTATTTCTGGCCCAACATTTTTACTGATATTTGTGCAAATATTAGAGCTTGCGCCAAGTGTCAAAAGTTTGTTGGAAAGAAGCAGCTCAAATCTTTGCCCCTGAAACCTGTAATGGTTTTTGGACCTTTTTAGCAGTGGGGTCTTGACTTCATTGGAAAGATCCACCCAGACTCAAGTGGCCAACATACGTGGATTTTGACTACCACTGATTATTTTATCAAATAGATAGAAGTCATCCCTACAAGGAGTGCCTCCCACAAGGTAATCATAATCTTCCTTGAGTATATCATGTCCATATTTGACTGTCCAAGTAGGATTGTTACAGACAATGTTGCTTCTTTCAGAGTTGAACCATTAATCAAGTTCTGTGAGCAATATGGGATTACACTAGTACATTCTACTCCCTACTACCGTCAAGGAAATGGTTTAGGAGAGTCCTCCAACAAAAGCCTCATAAAGATCATCAAGAAATTATTGAAAGACAAAAAGAAAGAATGGGATTCAAAGATGAAATTTTCATTATGGGGTGACAGAGTTACAACCAAAAGGCCACTTGGTATTTCCCTTTTTTATATTGTGTATTGGGTTGAGGCTATATTTCCTACTCAACTCACCTTTCCTGTGGAAAATTTCCTCCGGGACTACCAATAAGAGCTCGATGATATGGTCAAGAGGATACTGCAACTGGTAGAAGTACAACAGACCAGGGCGAAGCTACTTTATAAAGCGCAAGATCATCAACATAAAATAAAACGATCCTTTGAAAAGAGTGCACACAAGGAATATTTTCAAATGGGGGCTCTGGTTCTCAAGTGGGATGCCCATAAGAAAGAAAAATGAAAACATGGTAAATTTGAAGCCTTATTGATTAGCCCCTTCAATATTTCTGAGGTATTTTCAAATAACACTTATAAGTTGCAGAAATTGGAGGATTTTGAAGTTTTGGGTGGCCCTGCCAATGCGAACTTCCTGAAAAAGTGTTTTGTCTGAGCCATGATTGGAGTTCCACCATTGTAATTACCGCTTCCTTTTTATTTCTATTCTGAATAAGAGACTCCATAACCCAAAGACAAGGCACTGAAACTACACGTTCTTGGCAGCTCACAGGGAGCATGCCATCGCCTGTGGAGCCAATGTTTTTGGATGAATTTGTCAAGGGTCATAGGTGTGTGTTGATAGTACCTGAGTCTGTATCCTTTCCCCGTCTCTTTCTCTCTTTCGCAGGATAGGTCCTAAATTTTTCCCTTCGACTGGTAAAGTCATTTTTTCCCTTGATGTCTCACATGAATAGACCTCGGCGCGAATCTTTTATGTTTTCTCTAAGGATGAACACTCATCGCCTTCTTTTTTGATCATTGGTCACTCTGTTTTCCCAAGCTCACAACAAGCTATCCAAATATTTGTTTACGCAAGCAACAACCATATGCACAAAGAGAAACACTCAAAGCGGTCTGTTATGGACTTGAATCAAGCAAACAGACAAGTTTTTTTCAACGACGAAGATCCCAGGAGAATTTAAGATCAATGGCTCTTGGTCTTTCGGGATTTCAAAGTAGCGCGAGGATTAAAAACTAGTCAGAGGAGATGAAGCCCCGAAGTAAATATGAGACATTGAATTTTGAGAAAACGTGTCAGTGGATCTCACACTTCGGGAGATTCACTTCAGAGGATTGTGGGAGTTATGCATTGAAAAGTCTCTTTGGCCCGAAGCCTGAACACCTGAAGTAATCATGAGTCATTGATATTTGCAGCAAGAAGCAGGGTCCATACAAGAGTGGCATGTGGAAATTAATTAGAGATTTCCCAGATCTTAGATCGTGATTAGATCAATGACTCACGTATATTGTCCATGCCCAATTTTTGCAAGGATTAGTGGCTAGGCAGAAGCCCTGGAGTTGCAGATCAAATGCCACACGTCCTTCTCCATCGGACGGTCAATATCTACTTTGGGAATCCGGTCTTCGAGATTTTTAGCATCTGATCAAGCATCGTGTATCCATCCAAATCTAACAGTGGTAGTTTACTTTGAAAATCTAGGTTTCTTGAGTTTCAAGAGTTCTACTCTCGGTTTCATCCAGAGTGATTTTTCCGAAGTCCATCGATCATTTCCATGTGTCCATATGGATCAACGGTCATCGTTCACTTCAGAGCTTCAACATTCTTTTCATGTTTCCACATCACTCCTAGCCCATATTTATGCCATCTCTACATGCAAACCCCTCTTAGGCTCTGAAGTCCAATGTACGTGGCAACCATCAGTGCAGACATTGGCACCCTTATCACATTCATGACACGTGGAATCCATCTAGCGCTATTACATGGCACTCACTTCAAGTAATGTTCATACATTTATTTAGCCTATTTTTGAGTGACACATGTCACCCCTCCGTCTGTGACACATTAGCATAGTGACGTTAGGCCTCTATGTCAGATCATCCTCTGGGAGGTGTTCTTATTCATCACCATAATTAGCGCCATCTCTAAGTAGGGTTAGAAGGATCCTAGAGTTGGCAAGCAGATAAACTTTAGTGGGGACGCTAAGTCAACATTGGCTCCTAGATCATGGATTGGGGCCAGATCAATCACCACGCTCCATTGAGTGGACATGACATGCTCAAAAGATAAAATTATTGAGCGTTCCTGCAATCAAAACCGTGGTATAGCGTAATAGCTACATGGCAGTTGGTGGTGAATTGTGGGCCCAAAAGCAGTCTGGGTCCAAAATGATTTTGACGGCCCCGCAATCACATTCTTATAATAATTCCAATCCAATAGAATTACATGGCATCCCCCTACACATTAAGCCTTGTTGCAATCTCGAGAAAAAGTAGTTAATAAAAATAGAGTAGTGGTTGAAACCTCGACTCACTCCACAAATAGAAGGAATGGAAGATCTGGCCGTGGAGACAGAATTGTCAGCCCAAGGTACCCCTATGGATAGTTTTTCCTACGTACCCATGCCAAGATGAGTTTTTGTCTGACAGGAGGATACATGCATAGTCTGGAAGAAGAGGGCGCAGAACAAAGGCCTTGAATGCAATGGTCCGATCACACTCATTCTAGTTGTGAATTATTCTGAATATAAATAGATCAGTTCAATATTTTGTTAAGGTCATCAACTGGTTGAGTGGAGCTCCCTACTGTGTAATGTTTTGATGCCAAAGTTGTTCTCTGGTTATGTATCAAACTTAATACTTTCGCATTAATATAATTCAACTTCTCTCATCTCTTTGTAAAAACTGTGCTAAAACACTCGAGCATGGAGGATCTAGTCGAGGGTTGTAGTTCTATTTTAATGTAGGTTTGATTACAGTATTTCTATGACCATTTTTAGTCAGCTTCTTTGTTTTCTTATTCCCTCTTACGCTAAAAGGCTTAGGCATGGAATATCCAATCGATTTGTTGTAGTCGCATGGTAATGTAGGTTTGATTATTATGTTGTTGTGACATATTTCAGTGTCTAAATCTTGATTTTGAGAGTTCTCTTGAACCTGAGTTTTTCTTCACCAATATTATTGAAGGTCGGATGCCCATGGAAGTCTTTCTCACCTCTCTCAATAAGTCTTCCTTCTTCTCGCACTTAAAATCAATTCATTGACTGAATTTAATGAGGACCTCACTTCCCTGTGCATTGCTTGTCCAGTTTCTGTGTAAAAATCATTCTTGTACTGAGTTTTGTCCATTTGACCTCCACCCATAAAAAAAACATCCACCAAACATTATGATGGGTACTGGTCTTATCCTCTCGCAATATGAGGGTGACTCTCGGTGCTAACAGATGGTATTGTCATGCTTCTACAATTCTAAGATACATGACCATAGTTGTGGCATTTCTAACATTCAATATTATGTGGGGCCACATAATCATTTCTTTCCTCAATATTTATTTAATAATCCCTGCAATCTACAACCTTATGTCCAAAGTTAGTACAATAAAAGCAATGACCATAAAATAAATTTACATACCTGGGAGTGGACGATCTTATCTGTGTTGTAGTCCTTCTGAAATCATGCTTTGGTTGATCATGATCTTCTATTCTATTTAATCCTTCATTATGAGTGAAGCTTATTGGTTGTTTATCTCTTATGTAGTCTTCTTCTTGAGTCTTCTATCCTTTTGAAATATTCTTCTTTATGGGATTTCACTCTTCCTTCTTTATAAATTTTTTGATGAATTTTGCATAACTCTTAGGATTTTCCTCACTTTTCCCTTTCGATGACCTATAACATTTCTCTTCAACTATATTTACTAATGATTTGGATTCTTCTTCAATGTTTTTGTTGATCTTGACAACTTTTACTCTTAACATAACGACTTATTCTTCAAGCTTCTCATAGTCTTCTTCCTTCTTCTTCATCTGGATCTTCATTACTTCTTCTGTTCATCTTGCTTCTTCAAGTTGGATCTTCAAGGTGACGATTTCTTCTTCAATTTCTCTTTCTCGTTGATTGTATACTACTTCATTGTGATTTTATGTCTCATCACTTTTAATTTTCAAATATGGGCATTCAAATTCAATATGTCCTCCATTTTCACATTTAAAGTAGAAAAAACATACTTGTGTTGATTTCATACTCTTCTTATTATTTTGAATCTGTCTGACATGATGAGCATATTACCTCTTCTTTTGTACTTGCATCTTCTTTGGAATTCTCTAAATATGTGATGGGTGAAGAATATATATTATGTAACTTATCCCAAAGTTCTTTAGTTGATGAAAAATTACCCACATTGTCCTTTACTGAATCATATATTCCCTCCTAAATGAAATCCATTGCAATTTTGTTATTTTGTTTCAGTTCCTTCTTGGTTGCAGTATTTTCCATTTTTGAACTATCATATCCTATAACAAATCATTTCCAATTATCATACCCCCGTGCCTATTAAAATACTTTCATCATTGTACTCCATATCTCATACTCTAGACCACTTTGACCATCAAATGTTGGTGCTCCATTCTTAGTGTATTCCATGATCTCCTTCCGGTGCTTAAACTATTTCTTGAAGGAACATCACTCTAATACTAATTCTTGGATTACTGAGAGGGGGGGTGAATCAGTAATGAGAAATTTATACCACTTATTAATCCTTTAAACCACAATGTATATTATTTCAACTTATTCAAAAATGTTCATTAGTACATCATCAATATAGTATTGCATCATAAACATTAACATCCATCACAACATAATGAACAATAATAAATATATCCACATAATAAAAAGTACACCAATATTTATGTGGAAACCCAATGCAGGAGAAAACCACATAATTCTTTTCTTATATGTCAAGAATTATATTCAAGGAAGCACCAACTTCCAATTCTCTAGATCCAACTAGAAGGAGGATCAAACCCCCTAGTTTCTCAGGATCCTACCTGAAATAATCTCTAACTCCATAATTCTCCTGCTCCAACTAGAAGAAGGCTACAACCCCCTGAGTTCTTCGAATAAAGTCGGAATGTGGATACAACCACCTAGTTATCAGGCTCCAACTTGAATGAAGATCCAACTCCCTCATTCTTCGACAACAACTATAAGGAGGATAGAACCCCCTTTTTTCCCCCGTCCAACCACCCCAAAATATAAATTTGAAATGTAGACAATCTGTCACTATCACTGAATCAATCAGTACCACTGTCACTCTGTCACTATCAACCTATAGCCTATCAAATTGTTCAACCTGTCAATGTCACAACAGCCTGTACCATGCATTAACTTATATCTCAACCTATACCATCAACCAATGCATCAACCATGCACTAGACCTGTACCAACAATATGTACCAACACAAGTACATCAGCTATGCACAACAAAACCTGTCATAATAACCTATCTCATCAATCTCATCATTCAAATCAGATCTACTCACAAAGATCAATCATCAAGACACCTTTCAACCATATGCAAAATATCACCAAGATGTGCATCAACCAAGATTACTCACAAACATCAATAAGATGTATGACATATATGCCACACCATCCATAAATCATGTGTCAAAAATACTATAGAAATGTCTACAACAAGATTACCAACAAGTGCCTCTAGCAATGTACCAAGCATGTACCAATCATATATGAACAATCTGTACCAAGAATCTCCTCAATAGATCATATCTGATAACATCGATCTCATACTCAATATCACAAGAAGATCACTCAAACCATGTGTATCTACGTCTCTCTAGTCATGTGCATACAATCATAATCATGTGAAATAAACCCTCATTGTTATGCAGCCTCAAACCAGACAAACAACTTCAGCAACACATCATAACCCAAAACCCTCAACCATGTACCAAGAAATACAAGATATGCCAGCAAGATGTACCAATGATAAATACCAGACATACCAACACTACATTTCTATAGATCTAGCTCATACAAGAAATTCCATATATCCAACAACCTCTCTAGGTAAAATACTCAATCTCCCATAACCATGTCTCATGTAGACAACAATATCCAATTACACATAAGAATATGACATACATTTTGAACTTGTAGATAGATCCGATGTAGCTGATCACTGTAGAAATTTCTGGAGACTCTGCTCAGACTCTAGGTACATGTCACCCACATCTACTCAAGCTTGCATGTCCTTTTCATACGTATGCAACTTTCTCTTCTACAACCTGCATATGTGAGCATATTCCTCCATTGCAGCCCGCATATGTACGCACCTTCCTCCATTGTAGCCCACGTACACCTCAGAAGATAGGTTTTTTCTGCGACTTCAAAAATTTAATCATCAACCCTCCTTTTCTACCTCATACTTGCATAACTTTATATGTATCAATGATGTAACATCTCGCTCTTGCGCATACTGTGCAAACTTATTCTTTGAGGACACTCGCTTGCAAGTGATCCATATTATTATACTATTGGCCGTTGATAATAATTATGAGGCATTATGGATGTGATGACATGTTATGTTTCTTTATTGACATAGACATGTGCTATTGAATCGATTTTCTTGAGTCTGCAGGATTTTGGACCTCAAGGATGTAGAGGCAATGATGAAACCCCTTGGACTCCCAATCGAGTCAGGGAATGGAATATTAGGTTTTTATTATTGCTGATATGACATATTCACATCTAATTAGATGTCATGATGATTAATTGTATTTCTGGCATGATTCATTGATGATGCAAGCTGACGATAGCTTGTCGAACGAACTCACATGTGGAGTAGACGGGTCATGCATGACTACCAGAGACGTTGAGGGAGAGGTGTGGAAAGTAGCCCTGCCACAGCTTACTAGCACTCCCATCGTGGCTCAAACTGTAGGTTAACGATTACCTAGTACGAGAAGACCCATGATGTCGTGAGGGTAGACTGTGATGCTCTCTCATGATGATTCTAAGGGGTGCACAATAAGGCAAGAGCCTTATTCATTAGAGGCCCTTAGTCTCCCACAAGATCACTTGGAGGAGTATTGACTCCAGGGGTTTTTGATGTCTACCAAGTCAGTCAAGAGGCGAGTGGCACCCTTGAAGCACGTAGTGCGTCCCGAAGGACACGTCGTGCAAGAAAAATGGAAAGAGGTGAGTGGCACCCTTGGAGCACGTATTGCGTCCTGAAGGGAATGTCGCGCAAGGAAAACAGGAAGAGGCGAGTGGAACCCTTGGAGCACTTAGTTTATCTTGAAGGGCACGTTGCATTGTTAACTAATAAGAGAATAAACCTATATGGCCTTACAATGAACAACGTGATAAGAAAGATTTAAAAACAATTTCCCTATTAAAATGTCGCCCAGCCTCGAAAATTAAAATCTAGGTCTAAAGGAATTCTTGTGGTAAAAAAATAAAAATAATAATGATCATAATTAATCATGTGACGAGAAGGGGGGTAAGCGATTCAATTAATTTATAAAAATATTTTGGGGATAAAATTTAAAAAGGGTGAAATAATTGTTTTGTTACATATGTTAATTAAAAAATTATTAATTAAAAAGAAAAAGGGGAAAAAATAATTTTCTACACTTGTCAATTTGAGTTTTAAATGAAAAGGGAAAGAGGGAATTTAAAAGAATTAGGAAACTAGGAAAAAGAGGGAAACATAAAGAGAAATGGATACATAAGGAAAAAGAAGAAATACTAACTTAGTAATGTATCTTGCATTTAAGGACATTCTAAATTGAACTCAACTAGTGAATTAGTAAAGGGGTAAGTCATTAAAATGTGTAGGGGAATATGGGGACACCTAGGAGCGATTCTAGGAATGTTTTTAGGTGGGTGAGGGAAATAACAGTAATTAATTAATTAATGAAATTAATTTATCATGCAATGAAGGGAATGGGTGACACATGTACGGGGAGGATTTTTCTAAATTAAATTTTTGAACAATAAATTAAATGGGAAATTCGGAAAGAGATGACTTGGAAACTCTATATAAAGGAGGGAGGAGGAGGATGATGGATCTCCTCTATTATGTATAACGTTACGCTGTAGAATTTTAGACTTGACTGACTTAGCTCGTGGGAGTTGGGATTCCCAGTTCGGTGAGGAGTGGTAGCTCAGCCTTACGAGGTGAGCTGGGAGCTCATTGATCTCTAGTTTAGAGTGTGTGGCCTCTTTGTGGCTCGAGGGAATAAGGGGGAAGAAGAGTACCTCTAGCGTTGGCTGGGAGGTACTGGTGAAGTCTCATTGGTTAGCAAGCAGGAGCTGCACGGAGCACTCGGGACAACGACTCAGAGCGGACGACTTGGGCGACGATACGCTTACTTTTATTTTGCATGATAGAGTATTATAGACCTTACGCTTTCATTTATGTATTTATTTTAACCGTGTAAAGAAGGTGTTGACCTAGCAGTTTAATCGAGAAATTAAATTCCCATATCCTTAAGCTCGCTGCTTGACTTGATTTCCTTGGAATTCGATCCTTGATGTTGTGACTGTCCTGTTGGTTTTAAATTGATTTTTATGAAAAGTTTATGTCTGGTCTTCGTCTACATCCCTAGTTCGTCAGTCCATGCCTGAGCAGTTGGCCAGGAGCCGAATCGACGGTTGTCACTTCGGTGCATAACGACCTATAGATTCTAATGCCCTGTTTTTCTGTGTGTGAATGATGAGCGAAAGATAGTTGTCAGTCGTCTACCCTTGTTGATTGATTCATGGATGAATGATTGTCTGGAGCTTACTTGTGTTGGGACATCTCTGTGTTATGTTGATTTACCTCTGATTGAATATTCTCCATGCTTGTTGATTATCTCTGTGTTTTTATTGATAAATCCCAACACCTTGTTGGTTTCATCTCTGCGATTTTAGATGGCAAATCCCAGTGCTTCTTTAATACATCAATTGTGATTTCGTCATCATTAGACTGCGATTTCATTTTCCTTTTTTTTTACTGTGTTTCCCCTTACATTTGACTACAATCTACCTGATGACTGTGATTTACATTGATTGTCATCGATTTTTATATGAGCAATTTTTAAAGTTTTTATCACAGAAATTATGTGGCCATTTCAGACAGCGGAAAGCTAAACTTGTTCACGCTGCGAGTTTAATGTATATTGATAGCAATATTACGCGTATCCTGTGACTGTAAATTCAATGCTGACAGTGAATTTATATATTACGAAACTGTGTTTTTATCCTGAGCTTGACTGCATTTTTTTTTACACTACACTGGTTGCGATTTGTATTGGTTGTGTCTCCCTGTCTCTTTTTCCAGCCTGAACCCTTCCTTGCTCCTCTCATTGACCAATCCTGGTGCCAGCAATAGCTCTGCGCATTGGATATTGGGACCACGAGTTACCGGAAGGTGGTGACTTCCATTGATTACCTTGCCAGCGTTTTTACAATCTAGACAGTGTTAATCCCTGTGTATGGTTTTACACAGCCTCCTCCGGTGTTATTTGGCAATTACCTCCTCATTTTTGTAAACAGTAACCCCACGAACTTCCCGGGGAGAAAATCGTGCTTGACAGAGTATCCTCATTGATTGAGCAACGAATTTATTGCGTTTGATGTTGTGAGTGAGAGTGTTTGATTGTTGCGTTTTGATCACTGTTCTTAACAACTTCTGTGTTTTACCTGCGTCTGGATTGATGAATAACATTAATGTTTTTCTCTGCAAATTCTATTTCTTATAACAGGCGAATTTCAGTCTGCAATTTCATACTGGACTGTGATTCCACTCCGCAATTTCTCTCCGTTTTGACTGGCGATTTTACAGCGATTAAATAGACTGCATTCGAAGCACATTTTTAGACTTCGGTCAACACTTATATAGGGGGAGTTTTATGCTTATATATGGTTGCGTTAATAAATTGACAGCTAGTGTACCAGGGAATGACCGACAAATTATAGTATTATTGTGCAAGGACTTTTGAAAGACAGTGAAGGTATCGTTTTTAGCAATCAATAGACTGGTTAGGTACAACGAGTTTACACCTGGAGTGACAACAAATTTGTTGATGTGTTGTGACTATGTACTAGTTGAGTTTTGTGGTTGTGATTGTTTTGTGGTAGGTTATGTATGACAACGATTCCTGTAGTGAATGGTGTGATACCTAAACTAACTAAAACAGGTTTTCATAAAATCGTTATACTTTAATTCTTGATAAATTCGTTTAACTCTTGTTAAAGTCGTTTAATTCTTGCTAAAGTTGTTATACCAGGATGATAAAGTCGTTGAATCTACAAGATTCAAGTTAAATTCTTGCACGAAGACAACATAGCTCTAGGTTATGCAAACAGTCAGAATCGGTGCATTCGACTAAGGATGTGAAATAGTAAGCATTTACAAATGGTGACATACTATTGTAATAAATTGGAAAAGGTTTCAAATCTTTAGAAATTATTTTCTTTGTGAAAATACTAATTGTAGCAAAGTCAAAATATCAAACACGGCAGTGAAGCTAAGAACTTAAAAGTCAAAATTAATGTTAAAGTATTTCAACCATCTTCATATATCACAATTTTATTTTAATACTGGAATCTCTAAAGTCAACTTAGGCACCGAATGTTAACTAGCTTGGGTATCAGACCGAATAAGAAAACTTAAATTTTGCAAATAATAAAACTTTCAGTATAAGTGTAAATTACCAAGATTTTTACATACCTAATTTGTGTAATTTCATTAGGTTCATCTTTTAGCATGTTCTCATTAAGCGATGTAACAATAAAAATGGATCTCATAGCAAATATTGTAAAAAGATTGCATAAGCATCAGATCCTATCGATTGGGGTCCCGGTTCAATCTTGGTTCACACCCAAAAGGAGATGCACTTATGATTTCCAAGGAAGCAAGTTGAACTTCGTGGATGGATAGTTTAGGAATGTTATATTCGCCAAGTTTTTGCGCATGTCAATTGGGGATTGGGTTAGTCGTCTTGTGATTCGAAAGTTCATTCAATCTCCTAGCGCGTTGGTTTTCTTGAGTCATCGATCCAGATAGGATTTTGTTGCACCAGGGTGATCATCGTGCATATCGCCTAGGGACGACATGATCCCTGACGAGGGGATCATGGCATGCCCTATTGGTCAGAGGCGAATGATAACTTGACCGAAGTCTGTGCTTTCCGTGTGAGTGTTGTTGATCGTTGTAAGTTGTAGTTAGCACTTGAGTTGTAATGCCTTCATGCATTTGGTTCGCACGCCTTGAGGTTCTATTATTTGGTCGTCAATACCGTTGTGTAGGGAGGGAGATGTTGTCCCTTATCTTGTAGGCGTGGTCATGATTGCGTTAGGCAGGTAGACGTTTCTCCTGGTTGTTTTACTCATGTTTCGCCCAGCTGCTCTTGTGCCAGTGCATGGATTCATAGTCGTTTGTTGACTATTATGCAGGCGTGGTGCTCACTATCAGGTATGTTGTTTAGCTATAATCGTTGTGGTCATCCTGTTTAAAAAAAAAAATAGCACTTTCTGCTTCGCTTGTAGTCGTAACGATGGGGCCACTACATATGGTATCAGAGCGGGTTGAACCCTGTGACTGTGGATCGCCAGGATTTCCACTGCAATAAACCTTTGAGTTCTGACCTAGCACTAATTAAAAACTTAACATATCTAGGCAGTGATCTCGATTAGAGGATACCACATAGGTTACAGTGTGGTGTCATGGAAGGAGGTGCGACACCTCTAGAAGTGCCCGCACCCTCGAAGTATAACCCCATGGAGGAGGAAAAATCCATTAGGATGGATTTGATTGTTGTAAGGGATGATGATCATCTGACCAGGGTCCTTCCAAAGATGGTCAAAGGCCTTGAATCACCTTTTGTACTGAGATGAGACACGGGTGACCGTACCCTTGAGCGTCCACAACGTGCCTAGTCAGTACCGTTAGTTTTCACTGCGAACTCGAGAAGGTCAAATTTTCCAAGTTCTTTGGTACCCCGGACAGTGCAGCCACCGATGCATGGTTGGAGAATAAGTTGAGGTGATTGCACTTCGCGAATATACCTCCAACATGAAGGTCTGCAGAGCGATCTTTCAAATGAATGGGAGTACTCTTGTATGGTGGAAGACACTCCTTCCACTTTTAAACATGGTCGTCGAAGACGTCTCATGGGAATTGTTCGAGGAATGCTTCCACGAGAGGTATCTTTTGAGGAATTCATTGAGCGTCAACTCAACGAGTTCAATGCCTTGCGACAGGACGACTGTATGGTGCCTGAGTACAAGGCCTATTTTTGGAGTTTCTTCGGTATGCTCCGCACCCTTACCGAGAAACTTAAGGTTAACAAGTTTGTGTTGGCCTTAGCATTGGAATTCAGCTTCTACTTCAGGTACCAGGATTACTGGACCGAAGAAAGTATGTTGGAATGTGGGGAGCCACATTTCTAGCACGACTGCCCAGTGAAGAGGACTAGATCATCTAGATCAGTCAGATCCACTACCATGGGATATTTGGGCAAGGCTCATCAGATTCATGCCATGGTGAATAACCACTAGGTAGAGAACCAGTTGACTGTGCTCGAGATGTTAGGTACAGTCATTCACCAGAAATGTAGCATTTTGATAGATCCTCGTGCAACCGAGAGTTTCATTTCTGGTGCAGTGCTAAAAAGGATTAAGGTAAAGGCAGTCGAATAGGATGAGTTTAGATTTGTAGAGATGGCTTCGGGAACCAAACAGAAGGTTGGAGGAAAGGTTATGGGTTGTACCTTAACAGGAGAGAGTTTGTCACCAGGTCCAACCTGTTCATCACGATCTTAGGATCTTATGATGTCATGATTGGTATGGACTGGTTGGGATCGCATCAAGCGATACTCAACTATAAGACGAAACGGTTGATCTTGGTTGATGATGAGGGATATAGACACGTGATTATAGGTCGGAACCAGGGAGTTTTCTTGAGGTTTATTTCTTCCTTGCAGTTACAGAAGAGCATGCACAAGGGATGTAATCTTTATGTGATCCTTGCGTTAAATGAGAAGGGAGTAGTAGAAGGTCTAGAACACATTCTGGTGGTGAGGGAGTTTGCATATGTATTTCCAGAGGAGTTACCTAGGATACCACCAGAGAGGGAATTGGAGTTTGCCATAGACCTAAAACTGGGGATTGAATTAATATCTAGAACGCCTTATCAGATGTCGACCCCGGAGTTACAGGAGTTGTGAATGCAACTAAAGGAGTTGTTGGACCTGGGACTTATACATATGAGTGTGTCACAGTGGGGCGTGCCTTTTATTTTCATACGAAATAAGGATGGGTCATGGAGACTCTACATTGACCACCGTCAATTGAACAAGGAAACGATCAAGAAGAAGTATCCACTGCCAAGGATTGATGATATGTTAGATTAGATGAAGGGTGTGACGGTGTTTTCCAAGATCAACTTGAGATCAAGATATCATCAGTTACAGATCAAGGAGGATGATGTCCCTAAGATCGCCTTTAAGATGAGGTTTGGGCATTACGGGTTTATTGTTTTACCATTTGGACTGACAAAATCCCCAGGGGTATTTATGAGTTTGATGAACATGGTGTTTCGTGAGTACTTGGACAAGTTCGTCCAAGTATTCATTGATGATATTTTGATTTACTCTCGGATGACGAAGGAGCATGATGAGCACTTGCGCTTGGTACTACAACATCTGCGAGAGCACAAATTGTATGGGAAGTTCTCAAAATGCTCATTTTATCAATCGAATATTCACTACTCAGGGCATGTCATCTCCGACGAAGGTATCATCGTGAATCCAGCAAAGGTCGAGGCTATTATGGAATGGCCTACACTGAAAAATGTCCCGGAAGTGTGTAGCTTCATGGGTTTAGCAGGATACTATCGATGGTTCATCAAGGGATTTTCGAAGATAGTAAATCTGATCACGGAATTGCAAAAAAAGAGAAAGAAGTTTGTTTGGACCGAGAAATGCGCGGAAGCATTTAGAAGGCTCAAAGAGCTTTTGACAACAAAACCAATACTAAAGGTCCCTGACATGGACGCAGACTTCTTGGTATGCACGGACGCATCCAAGGAAAACTTAGGAAGAATCTTGATGCAATATGGTTGAGTGATCACTTACATCTTGAGGAAATTGAGAAGGAATGAGGAGAACTATGTGACACGCAATTTGGAGTTGTTATCCATTGTTTATGCCTTGAAGGTTTGGAGACACTACCTTGTTGGACGGAAATTTGAACTAAAGACGGACCATTGTGGACTACAACACATCTTTACGCAAAGCGACCTGGACGTGCGACAACGACGTTGGTCAAAACTGCTTAACAAGTACGATTTCAAGATTTCTTACATAAAAGGAACAGTGAACCAAGTTCTAGATGCATTGAGTTAGAGACCACGCATCTTTCGGTGTTTCCTCTTTAGATGATTCTACGTGAAAAGATTCTAACTTTACAATGCAATGATCACAGGTACAAGGACGTCGAGGATTTTATCGGACAAAACACAGTGATGGTACCAAGATTTGAAGGATTTACATTTGATGACGATAGATTTTTGAGGTTTAAAAATCAGATTGTGTACCACCGAACGACGAGTTGAGGATATTGATCCTAAATGAGGCTCATAGAGAAGTATACTTGACTCTCCCCGGAGTCACGAATATGAGGACAGACCTTAAACCCTTATTCTTCTGGAAGGGAATGAAGGAAAACATAGTTAACTATGTGGCCAGATGTCTAGAATGTCAGTAGGTAAAGGATGAACATAGACATCCAGCAGGATTACTACAACCACACGCTATTCCAGAATCAAAATGGGAGGTTATTTCGATGGATTTCATTGTTGGATTTCCACTCACGACAAAGAGACACGACTTGATTTTTGTGGTAGTCGACACTCTGACGAAGAGTGCTCATTTGAATCGTGTTCATATGACATATCAAGCACCTGACATAGCTAGAGTTTCCATTAGTGAGATTGTGATGTTGCATAGTATGCCTAAGAGGATTATATCTGATCGAGGATCGGTGTTTACCGAACGATTTTGGACTAGTTTCCAAGAGGCCTTGGGAACCCAACTTAACTTTAGTACTACATATCACCCGAAGACTGATAGGCAGACCAAACGAAGAAACCAAATCTTTGAAGACATGTTGCGCATGTAGGTTATGGACCAACAAAATCATTGGGAAGAATTCTTTCCACTGGTAGAATTCGCCTATAACAACAGTTACAAAAGCACCATTAAGATGGTGCCTTTCGAGTTTCTTTATGGGCAACCATGTCAGATGTCTTTGAGTTGGAATCGGCTTGAGGATAAGGTCCCGGTGGGACCAGAAGCGATCCAAGAAATGGAAGATAAAATGCAAACAATAATACAAAGGATCAAAGAACTGTAGGATCGGTAGAAGACTTATGATGATGTGCACGGTGCAGACCGTAGTTATGATGTGGTGATCAAGTATTCTGTGGCTGAAACCGCATAAGAGTTAGATCAAATTGGGAAAAGTGGCTAAACTATCTCCAAGGTTCGTGGCAACCTATGAGATTGTGGAAAGGAGAGGCCTATGACCTATTGACTAGCCTTGCCTGAGTCTAGAGGTGTATGCACAATGTATTTGACGTCTTTGTTTGAGACATTATAATTAGTGATCCTACACATGTTTTGACTTGAGCACCTTGTGGGTGTCGGATGACAGTGTGCTCACAGCTGAGCCGATCCTCATCCTGAATCATCGCATTTGACAACTGTGATGTCGAACAGTAGATCAGGTCAAGGTCCAGTGGGACAACTATATTCTACACTCAATGATCTGGGAGGACACCTATGATACGTGCCATCAGTTTCTTTTTTTTGTTTATAGAGAGACTTATGATATTGTGATACACTTTTTTTCGACACTCTTATACTGTGAAACTTCGGGATGAATTTTAGACCAAGAGGGGTTTTATGTAACTTCTCGCTCTTGTGCACACTGAGCGAACTTATTCTTTGAGGACACTTTCTTGCAAGTGACTCGAATTATTATACTATTGGCTGTTGATAATGATTATGAGGCATTATGGATGTGATGACATGTTATGTTTCTGTATTGACATAGACATGTGTTATTGAATCGGTTTTCCTGAGTGTGTAGGATTTTGGACCTCGGGGATGCAGAGGCATCAATGAAACCCATTGGACTCTCGATCGAGTCAAGGAGTGGACTATTGGGTTTTTATTACTGTTGATATGACATATGCACATCTGATTAGATGTTATGATGATTGATTGTATTTCTGACATGATTCATTGATGATGCAAGCTGACGATAGCTTGTCGATCAGACTCACATAGGGAGTAGAGGAGTCACGCATGACTACCAAAGACTATGAGGGAGAGGTGTGGACAATAACCCCGCCACAACCTACTATCAATCCTGCATTTTGATCACCGTGCTTAAAAAATTCTGGGTTTTACCTACGTCTGGATTGATGAATAACATCGACGTTTTTCTCTGCAAATTTTATTTCTTATGACAGGCAAATTTCACTCTGCGATTTCATACTTGACTGTGATTCCACTCTGCAATTTCTCTCTGTTTTGACTGGCAATTTTATAGCGATTAAATAGACTGCACTCTAAGCACATTTTTAGACTTTGTTCAACACTTATATAGGGGGCATTTTATGCTTATATATGGTTGCGTTAATAAATTGACAGCTAGTATACCAGGGAATGATCGACAAATTATAGTATTATTGTTCAAGGACTTTTGATAGACAACAAAGGTGTCATTTTTAGCAATCAATAGATTGGTTAGGTACAACGAATTTACACCTGGAGTGACAACGAACTTGTTGATGTGTTGTGACTATGTACTAGCTGAGTTTTGTGGTTGTGATTGTTGTGTGGTAGGTTGTGTATAACAACCATTCCTGTAGTGAATGGTGTGATACCTAAACTAGCTAAAACATGTTTTCATGAAATCGTTATACTTTAATTCTTGGAAAAGTCATTTAACTCTTGCTAAAGTCGTTTAATTCTTGCTAAATTCATTCTACCAGGATGATAAAGTCATTGAATCTACAAGATGCAAGTTAAATTCTTGTAGGAAGACAACATAGCTCTAGGTTATGCAAACAATCAGAATCGGTGCATTCCACTAAGGACGTGAAATAGTAATCATTTACAAATGGTGACAGACTATTGTAATAAATTGGAAAAGGTTTCAAATCTTTAGAAATTATTTTCTTTGTGAAAATACGAATTGTAGCAAAGTCAAAATATCAAACTGGGCAGTGAAGCTAAGAACTTAAAAGTCAAGATTAATGTTAAAGTATTTTAAACCATCTTCAGACATCACAATTTTATATTAATACTGGAATCTCTAAAGACAAATTAGGCACTGAATGTTAACTAGCTTGGCTATCAGACCAAATAAGAAAACTTAGAATTTTCAAATAATAAAACTTTCAATATAAGTGTAAATTACCAAGATTTTTACATACCTAATTTGTGTAATTTAGTTAAGTTCATCTTTTAGCATGTTCTCATTAAGGGATGTAACAATAAAAATGGATCTCATAGAGAATAATGTAAAAATATTGCATAATCGTCAAATCCTATCGATTGGGGTCGTGGTTCAAGCGTGGTTCACACCCAAAAGGAGATTCACTTATGATTTCCAAGGAAGCAAGTTCAACTTCATGGATGGATAGTTTAGGAATGTTATATTCGCCAAGTTTTTGCACATGTCGATTGGGGCTTGGGTTAGTGGTCTTGTGATTCGACACTGCATTCGATCTCCTAGCACGTTTGTTTTCTTGAGTTGTCAGTCCAGATAGGATTGTGTTGCGCCATGATGATTGTCGTACCTATCGCCTAGGGACGACATGATCTCTGATGAGGGGATCATGATTCACCCTATTGGTTACAGGAGAATGATAACTTGACCACAGTCTGTGCTTCCCATGTGAGTGTTGTTGATCATTGTAAGTTGTAGTTAGCGCTTGAGTTGTAAGGCATTCATGCATTTGGTTCACATGCCTTGAGGTTCTATTCTTTGGTCGTCAAGATCAGCATGTTGGGAGAGGGTTGTTTTCCCTTATCTTGTAGGCGTGATCATGATTGCGTTGGATGGGTAGTCATTTCTCCTGGTTGTTTTATGCACATTTCACCCAACTTCTCTTGTGCCAGTGTGTGGAGTCATAGTCGTTTGTTTCATGTTCGGCGGGCGTAGTGCTCGTCGTCAGGTACATTGTCTAGCTGTAATCGTTGTGGCCATCCTATTTAAAAAAAAAACACACTTTCTGCTTCGCTTGTAGTCGTAACGATGGGGCCATTACAAATGAGTACCTGCAATAAACCTTTCAAAAAAGAATATATGTTCATTCTTCTCAATAGGTTCCAATAGGAGACTCATGCTCTCTTATTTATACTCTCCAAGAATCTTCCTCTAGGGGTTATCTTGTAACTACTTTACCGAAATTCGTTCTTTTAGTGCCAACCCACTGCTAACTATGTTTTCCACTTACAAATACTTTATCCAAAAATAATAAACTCACCACTTCCAGTTGCAACTAATTTATTTTTTCAACAACTTAAATCATGATTAAATCCTAGTTACAACCACTTTGACTAGTAAAATTCTTCTAGGATCTTCTAGAATAAATTGATTTCTTTGACCTTATAGGGGCTTCTAGATAACTCATGAGAATTCTCCAAATTCACAAAAACATAACTCCTTAACCGTGAGGAGTTATGCGACATACCACATATCACTAGAAACGACACGACATGTAATATCCATCTAGAATAGTCTCACCTACAAGTTCATTGATCTTCGTTACATTATTCCTCAACCAAACTTGGGTTCCTTACCCATACCTATGGAGCTACTAGAATGTGATACCATACATACTCAAGGGTTGAAATCAATAATAATATCACTTTCCAAGGTTTGACATCAATGATAACTAACTATCCAAACAAGTTGTCAATCAATCTAAACCGATTATCTGACAATTTTTGTTTTCTTAAGAGGGGGTGAGATTGGATCCCTTGCTGGCTGAGGGGATTCTAATCAAAAGTGTAACAACCCTCCTAGTTACGACAATGACACTGATAACAGGTGCAATTTGTGTGCGCGCGTGTAGGAGGGGAACAGACACACTGGACTCTACGTCGCCCCCCGACGATTGACAAGACACAACCATGACGATCACAACAAGAAGACGCAATGAACACAACAAATAACTGCGAGAAAATAACACCCAATACCAAGGCGCCCCACAATATCCTCAACAATGACGACATATTGGGTTAGGTACCCTACGAACACAGAAGGTAGAATCCATGGTAGTAGGTTTACTATTTCTGCACAGGAAAGCAGGGTGTTTAATCTTATTTCTCTGCTCCGGAGAGAGAGAAGGTCAGATAGGCTCATAGCCGACTGCTCAGGAAGAAACTAGTAATCCCCTCAGGTGTGTCGCAAGAGTGGAAACCCTTCCTTTAAAGGGCCCGAGACTCTTCATACGGCACTGGATTCTTGACGCAGAGAAACACACAGAAAAAAATACTAAGGCTACTGAAGGTGTCTACATCCCTCCCGACACAAGCAGACCACGCAAGGCAATACCACCAAGTACTACAAAATCGGGGACAATCATGACCTCTACAGGAGACAGAAGTCAGGAGGACTTTAACAAACCAACCATTAGTTACGACTCAGCTTAACCTACGACTCAACTGGCCACAAGTATAGATCATTCACTTCGTTTAAAGCCGTTAGTCGAGAAGTCATCCACCCAGCCATAAAGGTGATTACGCATGATAAAACTCTGAATCTAACACATAATGATTTTTACTCTTAGTTTAAGGACCTTATCGTTTTAGGCTGAAAATTGGAACATCCTTATAATGATCAACCTTACCATTACATGTATTCTACAACGATAGTATAAACCATTATCAATGCTCTTACTTTCCTATGATATCAAGGCTAGGTAGCATCCTTCCATAAGCGAGGATATTACAATTCAAGATTTCAATGATAAATTACCATGACAAGCACCTACGATGACATCGCCATCAGGGCTAGCATTATTACATTGTACTATAAGGACTTGCGAATTCGCTAACTAATCTCATAACAACATCCAGTGACAACACCATAGCGCTAGCATCAATACCTTTACAATATAAAGATCTTGCACATTCACTAACTAATTTCCGAATAAAATTATAATGACCTCGCCACAGCGCTAGCAATTATTATATCATAATATCAATACCTTGCCATTTCGCCAACAGAGTTCATAATAAAAATTTAAATATCACATTTACGATAAGAAGACCTTGCAAGTCCACTAACTAATTTCCAAATAAACTGATAATGACATCCTTACCATAAATGATGTCAACTAATTTCGCCAACTAATTTCATAATGAAATT
>ML782400.1:423268-447628 GCA_009831015.1 Picea engelmannii
GACCTTGCAAGTCCACTAACTAATTTCCAAATAAACTGATAATGACATCCTTACCATAAATGATGTCAACTAATTTTGCCAACTAATTTCATAATGAAATTTAAATATTACATTTGCAATAAAATGACCTTGCCAATCCACTAGTTAATTTCCAAATAAAATGATAAAGACATCCATACCCTAAATGACGTCAGCTAATTTCGCCAACTAATTTCATAATAAAATTTAAATAGTACATTGACAATAATTGACCTTGCATATCCACTAACTAATTTCCAAATAAAATGATAATGACATCCATACCATAAATGATGTCGACTATTTTTTCCAACTAATAAGGAACACTTCCCGAGTCTAACTATAGCAATCATTTAAAACTTAATAGGTTCATAATTATAAAAGATATCAATTAAATTCTTTAATGTTTCTTAACCTCATCTATTTCGTTTAAAGGGGAAAAACTACACTATAAATCTCATGTGCAATCGACACAACAAGGGTTCTGGTTGTAACTTCTGGGAAGTAAAATAAAATAAACATTTATGACGATTAAACAATTTATATTCCGAAATTACACAATGTTGAATACATTTTAATTCCCGAATTTACAAACATTATCATTAAATGAAATCCACTTATTTTAATAATAAACAGGGTTGATCCCATAAACACTATTCTAAAGGAGCGTTGGAATTATAAACAAGTTTTTTTATCAAATTGAAATAAGTAAAGGAAATTTTTATTTTTATTAAATGAAAAGTGTAAGTAAACGTTTGAATTACAGCTATCAAAATTTGAAGGTATTAACAGTAAAAAAAAACCAAGCATTAATGGAAATACTAAATAATGCAACATTGTCACTTTTCATAATCATTAAAGGTATAAATATAAGGAATGAAAACCAAAAACAACCAAATTGACTTAATTTGCTCCTAGCTTTGGGTAACCAACCAATTCTAATCCCATCTGTTTCACGAATAAAACAAAACAGAAAACTAGTTTTTAATGGTAATAACTGCAAGTGTATTAAGAAATTTCATGATTTCGGAGGGGCGACAATGTATTACATTCTACAATCTTATTGATTCCAGTGGGAGGGCAGCCGATTTACCACCTAATAGTCTAACCCTAACTCCCTTATTTTTAAAACCACACCATTGCTTCGGCGAACTAGAGCAACTCAATAACACGAATTTAGCTCTTACATAATGCTAACAATAAAGAATATTGTATCGTGCGTTTACCCAATACGGTACAGTCGCGCCGTCCATAACAGTAGGTTCCAGCATTATTTGCTAAAGGAATCGGGTTTTTACCATCAGAGTTACTATCACGTTGCAGGGGATACAATGCCCACCAATGAAAAGCCCACAGCAAGAGAAAAAACGCAGAGAAAATTCCCTTCACAACCAACGTGGGGAGGTACGACCCAGGTCGCAATGGAGACGCCCAACCATAGAATAAAACACAGACCACGAATGGGGATGCCCAGCCCATAAATAAAACGCCCACTGTACATATGAAAACGCCCAATGAAAAAAAAAGAAGAACCCACTGAAAAACGCACGCCACTGTATATGTAAAAAAAAACGCCCAGGTAAAAAAAAGAAAACCCACTGAAAAGAGCCACCATTGTATATGTGAAAACCCCCAGGTAAAGAAAAAGGAAACCCACGGAAAAGAGCTACCACTGTATAGGTAAAACGCCCAGGTAAAGAAAAAGGAAACCCACGGAAAAGAGCCACCACTGTATAGGTAAAAACACCCAATACATAAAACGAGAAAACTCATGGTAAGATTGCCCGTTGTATGTACAAAACGCCCAATGAGATAGGAGAAAACCACTGTAAAATAAAACGCCCACTGTGCATATAAACGCCCAATGAAATAGGAGAAACCCAGGGTAAAATAAAACACCCACTATATGTAAAAAAACGCAGGTCAAGAAATGAGAACGCCCACAATATGTAAAAGAAAACCCACTGGAATATTTGCCCACCATAATCGACGCCCAGCAAATAAAAGGAAACCCACCGAAAAGAAAAGAAAAACTGCCATTATATATATAAAAACGCCCATCACAGGAAAAGAGAAACCCACAGTAAAAATGCCCAGTAAAAAGAAAAATGCCCATCATATGAAAAGAGAAACCCTAGAACTGTGCCAAGATGAAGAACCATAAACTGCTTTGCTCATTTTTTTTTACAGCATAAGATGGGTCGATTCCTGTGGTTCATTGCAACCCTTCTATCTAGTCTTTATCACAAAACTGGAAGCATTCATCAAAATATAAACACAGGCATCTAAATTTTCAGACGCAACCAGAGACTATCATTCCATCAAAATAAGAAAACATACCTTGGCCTGCTCTCCCGCTCCGGTTGGCGTCCACGTGCTCCTTGATGCTCCTTCTCGCCAACCGTAAAGAACTCACCGGTACCTCCCAGCCAAACGCTATGGGTACTCTCCTTCCCCCTTAGCCCCCAGAGCCGCAAAGGGGCCACACACAATCCAGACAGTAACCTAGCTTCCCAGCTCGCCTCCAAGGCTGAGCTACCACTCAAGTCAGCTGGGAAAATCCCCAACTCCTACAAGCAATCAGTCCAGTTGCAATTTTGACAGCATAACCATACCTCATAGCACATCCGCCTTCTCTTTTCCATCCCTTTATTTTATCCTCCTTTTGACCTAATCTCATTAGGTTTTCCCCAAAAACCCTAAATCCTCTTTCTTTTAAGTTTTCCCCCCTTTTTATTTATTTATTTATTTCTTTTTATTTATTTTTTTGAAAACTCAATAAGGTAAATGCGCCTAAGCATCTTTTCATATATATATATATATTATTATTCATAATATATATATATTTTCTTTTAAACTCCCTTTAGTTAACTAATTAATTTCTTCTTTTCAAATTTACAACCACATAAATGAATTAATTTCTTAAATCTCTTTATTTTACCCTACACACTTTATGAAGACTCACATTAGCTTAAGTGTTTTTTTTTTTGTTCAAGTTTATTATTAGCACTTGTATTGTTAATGCTTAGCTAGTAGGAAATGAAATTCTAAGGTTATTTGAATTGCAGAGCTATTGTGAGATAGAATATAATGGCATTGTTATTAGGAGATGGTTAAGTTTGGATTATTACGTTAGGGAGAAGTAGTAGTACCTTCACTAAAAAGACAAATTATCAAGCTTATTACTGGGAATGAGGAAAGGCCTTATGTACGCAATTAAGTAAGGAAATACTTTATGAATTCAATTAATGAAGGAATTGTTTTATGTATTTAATTAAGGAAGGAAACTCCTTGGTTTAGTTGGAGGTTGCAAATCATAGGGGGAATGAATATTTAATGTATAGTCTTGAATTATGTTTTTTTTTTTTTGACAAAGGGCTCAAATTCTGAACTGGAGACGCCTGGTTAGGGGAATTGTTTAAGGGTTTATTCAGGTGTTGATGACTTAGGGTTATTTAGGCTGACTCCTTCATCCAACATTATTGCGACGTGCCCTTCAGAACACACCATGTGCTCCAAGGGTGCCACTCGCCTCTTGAATTTCTTTTGTGCGACGTGCTCTTCAGGATGCACCACGTGCTCCAAGGGTGTCACTCAACAATTGGGTTTCTTTTGTGTGACGTGCCCTTCAGGATGCACCACGTGCTCCAAGGGTGCCACTCACCAACTCGACTGATTGGTAGACATATATAACCCCTGGAGTCAACACTCCGCCAGGTGAACTTGTGGGAGACTAAGGGTTCTAAGGAATAAGTCCCCCGCCTTATTGCGTGCCCCTTAGAATCATCATGAAGTCTTCCCTCACAGCATCGTGGATCCTCTCGAACTAGGTAATCGTTAACCTACAGTTCGAGCCACGGTGAGAGTGCTAGCAGTGGCAGGGCTGTTGTCCACCCCTCTCCCTCAACCTCTCTTCAAATCGTGTGTGGCCCCTTTACTCCATATGTGAGTCTGGTCGACAAGCTATCGTCAGCCTGCATCATCAACAATCATGTCAGAAATGTCAACATCAAATCATCAAATCAAATGAAACATCATAGTAAACATATCAACTCAAAAGCACACTCCCTGACTCAGTCCGGAGTCCAAGGGGGTTCTACCGATGCCTCTGCATCCTCAAGGTCAAAAACCCTACACACTCAATAAAACTGAGTCAATAGCACCTATCCACATCAAATAGTAACACATCATGTCATCTGTCAATCGCATCATAATCAAGTATAAATGGTCTAACATCATAAAAGTCCAGATCACTTGCGAGCAAGTGTCCTCAAATAATAAGTTTTCTCAGTGCGCCAGAGTGGGATGTTACAAAAAGTCCCTTATTTTTTAGGGTAGAAACTATTATTCTTCGTAATCATGGTCCACCAGAGAAGGAGGAAACAAAAACTATGGCTAAGAGGTATGGGGGAAAGAGAGAAATAGGGCATCCTTACTGATCAACTGATGCATCTTTGTTGCTCCATCCCAACAGGTGGGATTTCATTGAGATTTCATTTGGTGCCCACCTTTGGTATTTTAATGCAATGGACATCAATATGTATTTTTTTTAAACCATTCCTTGCATCATATGTTTAATTATTCATAATATATATATTTTTTCCAAGAATAATGTTTGGTGAGCAACTTGGTTTATACTAGAAAACCCTTGTTAAAAGACATGCCTACACACATACATGTATATGTTGCAGTATGAAAATTCTCCATTTCCTCACTTCTAAATGGAAATTTTCTAAAGCATGTATGATGTCACTTATTAAGTCATAACCACAGAAACCTAGATTAGGTTAGGGAATGTTTCAAAACCATGACACAATTTAACTCAATAAATTCTTCTACAATTACTAATTTATTTATTTTTTAATATTCTAATAATTCATCCAATTATCAAAATATTTTATGAGATATGATACAAGCCCAAAATTTATAGCCCTAATGAATAATTAGGATAACTAAAGTGTTAACAAGAATTACTTTTGTTATCCTAGATCTAAACATTTCTACATTTGTTTTCAAGAGCATAATAATATTTCCAACCACCAACGATTTTTTTCTTAACATTATGGCTCCAACTCAAATGGAATTTAAAGTCACTACCTAAGTAATTATAAGTTTTGACCTCTTCAACAATGTTATTAGCATACAAAATTACATGATAAAACATTTTCTTAAATTTAATTGTCATTATCTTGATTTTATTAATATTAATCATAAGTTCAAAGCTTAATCAAATTACTAAAAATATTCAAAATTCTTGTAGTTTCTTTTCTCTAATGTAGAAAAAATACTTTAACACTCAGGTCTACTATCTTAACCTCTATTGATATAATCTAAAGACTCTCATGTGAAACTACATCATCATGTGCACAAAAAATCTAGCCACATCAAATAACATATTGGTGGTATATAAGAAGAAAGACTTCCACTACTACCAGATGCCTTTGTATCTTTGGTCATTAACTTGTTTTCTTACATTTGAGGCAGATGCCATCTTTGTGAATCCCAAGTAGTTTTAGTTCATACTCTATGACCATAAGGAAATTTTATTGTAGATTATATCTACTTGAAAGTCAGTGTCCCTAATGCTCACTGTGGAGGCTACCTCTAGTGGATTCATGTGATTTCTAGTAACATATAGTATTTGTCCCATACATGAGAACAAATAATACCCCTAGTTGTGTTGATACTGAGAGGGGGGTGAATCAGTATCAAGTACAATTTAAAACCTTTTTAAACTTATACTTAAACCATTCAATTATATCCAATGTGAAATGAACAATAGTATAAGAGTTAAACCAATACACCACAATACACCATGCACAATATATGAGAAATAATCAGTAGTTATTGTTCAAGGGAAGTAATGACTTCCAAAGGTAGCTACAGCTTCCAAATGTAAAGGGAGGGATAAAAATCCAAGAGGAAGATACAATCCTCCAATATAAAAAGATATTTGAACTATCCATCCTTGCCCCTTCCTTCCACCCAAGAATATATGAGAGATAATAAAACTTTACATTAAATCATCACCATCAACCAACCATCACATAGAACCTGATAATGCTTTCTGAGACTTATTCAATTTATGAAATTATTCAATTATTAGAATACTCTGATCCTGTAGATAATATTACTCAATGTATTCTATGAAAATTCTCCAAGTTTCACTCCTTGAATCCTCCACAAAAAGAAGTTATAGAGAGAATGGTAGACCATGTTCAATTCTAGTTTATTCAGGAGACTGAACTTGTACAGAATGCCCCGCACTCAATATTTAACATCTGATTCTAAAACTCGCACACAAGAAACCAAAGTCCGTACTCTTTCCAATTCAATTTGTCCCACTTCATTTTGATTCTCTATGAATAAGTTATGACTGTTTTACCCGGAACACATGTTTATTGACTAGCTTCAGGACTGGTCAAAAACCCTATCTTCCACAGAGTGTATCTCCATAATTATAGTGAATCATGAGCTGAAAATTTTACCACAAGTACCTTGATATGTATTCTCAATACCATAGAAATTTCACCATATGAATCATTCAATAAAAAAAATTATAGCGAAAATGGTAAGATGACCTGAAAATAATATACCTTAGAACACATCACCAAAAGATTTCATCCTCCCTTGAAATCCAGACTTCTTTACTTCTGATTTCATCTTAAATTCAACTTGTGTATCAAATGAATGTATAATGATATGTATTTATACCATTTATGTCACTTTCGTTTAACATTAGGGCCGAACTGACACTTTCTTATTTTGTAATTCTTTTCTTTAATTATCTTTAGGGCCTACATGTACTTCCTTCTTCAATTCACTTTGTCATCTTCAAAAATTCATTTCTCCTCAACCATGAGGATCCACGTGACATGCAACATACCACTGGAAACAACATGATGTATACTATCCATCCATGGGTGTTGTATCTGCATGTGCATTTTCCTTCATGTCCAAATACCTTCATCAATCTTGAGGTCCAAAACCCATTACTAGGGTTGACATCAATGACAACAACCAATCTTCCAACAATATCCCCCTTTTTCATTGATGGAAACACTTATGCTCCCCCTATCATCACAATCCCAATTTCTCTCCCCCTTTGACATCAATGGAAAAGGGTAGGGATTTATCCCCCTAAGTTTAATGGAAAAAGGTAACTCTCTTCTTTGGGGATGCTCCCCCTGAACATGTGGCACTCAATAATACTTCATCCTTATTTTTGGTCTTTGGGACTTTTTCTTCCTTGGAATCCTTTTGTGTGGATTTTGTATTTTCCCTCTTCTTCATGTCTACGATGTATATGTTGTTCGGTGTTCTTGTTGCAGTTGCAACCAATCTTCCTGAGTTATTTTCTCTGATTTTACATGTTCGGGACTCAAACGTAAGAGTGTATCCTTGATCACACATTTTACTAACACTTACTAGATTATGATTCAAGTCTTCAACCAATAAGACATTATTTTCTTTTACATTTTTTCTTCCAGGCTCTACTACACCTTCTCTAAGTATTTTGGCAGATGAGTCATCTCCAAATGCAACATTGCCACCCTTTCTCTTCAAGCTGATGAATTTGTCTTGATACCCGGTCATCTGTGAATAACATCTACTGTCTATGTTCTATTCATCTTCTTCTTTACATTCTTCAGCGGTTAATGTTATTCAACAATATTCATTGTTTGGAATCTCTTTCCTTCTCCATACTGTGGTTGGCATAGGGACATATTCATTCATATATCTACAATCTCGTGTTTTGTGACCAAGATAATTACATTTGTAGCATACAATATCTTTGTCCATCAATGGGGAAAATGAATTATAACTTTTGTTGACAAATACATGATTATTTCCATATCTTCTATTTACACCATTCATTTTTCTTGCATATTTGTTCCTTTCATTGATTCCGCAATTAATTTCCTTATGTCCAAAAATTTTGCAAGTATAACAATGACCAAGAAAGAAATTTTGATACCTTGGAGTAAGTGGCCTTCTTTGTGATGTAGTCCATCTGGGTTCATGATATACTCTTATGTAGTTTCCTTCATACTGATTGAATCTTCTTTGATTCTTGAAGGTAGGAGGTCTTCTTGGATATTCATCTCTTTTGTAATCATTCCTTCTTTCTGGTATCCTGGTCCACTTCTCATCAACTATCTGTGTATCTCTTTCTTCAACATTCTTGTTGGTATTTGCATATTCTTTGTATGAAGTTTCACCCACGCATCCAACATGTGTTAAGTCTTTTGGCACTTGAGAGTTTCTTAAGCTCTTCCTCAATGAGACAACTTCTTGTTCAAGTTTCTCACATTCTTCTTCTTTCTTCATCATTTGGACCTTCTTTACTTCTCCTATTATGCTTACTTCTTCTAGAAGAGTTTTCAAGGAAATGTTTTTTTCTCTTAGTTTCTCAAATTCTTCTAATTGTTTCTTCAATATTACACCTGTCTTTTCATAAATACCTAATTCACCTCTTAGTTTTCTACACGTGTCTTTGATCTTTCTATTTTCAATCTCAACATGCTTCAATTTTTTAAGATTCTCATCTTCTTGTTGAATCATTTCTGCTTCATGATTTTCTTCTTCTTCATTGGACTTGCATTCTTTAGTGTCATCTCTTTCAATCCTTGTATGAGGACATTCAAATTCAACATGTCCTACTCCTTCACAATTAAAGCAAAATAACTGACCTCTATTTTCTTCTTTGAAATCTGAGATATTGTAATTTGCTTCAACTTCTTCTTCTTCTTCCCTTACATAAAGGTCTTGTAGTTTGTCCCAAAGATATTTTTCTGATGTACATGATTCCACCTTAGATTTCACTAAATCTGTCAATCCATCTAGGATGGTATCTATTGCCAATTTGTTGTTCCTTTTTTCTTCCTTCTGAGCTGTAGTTTTTGGTTTCTTCAAAGCTTTGTATCCTGAAGAAAATGAGAACCAAAAATCTGCCCCAATATCTTTCAAGTAATTTTCCATTATATTACTCCAGTATTCAAAATTTATTCCATCAAATGGTGGAATCCCATTTGGAATGTTGTCTTCCATTTCTACATAGGATCTTCCTTCCAGTGGTTAAACTATACTGAAGGTAACCTACTCTGATACCAATTGTTGATACTGAGAGGGAGGTGAATCAGTATCAAGTACAATTTAAAACCTTTTTCAACTTATAATTAAACCATTCAGTTATATCCAATGAGAAATGAACAATAGTATAAGAGTTACACCAATACACCACAATACACCATGCACAATATATGAGAAATAATCAATAGTTATTGTTCAAGGGAAGTAATGACTTCCAAAGGTAGCTACAGCTTCCAAATGTAAAGGGAGGGATACAAATCAAAGAGGAATATACAATTCTCCAATATAAAGAGAGATTTGAACTATCCATCCTTTCCCCTACATTCCATCCAAGAATATATGAGAGATAATAAAACTTTACATTAAATCATCACCATCAACCGACCATCACATAGAACCTGATAATGCTTCCTGAGACTTCTTCAATTTATGAAATTATTCAATTCTTGGAATACTCTGATCCCATAGATAATATTACTCAATGTATTCTCTGAAACTTCTCCAAGTTTCACTCCTTGAATCCTCCCCAAAAAGAAGTTATAGAGAGAATGGTAGACCTTCAATTCTGGTTTATTTAGGAGACCGAACTTGTACAGAATGCCCCATGCTCAATATTTAACATCATATTATGAAACTCACACACAATAAACTACAGGTCGTACTTTTTACAATTCCATTTGTCCCACTTCATTTGGATTCTCTATGAAGAAGTTATGATTTTTTTACCCAGAACACCTGTTTATTGACTAGCTTCAGGACTAGTAAAAAAACCTATCTTCCACATAGTGTATCTCCATAATTATAGTGAATCATGTGAAAATTGTACCATAGGTACCTTGATATGTATTCTCAATACCATATCAATTTCACCATCTAAATAGTTATATAAAACAATTTATAGCGAAAATGGTAAGATGACCTGAAAATAACATACCTTAGAACACATCAACAAAATACTTCATCCTCCCTTGAAATCCGACCTTCTTTACTTATGATTTCCTCTGAAATTAAACTTGTCTATCAAATGAATGTATAATGATATGTATTTATACCATTTATGTCACTTCCTTTTAACATTAGGGCCGACTTGATACTTTCTTATTTTGTAATTCTTTTCTTTAATTATCTTCAGGGCCTACATGTTCTTCCTTCTTCAATTCACTTTGTCATCTTCAAAAATTCATTTATCCTCAACCATGAGGATCCATGTGATGTGCCACATACCACCGGAAACAACATGATGTATACTATCCATGCATGGGTGTTGTATATGCATGCATTTTCCTTCATGTCCAAATACCTTCATCAATCTTGTGGTCCAAAACCCATGACTAGGGTTGACATCAATGACAACAACCAATCTTCCAACAAGTTGGACTTTAATGTCTTTCCTAAGAAGAAGTTACTTGTAAATTAAAAAGATACAAATTATATTATTTTTAAATTACAAAAAATAAAAATTATATTATGTTTATAAAAATAAACATGAATGCAACTAATTAAACATACACATAGAAACATATAACTTATTTAAAACACAGATTTATTGCAAAAAAAACTAAACCATCATTGTAACTAAGACACAAGATAACACATTTATCTTTTAGTAGCAGTTGTGCAACCAACTATAGAGGATGGACGTTCTTGCTCCAAATCTCAATAGAAAGTCAACCCCGAGATGGGGCTAGGAATCCACAAGAAAGGGTGTGTCATGAGGGTATATATTGTCCAATTACAACAAGCTAGTTTCCTACAACCATCCCAATCCACCAACACTCTTCCCAACAACCTACACAATCCAAGGAATGGGTTCCACATCTCTACTACAGTGTCCCTTAGGCTATCACTCTTCCCTCCAGGGATCCAACATAGGTTGCCTAGGAATATCTCTTGCTAGGAACTCTAGGGAATTTTAGCTTCAATAGGAAACTCTCAACAATAATTCATTCATGTTGCAAAAAAAACACACTCTACAAGACTAACAACCTACTTCGCCATGCATTTTCAATCTCCAAAAAAGATACCACACATACCTGTTATGACTTTCTTCAAGCTCCAACACTCTACACTCTCTTCCTTTACAAAACATTACTTGTAATAAATCCTCTTTTTTTTCATACAAATTTTCTTTCCCCCAAAGCTAATTGACTCTCACTCTCTCGAATGTCAATTGATCTAGGTGGATATTGGTGGCCACCCACATATTCCAATTGGTTCATCTTGACAGTTTTTAGTTCAACACGTTTCTCTATAATGATAACATTTCTTTGTAATTGTGGGTTTTGCACTTCTGAGGTTCTCCTAAAGATATACACAACATCCAAGTGGATATTGGTGGCTTCCTTCCTATTCCAACTGGCTTATTTTAGAATTTTTCATATCAGTACATCTTTTTGTACTTCCAGGGCTATTTTGGAGACCTGAACAATGTTTTTTTGGCTTTCCACGATCAAATTGTAGACAAAGTTAGAGTTTGATGACATAATGTGTATTTTTCAAAAATATTTTTCCAACGGTCTATCACACACCTAAAATGGAGGTCGTATGAAAAGGTTACGACCCTGGGATGTTGAGGTACCAACTTTCCCATCTGGGCCCACATAACTTTTGGTGTTTCATCTCATATGGTTAGTTTTTGGGATGTATAGGGTTTTGGAATTCATGAGTAATTTTAAAAAGGAATATGGAGCCTCATTTTAATCATTCTTCTCAAATGGATGTGCATAGCAGCCACATCTCTTCTCAGAGATAGCTACTACCATTCGAGGAAGTTGTTTCAGTTCTGCATTTTTACAGTTTCAACATATTTTATTTATTCAATAGAAGTTATTGTTCACTAGATATTTGTTGTTGTTCTCCATACCTTTGTGTTATGGTATTCAATCTGTTATTCATTCCATTTCGCTTATAAATCTGGATCAATGGTATTAGAGTGGTCTTCTCTTCATTTGTTTTTCTTTGTGCATGTCCCTTACAAGATCTTGGTACAAGAAGATGGGACTCGAACCAGTTGAGCCTTCATAATATAGGTCACGCCGAACCGTAGAAAAAATCATGGGGGATGAGAAGAAATATGATGGAGCAGGAGATTATTTTAAAATGTTGCTCAAGGAATCCCTTGCACGACAAAGGAACAAGATGATGGACAACTTTGCATAGATCCTTCAACAAATTCCCATAGGAGACATATCTTCATCAAGTGGCCACACAAACCCCTTCAAGGTACAAGTAAATTTTGATATTCCATTATTTGAAAGACTGATAGATGCAGATGTTGTATATAAATGGATGAATCTGCTCAAAGGGTATTTTTTGGTCCACAATTTTTTCGATAGGGAAAATATTACTTTTACACTCTTCAAGGTTCTCCCCCATGTTAAGGACTAGTGGGATATGTCCTCTGAGCAAAGGACCACAGAGGAATCTGCAATATTTTTGGTCATCCCCACCTGATATTCCTTCAAGGATTCCATTAAATAATAGTACTACCTTGTTGGAAGCTATGAGTAAAAGTACACAAGATGGACCATGTTGCATCAAGAAAGGGACGAGACAATACCATATTTGACTAATACTTTTCATACCCTGTGAACCAAATTGGGTATCAAAGACTTTGAACAACATATGGTGCTCAAATAACATGGTTTTATACATATATACATTCAAACATAAATGGATTTTCTAGAAATCACATCATTAGGTGCAACTTATAGATATGCTATCAAGATCGAGCAGAAATTTAAGCAGAAGAGGCAAGAGTTTGGATCTAGAAATTAGTCATAGCGGAAGCGGGGAAAAGGAGCTACCAACCCACCAAACAAGTGACAGATAAAATATGGTCACTCTTAGGACAACTAGTCCAAGCCGCAACCAAATAAGGGTAATGAGAAGTCGAAGAAGGACACGAGAAAGTGGTGTGAATACAATAAAATCCTTTAGCAGAACACCAAATAATTTTGCTCCAAGAAGTCACTAAAGGTAGATTTTGACTCTGAATCAAATCCAGAAAGTGGGAAGCAGATCATCATTGAACCCAGTGCCACTTTATTTACCACCAAACTCGAGCAAATTGAATTAGAATAACTATAGGAAGGGGAACGCCTCTTTCACTCACAAATGTGGCAGTCATAAGAACCTGATCTTAACAAATATCGTCAAATAGCGACATTTCAATGTCGATAGTGGCAATCATAAGAACTTGATATCAAAAAATATCATCAAGCATATGGACCCGGAGATAACACCGCACCCACAACCCTACACCATCGGCCATATTTTCCAAGGATGAGATCTCTGTGTCAACCAACAATGTCGTCTTCCCTATAAAATCAAGCCCTTCAAAGATGAAGTATTGTGTGATGTTGCTCCCCTTGAATTTTCTAATGTTCTTTTAAGACAACCATATTTGTGGAAGCGACATGTAGTGTATGAGTATAGACCCCACAGTTTTATTATTACTTTGGGTATAAAATTGTACAGGATACCAAAGGTAGCACCGCCTACCACTATTTCTTTAATATTTGCGAAGAAATGCAGTAATGTTATTTCTGATATCGGGAATTTTGTATTATTTTTGATCCGTGATCGCAGTAAGAAAAAGGTCGTCGCCACATCCATGACCTCTACACAAAGCCTCTCTTTGCAGCAGAAGAAAGTGGACGGGATCATCGAAGAGTACAGAGACATCTTCTCCTCACCCACCAGGGTACCAACACACTACCAAGTCAAGCATCCAATTGATCTAACCCTCGGTGCACCGCTTCCTAATGGACCAGTCTATCATTACTCGATGATGGAAAATGAAGAAATAAAGTGCCAAATCCAAGATTTTCTTCAAAAGGGGCACATATGAACCATCTCCTCCCCTTGCGAAAGCCTGATTATGTTGGTGCAAAATAAATACAGGACCTGGAGGCTCTACATTGATTACAGAGAACTAAAAAAAATCACATTGAGGAACCGATACCCAATTCCCTAAATTCATGACCTTCTTGACCATATCAAAGGGGAAAACTTCTTCAGCAAGATTGACCTAAAGTCTGGTTACCACCAAGTTCCCATCGAACTAGATGATGTATGGAAGACAACTTTCAAATATAAAGAAGGTCTCTTCGAATGGGTTTTGATGCCCTTTGTCTTAACAAATGCTCCAACAACTTTCACTAGCTTGATGGATGGTGTACTGAGACCATTCACCAAACATTTTGTGGTGGTATATCTGGATGAAATCCTCATCTTCAATAGAATTTGGGAGGAGTACATGCATCGTATTCAACACGTTTTGGGCACTCTACAACAACACGAGTTATATGCCAACTTGGAAAAATGATCCTTTGGAATGAACATGGTCAAATACTTGGGATACATTGTTGATGAGCATGGGGTACATGTGGATCCAACTAAGATCCAAGTCATTCCTAATTGTCTAGCCCCGACCACACTAACTGATATTTAGAGCTTCTTGGGACTTGCCAACTTCTATCAAAGGTTCGTGTTAGGATTCTCCCATATTGCATGGGACCTCGTCCAAGTAACCAAGGGAAGTGGCAAGGCAAAGTTCGCATGCGATAAGGCATAACAACAAGCATTTGATGATCTGAAGCATCGCTTGTTCTCATCTCTAGTACTCTCCTTACCCGATCTGCAACAACCATTCGATATTGAGAATGATGCCTCCAACTATGTTGTAGGCGTAGTTCTCACTCAACACAATCATCCAGTATCATACCATAGTGAGACACTATCATATACTATTCATAAATACCCCACCTATGACAAAGAAATGTATTCCCTTGTGCAATCCTGTCATCAATGGAAATACTACATTCTGTGAAAGGAGACAATCATCCACACTGATCACAAGCCTCTGCAATTAATACAAACACAGGGGAATTTTCAAAATGATCGCCATCAAAAGTAGTCCACATACCTACAAAAGTTCCATCTCAACATCAAGTATAAAATAGGGAGAAAAAATCATGTCGTTGAGTATCTCGATTTCCCTTCGATTTCTTCACTCACCACAATGCTCCATTCCTATGGGCTTTAGGCATCTGACTGGCCCTAAATTTATCATCGTGACCCTAAATTCACCACCACCTATCAACTCTTGGGTACATAAGAGAGTGTCACCAATTTTCACATCCAGGATGGATTTTTATGCCATCTGGACCACCTCTATGATCCCACAAGCAAGTGTGAAAAGATGATTTGGTAGGCTCACTATAGTCAGATGGTAGGACATTTTGGCATGGAGAAAATTGTGGTTGTTCTACAGAAAATTTTTTATTGGAGAAAACTTCGACAAGACATCAACACGCATATCAGATCTTGAACTACATGTACCATTGCCAAACCAACCATCAAGAAGAAAGGCTTATACACCCTTCTTCCAACTCCCGAGAGGCCTTGGGAATCCATCTCAATGGATTACATGTCTGGACTTCCATACACCAAGCATGAAAATGATTGTGTATTTTTGGTGGTTGATTGGTTTTTTAAGATGGCCATTATCATAGCCTGTAAGAAGAGCATCACAGTGGTAGATACTTCCAATCTCTTCTTCAAATAGGTGTGGGTCCATTTTGGGATACCACATACCATCACCTCAGATAGGAACAATAGGTTCCTCAACACATTTTGGTCGATTATTTGGTCACTATTGGACACCAAGATCACTAAATGCATTTATTTCCACCCCCAAACTAATGGCCAGACAGAGGTCATCAATCAGATGACTATGCACATCCTACGCATGTAGTAACAACTCTAAGAATCCACGTACATGGGACGAGAGTCTTCACTATGTTCAATAGAGCTACAACAAGGCTCTCCATAACTCCACCAGTTATAGCCCATTTCAGGTGGGGATTGGATTCCAACCCTTAGGTCCCATTGATGTTGCACTACCTATGGCAACCACACAGGTAGAATATTCCCATGTCCAATCTGAGGCTGAAAAAGAATCTAAATTCATTTAGTGAATTCAACACATACACCAACATGTCCATGATATTTTTCAAAAATCCAATGCTAAGTACAAGCAATGCCATGATCAACATCGGCTACGGCACCGGTTTTAGGTGGGAGACAAGGTATTGTTACATTTGTAGAAAGAGCGCCTTATAGAGCCCTATCGTAAGTTCCACCCACTTCTCTATGGGACTTACACTATCATCAAGGTTGTGGGTAGAAATTCTTTTGAGCTCAACGCTCCACCCTTCCTTGGCTTGCACCCAACATTCAATGTGGACCTCCTTCGACCATATTTTCCACCATTATTGGACACCTCATAGATCATAGAATAGTTGACACCAACAAAGCTCAACCATGACTGCATGGAACATGCATCCACTGATCAGTCCACACACAAGTCAAGGGAACTCACTAGCATTGGATCTAGCTTTATTAGGTTATCAACGAAGGGCAACTCCTGCACCGAGGAAAGTGGCTCACCCAAGGACAACTTCAGCAGAAGTTTCCTCACCTAATGGGGGCACTCAATGCAATGGAGACCATTTATTCCTAAGGGGGGAGGACTAATCCAGGTGGATATTGGTGGCCACCCACATATTCCAACTAGCTCATCTTGACATTTTTTAGTTCAACACGTTTCTCTCTAATGATGACATTTCTTAGTAATTTTGGGTTTTGAACTTCTAGAGCTATATTGAAGCCCTACAAAACATCGAGGTGGATATTGGTGGCTTCCCACCTATTGTAATTGGATTATTTTAGAAGTTTTCATATCAGTACATCTTTTTGTACTTCTAGAGCCGTTTTGGGGCCCTAAACAATGTTTTTTTGTTCCACAGTGAAACTGTGGATCTATTCAAATTTTGACAACATAATGTGTAGTTATTGAAAATACCTTTCCAATGGGCTATCACACGCCTAAAACATAGGTTGTATGTAAAATTTACGACCCTGGGAAGTTGAGGTACCAACTTACCCATCGGGACTGACATAACTTTTGGCATTTCATCTCCTAGGGTTAGGATTTTGGATGTCTAGGGTTTTGGAATTCATGAGTAATGTTAAAAAGGCCTCTGGAGCCTCATTGTAATCATTCTTCTCAATCAGATATGCATAACAACCACATCTCTTCTCAAATATAACTACCACCATTCAAACAAGTTGTTTCAGTTCTGTAGTTTTACAGTTTCAACATATTTTCTTTAGTCAATAGAAGTTATTGTTCATTGGATATTTGGTGTTGTTCTCCGGACCTTTGTGTTATGCTATTCAATTTGTTATTCATTTCATTCTGCTCATAAATCCATATCATTGATTTTACTTGAACTCATGTTCCCAATGATTATGGGATGTGACTCCTCACACCCACCCACTTACATGTTTTCGATGATTCGACTCTCATACACTCAAGGGAATAAATAGAAAGTTCACTCAAAACAATAAGAAATCAGGAAAAAGGTTTGGGATTTAAAACCCATGAATCATACCTAACCCTTAGACCCCTTCTCTCTTGTGGATAACTTAGCCCCCATATCTGTGGATAACTCATCCCCCGTATCTCTTTCCATGTCCATCTGTGGTTGGCATTAGAGTTTTATTTATCAATTTTGTATATACAAGTTCATATATTACATCGCTTGGCCCATAGTCACATATCAGTTTTACATTACATATCATTAATCTAGGAATTAAAAATGGGGTTGTTACACTTCCAGAGAGGATTTTCATCAATGGCCAAGATTTTGCATATTAATTTTGGCGAGTTCAATTGATCACACAAATCATTTTTTCAATTTTATGAAAATACCAAAGGATATCAACCAATACTGTGATTTGAAATATCATGTATGATTCTTTTGTATTAGCCTTGTTTAATGAAATCATAAATACAACAATATTAATATAGAAAGGAGATCACATTTTTCACATCTATTTCTTTGATAACAATGATGACGATAATGGCGGTGATAATGATGATGATGATGATGATGGTGGTGGTGGTAATGGTGATGTTCATGGTGATGGTGATGACTATGATGAGGATGATGATGATGGTGGTGGTGATGGTGATGTTCATGGTGATGGTGATGACTATGATGATGATGATGATGACTATTAACACCCACTAAGACCAACTTTGGTCTATGACACCTTAAGAAAAAAAAAGGTTAGGGATTACTTTGTTTGCTTTATAATTTCACGGCTATGCTCAAAAATAAATAAGAGATGATTTCCTAACTCTCCATGGTTTTGATGAGTTTAAAGGTTAAGAAGATTGGTATTATAGGAAATGTCTTGAAATTGAGATCTAATGTGCGAATATGTAGGATTTTTTAAGAGAAACTACTTCTCATTCTCCACCTTCTAAGTTTCAGAAAAGGTTGCAAATTCTTTCATCCCACAACATTTTAGGGATTGAATAAAACCTTGTTTTACTATGGAGTTCGTGAGAGTCCATTCTTACTTTACCAATCTTTATTTACTTCTTTATGTTAGTTCTAATAGAAAGATACTTTTGACCTTCTATATTAGGATTACTGACATTTTTGTAGTATCTTAATTATCTCTTATCCTCCAATTCTTTATCACACCAATTTTTTTCAATAAATTTGGATGTAATAGTATTTTTAATGGTATCTATATTCTACAGAGTGTCCTCCTCCCCTACTTGCCAATGGTTTAGACAAGACATGGCTTCTTTATGCCAACCCCTCTTCAACAACATATGGCTTTGACTAGAGTTTGAATAAATCTTAGGATGTCTCTTATCATTCATGTTAATTATCTTGTGCTTCTACATTACGTATCTAATAATAACCATACCCTCAATGGGGAAAAGACTTGAAGAAAATATAGGTCGTTTTTCTTATAATTTTAATATTACAAGTTATAAACCGATTTTGGATTTTCTTGAACTTTCTCCATGATTCTCTAGAGATGCGACAACCCCAAACTTCACATCCATATAACATAAATATCAGTGGTGAGAGTCTTAATGAAGAGTTTCTTTTTTCATGGAACTAGAGGTCCATTGGTTTACAATTGTTTTCAAGACCAAAATAGGTTTTCCACCCTCAATTTATCCATTTCTAAAAATTATATTTCTATTTAAGCTTGGGATAAAGATCAATTCCAAGACATTTGTATCCTCTAAGTTGTTTTTTGTTTGTTTGTTAGTTTGTCCGTGACTTGTGGGACTAACCTGCGGCTAAGAAACCGCGACTCAAGGGCATCTAAGCCATCAAAATCACCCGGGGATCGCACTTGGCCTGAGCCACACCAACCCTTAACATGGCTGGTTTTTTGTCCCCACAGGGTTCGAACCGATGACTTTAACATCATGGAGTGGCTTAACAACACACTCTGTCACCAACTGTCCTACACCTCGGGGACGTATCCTCTAAGTTGTTATTGTCATATACAAAATTACTTTAAATTATGTTTTCAAAATTTGAATATCATCATTTTATTTTTCTAACAATAATAATAATCTAATTTTAAGATCATGACCAAGCTAGATACCAAATTGGTGTATGAGACCCCCTTATTTGTGGGACAAAGGACCCCCACAACGTTGTGATTTGACTACTAAAATCTATGGAGGTATACATATCCTACCCCCTCCGGATTTGAACAATTTTAATTACTTATATTGACTTTATTTACCAATATATAATTTGTATAATGACTTGTATATTAACAATGTTCATTCTTATTTATTTATTAATACAAATTGCACATCTTTAAATCCACACCCATAACACATAAATATTACATAGAGAAAGTACCAAATGAAAAACTAATAAGGTAGGCACCATACGTACAGAACTAGAAAACCCTTTGGTCTCCATGGACGCCAACGTCATCGTTTAATGGATTTCCACGATGGATGACGTGGACATATACCTATGGTCCCCATGGACGCCAACGTCATCGTTTAATGGATGTCCACGATGGATGACGTGGACGTATACATATGGTCCCCATGGACGCCAACGTCATCGTTTAAGGGATATCCTCGATGGATGGCGTGGACATATAATATGGTAGGCTTGATTCATGTTTCGCTCCATCCCCCCGATTATAGGATGCGGTTCTTACGCGTAGCCCCGTCTCGTGATTTGCACTATAATAATAAGAAAGTATAATTTACTATAATATTAAATTACTTGCACTATATTATTAATGTTTTTCATAATTTCCCTGAATTGAGTTTATTCATGGGGTAATTGTGGTGGGTCCCATTGGCAGGCACCCCACAGGCCGAACTACTCCTATAAGCATATTGTTTTAACTATTCTTTGTAAAGTAAAGAAATGACTACCGCACGTTAATCCCCCAAAATCCTACTTTCCCCATGTGATAATAGAGAATTCCTAGAAGTCGTTGGTAAGATTGAGTTTTATCACTTGGTGTTTAAGGAAACCATCCATGTATAATGTCTTCTCCGATCCGCTGTCCATCCTCCTTGTCATCCCCGAATCCACATTGAGGTAATAGGTCGGTGCTTAATTATTAAGTTCAACTGTAGGACTCAAGACAAGGAGAAATTGTCTCGATTCTCTTTTTTCTAATCACTAGATTTTTCAAGACAAGGAGAAATTGTCTCGATTCTCTTTTTCCTAATCACTAGATTTTTCAAGACAAAGAGAAATTGTCTGGATTCTCTTTTTTCTAATCAATGGATTTTTCTAATGATTAGATTCAGGAACAATGTAGCACTCAACCCAAGGAATAATTCATTAGATTGTCTTCTTCTAATGAGTCAGTGTTAAGACTAAAAGATTATGACATGGAATTATATTTTAGGGACAATGTAGGACTCAACACAAGGAGAATTTTACTAAATTGTCGTTTTCTTAATGAGTAAATTCAAAGAGACTGTATCTTATATGACACAAGGAGAATTTGACTAGATTTTCTTTTTCTATGATGAGTCATTTGAAACTTTAGGGCACGAAATTGTGTTTATCATCCATTATTATGACATTACAATGTGTTTATAACCCATAAGTCTTCTATAATTAAGAGTCAATGTTAAGAGGTATTTTCTTTTAGATTCATTTTTTGCTAGCTCTATTATAAATGTGTGATAGTAAAAGAATTAAATGTTTAAGCTAGAGAAATGAAAGTTTTTATTTTATTGTGAAACTCATCTAACAAAGTCTACAATGTTGGTAGAGTTAAATTTAACATATACCTTCATTGCATTAAAAAGCACTAGATTTACAACCTAGTATGATAAATAAATTGTTATGTATGTGGGCAATGCTTACATTATCATACGTTGTCTTAAAAATATATATAATATTTATAACAAATAACAATAATAATGATATATATTAGTATATATGCAATGAAAATAAAAATATGGTTATACATATATGAAAGAGAGATTATTAATATATAAATCTCATATAAAAATTGTTGTTTAGAGAAATAAAAAGAAACACATCAAATTTAATTAGAAATGAAAGCATTTCAAATATGATATTTACATAAAACTAATATTACAATGCATACATACATATATATTGACAATATTCAAAATTATGTTTGTATATATCCATATTTCTATAACTTTTGAGTTTCCTAGTTAGATTATAATGATCTTAAATTTATCTTAAAAAATAAAAATATATATAATTTAAAATATATAATCCCTTTCGATATTTAATAAACCTAAAATTAACATAAATTTATAATAATATCGATGATGATTGAAATTCACTAACCTCTATTCATCAATTACTATTAAATATTAACATCCTTAATATAACCATAGCCATAACCTACAAAGATTTTTGAATGTGAACTATCTTCTTTATAATACTAATCACAAATCATTGCATTATGAGGCACATGGTAAGTATTGCATTTAATGACAAATTGACAATCATTCTAATATAAGTTTTTTGGAGTTTAGTAAAATATATACTATAATATTTTAGATACCCGAAGACAACTTTTACACCCACCATGTGAAGTATTTACACCCTGAAAAAAAGTTCCTTCGACATTACTTTTCCTTACAACATTTAATAAAATAGAAAACAAACACACATCAAAAAACATATTAGATATTACTTTTTTTCCCACATTTAGCGGGAAACATTTGGTAAAGAATGAGACTTAATATAAGTAGATGGATAGATAATGAGTTTTCTTTGTGAAAAGATAATTCATGTAATAAAAAAATTAACATTATTGTTTATGTTATTGTAAGGACCATAAGCATAAAACATTGTAAAAATAAGCAAAAAAACAAATTGTTCAATGTGGAATAAAACTTAGTAAAAAGGTGAAATGACCGATGGGGAAGCAAAACTTAGCTAACAAGGGAAGTGTTGAATGGGGTGGTTATCATATGTTGTAGACAATGTAAATAGGTGAAGTGTTCAATGGGATATTAGCATATGCCAATAGCAATGTACAAATATTTAGAGGTGCATCCTTACAAAGAGCTAGTCTAATAGTTGTTAATGTTATTAACAATAACATATTCTTATGCATATGCATATGTTTAACATTTTATTTTTCTAGATGTATATTAAAAAAAATGTTCGTTATTAATTTAATGAAAGTTAATTAAAAATGTTATTAATGTGAGAATCAATGTAACATATTTGGAATTTAGGATAAGGTGTGTAACAGCCAAATAATTCTAAACATCATTTACTTTCATAAGCAATTTATTTCATGAACTGAGATAATAACTTCATAACATAACAACAATCTTCATAATAGCAACTTCAGTAACTTAAATTTATCAATGAATAATGCTTTCATGGCATAATGAAATAAACACATAGTTTAACAAATTACCTGGTTCTGATGCTAATTTCTGTTGCCTTGTTGCCTTGCTGTTGCTTTCCTGCTACCTGATACAAAGACCAACCCAGCCACAAACAAAGAATAACTGCCCAAACCTACTATCCTCCCTGCCAACTAGGAAAACTACCTAGCTCCAAGATATCTATGGATATCCTGGCCCCTATGCCCAAAACCTCCAACAACCCGGTGCCTCAACTGATCAAAATGTCGTAGCCAGAACTCTACTACTCCCTACAAATCTCACAGTCCTCCCAGAATCCATCCTCCTTCCCATGCCCCTCACGTCAACCTCCCTACCTCCCTTATTCCTCCTTCACCGACTCCTGCATTTACGTCTTTACCTACCCCCGCTAATTCCCTTATCCCTCCCTTTAATGTTTTTATCTTCTCGGGATTAATAGGTTATCCCTTGTTGCATACACAACCTTTTTATAACATATATTATTAATCTATTAAATATATTGCTCATGTTTATTAAATGTAGTAGGTAGTTGATTAATTAGTTTAATTAATCTCAATTATAGCCTTTAATTAATCAATAACTTACTTAATTAATATCATTAGATCAACCTTTGTTTAATTAACACCTTGTTAAGACAATTAATCCCTTCATTAATTTTGACTTTATAATTCTTAAACATTTATCCAACTACGGTCGTTACATACACCCACCCTTCAGGAAACTTCGTCCCAAAGTTAAGGCATCTTATGGTACAAGGAAAAGAAACATGGTTCACACATCCGCAACAAGTAATTGACATTATCAGTAAGTAAGTCAAGAAATCTCACACATACTAGTGTATATGTACAAGAAATGCATGTGTAGCTAGTACATGCAAATCTCGGGCACGTACTAATAATCAAAACTGTCATCCTTTAGTAATTTATGTATGCATTCAATCCAGTCATCAAGACTAGTCTTTTATAAAAGACAACAATCAATCAATTGTTTGAGAAATTCTTTAATTACAATAATCTGGTTTAACAATTTTATTTTAAACAACTATGGTTTAGTTACGTAATAATGAATATTCATATATATACATCTCTTATTTTTTGAAGGGAAGACATCAAATTTCACCACAAGACAGATCTCCATATTTTTTTAACTATTACTACTCATCCTTCCTCCCTAACCTACTTCCATCTCCATTCCTATCCTTCCTCTGCTAGACTATCTTGGAGTGTTAACTATATTGACCTAACTCCAAATAGAACCTGTAAGTGGAAGTGTCGCTATCTCAACCAAGCTTCACGTCTTGGGGAGCATGAAATAGCACCGTTCTCCCATGAATTTAGGTTTCGGAGGATACACGGTGGGAAATGCCTCCACCCCTCCTAATCATATCTAGGGTCCACACCCTACAATGGAGGATACACAGTGGGAAACACCTCCACCCCTCCTAACAGAACCAGGGTCAACACCCTACAATGGAGGAT
>ML782400.1:459947-475987 GCA_009831015.1 Picea engelmannii
GAAAACACTCACAGAACTGAGGGGATTCCTGGGCCTATGAACATACTATAGGAAATTTGTCAAAGGGTTTTCTCAACTGTGTGCACCCTTGACTGACCTGACCAAAAAGGGGTCCTTCAAATGGAATGATGAGGCCCAAGTCACGATGGAGAAAATGAAAGAGGTCATGAGAACCTGTCGAGTTCTAGCTCTTCCTGATTTCGGCATACCCTTCACATTGGAGTGTGATGCCTTGAGGGAAGGTATAGGGGCCGTTTTGATGTAGAACAGGCACCCCCTTGCCTATGAAAGCCGGAAACTCAGGGGTCCTGAACTACTTTACATCATTTACGACAAAGAAATGTTGGCTATCATGCATGCACTAGCCAAATTCAGGCAATATTTGGTAGGTGCAAGGTTTGTGGTCAAATCAGACCATAATAGTCTTAAATATCTATTCGAGCAGAAGGATTTGAATGAAAGACAACAAAAATGGGTAAGAAAAATACAAGCCTACGTCTTTGACATTGAATTCGTCAAAGGAAATAACAACGCAGTGGTCGATGCATTATCCAGAAGGCCATCCATTTTTTCCATGTTTGGTATGTCAGTCGACTGGAAGGAACACTTGATAGTGGAATATGCAAAGGATCAGTTCGCTTGTCAATTGTTGGATGGGAAAATACAGGATGACAACTTCAGGGTCATAAATGACCTCATCTATTACAAAGGTCAGATATTTTTAGTTCTTGGATCATCTCTCAAAGCTAAGATCCTGCATTCATGTCATAACTCACCAGTAGCGAGGCATCAGGGCATTAGTAAGACATACAGGCAGGTGAGAGAAAGGTTTTCATGGAAATTCCTCAAGGAATATGTGATGAAGCATGTCAAAGAATGCACTACATGCCAAGAAAACAAGGATGAGCACACGCACCCTGCAGGACTGTTGCAACCCTTACCTATTCCAGAGAACAAGTGGGAAAGTATATCCATGGATTTCATCACCGGGTTGCCCAGAGCACAGGGGAAAGATTTCATTTTCATGGTGGTAGATAGGTTGACGAAGTTTGCACACTTTTTTCCCATAGCCAAAGACTTCAGTGCAACACAAGTGGCCGAATTATTTTTCAGAGAGGTATTCAGACTACACGGCCTACCTAAAACCATCATCAGTGATAGGGACAACAGATTCATGAGTAAGTTTTGGCAGGAGTTGTTCAGATTAGTGGGTACGACATTGAATCATAGTACTAGCTATCACCCTTAGATGGATGGTCAGACTGAGATAGTCAACAAATGGGTGGAAGGTTACCTCAGAAACTACGTAGCAGGACAACAGAAAGCATGGGTCAGATGGTTACATTTGGGCGAATATTGCTACAACACCACCCAACATATGTCCATTGGCATGTCACCCTTCAGATATTTATATAGCTATGATCCTTTATCATTTGTGGAGATTGCATTTGGTGACATTAGGGCTCCGATGGTACAGGATTGGATATAGCAGAGCCAAGACATTCTCAGGGAATTGAAGGATCATTTACAGAGGGCGCAAAACCAGCAAAAGGTCCAAGCAGACAAGCACAGAGTTGATCGTACCTTTAAGGTTGGTGATTTATTCTATTTGAGGTTGCAACCATACAGGCAAGCCTCCATTAAAATAAGCAGAGCGGAGAAACTGCAGCCACATTTCTTTGGACCTTATAGAGTTAGTAGGAGGATAGGGGCAGTAGCTTATGAGCTGGAGCTTCCACAGGGTAGCAAAATTCACAACGTCTTCCATGTCTCATGCCTTAAGAAAGTCCTCGGTCAACATGTCAGGCCTATTGAGGAATTACCTCCCATGGATGAGGAGGGACAACTTGTTTTGATTCCAGAGGAGGTGTTAGAAGTCCGAGAGAAGAGGCTCTGAAACCGAAGCATCAAGAAGTATCTGATCAGGTGGAAGGATTTACCCATTAAGGATGCCACTTGGGAGCAGTAGCACGTGGTTAGAGAAGCAGGTTTAGAATTTTTTGAGGACAAGCAATTTAAATCAGGGGAGACTGTAATGTCCCCCACCTCTTAGAGAGGTAATGAGGAGACTCAGTGGCCTGGGCACCCCCACTAGGTCATAGTCTCACACTGAAGGGGGGAAAAAGTCAAAAAGTTAAAAGTTATATTTTTAAGTTGACTTAAGAAAGGAAAAGGAAAGGAGTAAAAGATAAATCAACATAAGAATAGAAGATTAACCCTGGGAGTTAACCTAACTCAACAGAGAATTAGAAGGAAAATTATATGTAAGAGGCTAGGGTGCACCTATTACTCATTCTGGTTTTGGATTAGCATTTGCTATTTCTCTTGAGCATTCAGTTTGGGGGTTTTGTTGTACAAACCCTTGGGAGCAACTCAGTGGTGAAATATCCACTGACCTTGTTCCACAGCTTGGTCTTGGGGATGAAAGACTCCTCCACACCATTCTAGTCTCAGGGCCAGTTTATCGAGGGAGGTTCAATCCAGCTTATCCTGAGGGCCTACGGCCATTCCGACAGTTGGGTTTTGTTTGTAGGGGTAGGACCATCAGTTTGAGGGATTTTCTGGAGGGTTATCATCATTCTATATTTGTTTGCATATTGGGACGTCGTGGGGCCATAGGGGACGTCCTGTGATTCAGTAAAACTCAGATCTAGGGAGATCTTCTTGAGATCTGAGCCCGAAACTTCTCCCACGGGATTCTCATAGCCCGATCTATATTCTTGGAGAGTTTCAGAGAATTTGGAGGCCTCCTTCATCAGGGTCTAACCAACTAGGGTTTCAGTCATCTAGTGGAGCACACCATTTAGTGAAGAATTCAGATCTACGGGGTTTGAGAGTGGATTTGGGAATTTGAACATCTGGGTTTTCCTTACAGTTGCCCGATTTATCATTTGGCATATTTCTCAGGATGATTGGACACTTTTGGTAGCAGGGCAGAATTATTCAGGGCTTCAACATTCTAGCAGGACATGGCACTTTCCATCTTGGAGGTTGAGCATTAGTGCATCTCATATCTGCTTGATTTAGTCTTCATTGTATATCCATCCTTTGGAGGCTTATTTTGTATTGTCAGGAGCATTTTGTAGTAGCTCATATCTATTGCTTGCACGACCATCTGAGGTTTATGCCAGATTGACATTCTATTGTATTGATCTTACATTGATCATAATAAAAAGGTCAGATCTTTGCTTGTCCTTCTACATCTTGAATATATTGTGACCTCCATGTGTTGATGAATCTTGTATGCACTTAATAACTCACTAAATTAGTAGTAGTTAGTGATTCCAGGAAAGAATTTGGTTTGGGATCATTACAACTTTATTAGGCTGCTTTAATGGTAGCCATTTTGTGGGAAGTGATCCTTCAAACTATCTGGTTCACTGTCACTATTTTAAAGGGCGTTCCTTTGAATATTCAGACTAATACTGTATTAGCCATTTATGATCCAGTTAAAGGGTATTACCTAAAGCGGTTTCTTGTGATATATATGAGACCATTTGCTTGGATAATGTAGGGGTGCTATCCTGAGTATATTTTCTGATACTGTATCAGTCATATTGGGTCAAGCTGAATGTTGCTTGACACAATATACTAAGACGCAAATGACGTGTTTTGCTTACAGGTTAAGCGTGGCTGGAGTTAGCGTTTGGGGTTTTGGCCCTTAGGCCCAGATTTCAAACTAAGACGCTCTGATACCATATGTAACAACCAAATAATTCTAAACATCATTTACTTTCATAAGAAATTTATTTCATGAACTGAGATAATAACTTCATAACATAACAACAATCTTCATAATAGAAACTTCAGTAACTTAAATTTATCAATGAATAATGTTTTCATGGCAGAATGAAATAAACACATAGTTTAACAAATTACCTGGTTCTGATGCTAATTTATGTTGCCTTGCTGCCTTGATGTTGCTTTCCTACTACCTGATACACAGACCAACCCAGCCACAAAAAAAGAATAACTGCCCAAACCTACTGTCCTCCCTGCCAACTAGGAAAACTACCTAGCTCCAAGATATCTATGGATATCCTAGCCCCCGTGCCCAAAACCTCCAGCAACCCGGTGCCTCAACTGATCAAAATGCCACAGCCAAAACTCTACTGCTCCCTGCAAATCTCACAGTCCTCCCAGAATCCATCCTCCTTCCCATGCCCCTCACGTCAACCTCCCTACCTCCCTTATTCCTCCTTCATCGACTCCTGCATTTACGTCTTTACCTACCCCCGTTAATTCCCTTATCCCTCCCTTTAATGTTTTTATCTTCTCGGGATTAATAGGTTATCCCTTGTTGCATACGCAACCTTTTTATAACATATATTATTAATCTATTAAATCTATTGCTCATGTTTATTAAATGTAGTAGGTAGTTGATTAATTAGTTTACTTAATCTCAATTATAGGCTTTATTTAATCAATAAATTACTTAATTAATATCATTAGATCAACCTTTGTTTAATTAACACCTTGTTAAGACAATTGATCCCTTCATTAATTTTGACTTTAGAATTCTTAAACATTTATCCAACTAGGGTCGTTACAAGGTGTAGCAATACAAACGTTGGAACACGTTTGAGATGCTATAGTTGTGCAAGGGGACTAAAAAAGGAGTTCAAAAGACTTATCTTATCTTAAGAGAAGGAAAATATATATTTTCTAAATCAGATATGAATGATTTAATGTTTTTTAAAATCAATTGTCAAACTAGAATTGAATTTTAACTTTATTATTATTATTTTTTAATACAAAGGTTGGTAAAGGAGATCATTTATATAACTTTTAATAAATAAAAATAGATAACTTTATAATTTGAAAATATTAGTAAAAAAATTGACTTATCAATTATAATACGTGTAATGAATAGTGATTCAGACTCATTGTTTTATTGAAACCAACAAAAAAGTTTAAAAATTTTGTTATTGATTGTTTCGAGTGAATAGTCTCTATTTGATTTAAAACATGAGCCCACTCTCGAAAATTGGATATTGGTAAACTTAGCATAAATCAGTATGCGAAGACAAATATGTGACGAAAGCAATGTGAAGTGTGATGATAACAATATTAGTTCAAAGCTATGTTCCTATAATTGTCGGTAGAAGACATGGAATTTAATATAGAACTATGTAAAAAACATCTACGAGAAAAATTTGTAAAAAGGTTGCATAGAAGAAGATGTGGAGAAGTGATGTCGACTGCAGCCAGTTCAGGATGTGCTAGAAGCAATGTGGGGTTCATAGAAGCCAATATGTTCGTGAGACAGTGAAAACTGTACATAGCTTACAATATGCAGAAAGCACATGCGATCGAGTTCTGTGTGCAATATATGATTCTTGTCCAGACTATATGCAGAGGCAAAGATGTATGGGAACAATGTAAAGTGTGATAAATCTACCATTGGCCTAGAGCTATATAAAATTTGCGGAGGTTTAGATATGTGGGTATGTGAGGAGAAAAAGGCATGTGGTTCTCAGCAAAAGACATGCAAATTAGCATACAACTATGTAAAAAAATAATCATTAAACATTATAGATAGATCACGGAGATGAAGATGCATAGAGGAAACATAGAGTGCAACGAGCCCGAGATGTGCATGATACAATGCAAATTGTGTACAAATTATGATATGTGGAAAGAAAATGTGATTGGCTTATGTTTACAATGTATACTTCTTGTACATACGTTGAAATTGTGAGGATCACTTCAATTAATTTTTTACTGGTATGAATTTGTTTCCCTCGAAGTTGACAAAAGACAATGTATATATTATGAAAGACATGAAACATTGTCTAAAATTAGCAATACTGTCAAAGTTACAACTTAACTAGAAACATCATTTTTGAACCAAACATGAGAAAACACATTGCACAAAAAACCTAATAGGTCAGATACAGTGCAGAACCAAACAAATTGTCAATATTCTGTCTTTTAGGAAAGCTTGTTTTGTGAATAAGACAAAAGAAAAACCAACATTTCGATGCAACATACAATGTTGAATGGAGTAGGACAGATGCCTATGCAATTTACATGTGATTTAAATGGGCAGCATAAATTGTCACAAGGTTGTATTATATTCAGTATTTACAATGTGAAAAAAATATTACAAATGATAACATAAAGGTTGAAATGACATTTTTGTGCACAATGGAAGTAAATATCCACATATGTAGAGAACTAAACATGATATTTCATGATATTTCAATAAAAAATGATACATAGTTAAGATATAAGTGACTATTCAAATAGAAACCCAAAGGGTTGAAAACCAGTGAGAATCTATTCTAAAACAAATCTTTGGAAATGACAGAAGAATATGCAATTTTTTTTTGCATAATTCTTGTGAAAAATGTTCAAAAGTCAAAATATGATTTCCCAGAATACAAGTAGAGAAACACATATGCAGAGTGCTTTAAGTGATGTTCGATCGAAAAGTCATAATGAGTGAAAGGAGAGTTGGAAATTTAGTTTTAAAGTAGGAGCCTAGAAAATAGTAGCCATCTATGCTAAACATTTCTTTGGCAAGTTCAAAAACTATACAATTCTCTTTTAAATAATGGCTTCGATAAGTAAATGTGATTGTCCAAATGGAATGGGATTGGGGCTCTCGTGGGCCAGTAAATAGAAGAAAGACCTGGAAAAAAATAGAGAAATATAGTTAGAAGGTAGTGTTAAATATGAAGAGGACATACAACAAATAATTGTGACCAATTACCAATTGAGAAAAGGAAAAGGATGAAAAAAGAAACTGGAAATAATAGACTAGTTACCAAGAAAATGTTGAAGAAATTGTTTGTGGTGGATATTCTAGGTTAGTAATCTATTGCAAGGCAATCTTCATTTAGTTATAAATATCACTTTTTATTGGTGGGATGGTGATTTCTTGCTTAACATGAAGGGAGAAAATCTCATCCTCCATTTCTTTGCATCCCAGTTGCAGTTGTTCGATGGATTATAAGTAGTCTTCATTGTCATTGAAAAATGTAACAAGCCAATGTTTCACTTCTTCTTGAGGAAACTCCACGAGGTTGTTGAAGTCACTAGATAATGAAGTCTTCATTGCATCCAAGTCACTATTAATCTCTTCTTTCATGATCATCATTAAATCTCTAAAAAATTGTGGACCTTGCATTTCTTTAACGACATCAAAAGATTTTAAAATAGCATCGCCTCTTCTTTCATCAATTTTTTCACAAGAAACAATTCCATCTTGCAGTATTTTTATGTGGTGTTCCCAACCTACATTTATTTTCCTTATTCTACTACTATTTTTCAGTCCATTCTGATTTCTTCATTGGTCAGTGATACTAGTCACTCATGCAATGAAAGTGTTTAGCTCCCTTTTGCAGTAGTCTTCATCATGTTGCAAGTCTCTTTACAAATCTCAAGAAAAAGTTAAAGTCCTTTGTGAAAGATCACACAAAATTGCATTGACTTCCCATGCCTATATGATTATATTGAGTCTTATGTTAATGTTATCAAAAGTTGTAGGGCCTTCCTCATTGGTCTTGAGATTGATGGTGTACTTGGAGGATTTTGTTCTACTGAAAATATAGCCAATGGTCTGGGACTCAGTGCCTCTTCAAGTTCACTTATTCTTTTATTCAACATAATGGTTTTCAATTCCTGTTTGGAAATTGAATCTGCAAGAGCATCTCCTGTGGAGTGATGTAGTTGCATGAGTTCATACGGTGCAACTCCTATTACATTAACCATTGACCTTAATTTATGAACCACCCTTTTGTGTTTGACATTGACCATTTCTACCCGTGGCTTCTTTTTATGCCTCATGTATTGAGTGTTGTGTAGAGTTAAGGACTAGATGTCAAAGAACATTGAGTTCTCTGTTGCAAGCTATTGTGTATTTTCTTTCCTTTCAACAATTTGCGGGCTACCCAGTCGGGTAGATTTGTGATTTAGACTTCCATATCCTCAACATTTGTTGGACTTGTTGTATATTGGGAATTGTATCTGTTTGGGGGTTGTTTCCTTTTTTTATGGGACACTATATGTGCACGTTCAATATTTGTGTGGGGTGGTTTCCCACCACCATCACCTCCACCAGATCTATCGTTACTATCTTGTCTGTCTATGTTGTGTTGTTATGTTCTTTGCTTAGGAAAGAAACATTTATGTGGTTGGTTATTGGAGGAGGACTCGACATTAAGACCAGTTTCCCACCTTTCCCTTTGTTTACACTGGATTTTGGTATTTGAATTTATTTGTGTTAACAAGCCATTGTTGCATGCATTTTTTTCCCTTTTTGATGGGTTCTTATGGATTTCTTCACCAAATCTTGTAAAAGGGTTGTTGTACCTTATTGATGCTAAATGTCGGGAGAAAAGTTTGTCGGGATCAAAACCCCCTAGGGGTTGTGCATATTTTAGATTGAATAAATTAAGTGTCTCTAAGACATATTTCAGATGAGATAGATTCTTGATCATTGTATCCCCAGCTTGAAGTGGCAATGCAATGAATTGTTTTTTTTCTCTTTCTGTCAAATACAATACACCAAGATTTGTATCGACGACAAAATTTTCCAAACAAATATCTATAAAAGACAAATATAGGTAGTAGAAGTAGGTTTTAGTGATAGCCATACAAAATAATGTAAGTATGGATTTGTTCTTTAATGCAAATTCCCTTTCCCTTAAGAAAATCTTCAGCTTCTTTGATAATTCTCTTGGGATCTTCCCTAACCAATATGTGTCTGAATTCTCTAACAAACTTATATTGAACAATGAAAAAATTGAATGAAACTTTATGTTTATATAGAAATGGGTACGATAAATGAACTTCTTCATTTTGTATATTAATAGTTTCCTTGATAGGGAGAATGTCAAAGAAATTCCAAAAGACAATTGCAAATACCAAATGGGTAGCCATGAAAAATATTTTAGTGTTGAAGTAGTTACATAACTAAAAACAATGCTCATTTGATATGACCTCTACCTAATCAAATAGGGTATCCTTGTGAAATGAAAAGTAAAGTGCATATATAGTTTACCTATGTATTTTTGAAGTTGACTCATAGTCAACAACATTGGTGAACAACCATAGTACCAATATGGTTCTTGTAGAAAGGTTATATTGATTATTGAAAGGTTTGTTGGGATGTTTGTAGAAGGTAGCAAAAAGTCTTCCAAAAAATTAGAGCTCCCTGCCTGAGAATCCAGGAAGGCATCTACATATGCAATATGAAGTGTTTTATTTTCATGGGGAAGACAAATCATTTTATTGAACATTTTTGGAGCAAGCATGATTGGATTCTTTTTTTTTGTTGTTACTTTAATCATCCTTGTCCCTTAGTCGAACCTTCGAGCACACTAGGTCACAATTTATTTAAAGTTGAATACTTAAGGAACACAACCAACATTAAACAAACCTGTAGTTCAAAGTATGTCATTTTTTTTTCTTCTAGTGTATTGTTCAAGAACCAATGGTAGGAGGAAAACCAATGGAAATTCTTGTCTTTATTGGCTAGAAAATTGACAATATCTCTGCAAAAGGTTATTTCCTTCATCTATTTATCATAGTTTTTTTTTTTAATGTACCCTGGTTTAGGTGAACCTTGTAAACAATAGATTAGTGAGGTGAAATTTGTTTAAAGCGAGCTAGATGGTCCATATTCACCAGAAGAGAATTTTCACACACAAAAACTATGTTTGAAACATGAGTAATCATTAATAGGAACCATTATGTATGTCTTAGAAAAGGGGACATTTACTTTTCATAAAACCTATTACCTACTTTCCTTTCTTTCTTTTTAAATCAGAGAAAATCGTGATGCCATAAATGCTTCAATTATATTGAAAATTACATGGTTTTTCATAATATTTGTTGTGAAACTAATTGTGTTTATATACAATGGTAATTGTTAGAGGTATGATTGTCACACTTTTACCAAAACATTTTTTATAAATGTAAGTTGCTTACAAAATAAGGGTAGCCATGAATAGAAACCACTAGACAGGTCATAGAAAAGCGACAAATTTACTTCACACAAGTGATGAAGAAATTATGTTTTTGTTTTGCAAATTGATGCAAATAAAGGTGTCATAAATGATCGAGTTAGCATGCAAACTTGATATTTTCAACAAAAGTATTCACACATATGTATTGCAATGTGTAATCTATTATTGCCTATGTGTGAAGACTTTTGCACATGTATATCCGCACACAACATTGTTGCACATGCTTGTATTGTATATGCACAAATTTTTTGACGACTTGCTAGAATCTATGCACATGTTTATTAATTATTTAATATTATTTCTAAATTATTTAATATTTAAAAATTAATTATTTATTAATTATGTGCAATGCACAAGTGCTTATGTGCATAAACTTTTGTGTTGTTTATGTGTGGAGACTTTGTACGACTATCGATCCATGGTTGTGCAGAGATATACCTATGCCAAATAATAAATAAATAATATTAAATAATGTTTTGCGGTGATATAAATGTACAATTGTGTCTACACATTGCATATGGATAAGTATTTTTTTTTTACTCATATATGCACCACCAATAGGCATACGTCTGAGGAGGATATACTTGTGCAAAAGTCTCTATACATAAGTAGGATCCCATTAAACAATGCACATACTATGTATGGGTATAGAACCATACTTATGCATAGATATACATGTACAAAAGTCTCCACACATAAGCAACAACCTATTGCACATTGAAATATTAAATAATTGATAAATACATAATTATTTAATATTAAATAAATAATAAATAATATTTAATAGTGCACATACAAGAATTAAAGTCTCTGGACATAAGAAGCAACGCATTTCCCATTGCAATATTATATAATTAATAAATAAGGCACATATGATGTACATTACGAAACAATAGTTGTGTGGGGATATCCCTATGTAAGTTTCTCAAGATATTGCATATTGTGCATTATTAATAACTAATTAATAACTAATACTAAATAATTAATTATTTTAGAAAGAGTAAATAGTTGTTTTTACTCGTATATGCAGCACTAATAGACATACATGTGCAGGAGTGCGGAAAAATAGTCAAATCAAAAGTCTCCACACATGATTAGCGTTGAGAAACAAATTATCTTTTTTCTTCATGGTTTAAGTCTCCCCATATACAATGCACGGGTACAAAGCTATGTTGTGCGGAAATATACATGTGGAAAAGTATCCACACATAAGCAATGCAAAAGTCTCTACAATGCAGTGCATTGCACATTGCAATATTAAATAATTAATTATTTAATATTAAATAGTTAATAATTAATTAATTATTTAATAAATTGTACATTGCATACTAAATAATAAATAATATCATAGGGTGAAAGAAGTTCAAAAGTCTCTGCACATAAAAAATAGTGCATTGCACATTGCAATATTAAATAATTAATTATTTAATAAATTGCAAATTGCATTTTGTTAATTGCACATTAAAAAATAATACCATACCTATGTAGGTACTAGGGATATAGCAAATGTGTTGGCAAATTGTCAAAGAAAAAGTCTTCACACATACCATTTATGCATATAGAACCATGTTGTGTGGGGATATGCATGTGCAAAAGTCTCACATAAGCAACAATACATTGCACATTTCAATATTAAATAATTAATACTTAATTAATTATTTAATATTGAATAATTAATAAATAATTAATATCTAAATAATAAATAATATTCAATAATTAATAGCTAATTAATTATTCAATAAATTGCACATTGCATATTGTGCATTGGACATTAATAAATAATGTCATATCTATGTGGGGATATTCAAGTGCATATGCAGACAAATGTTCAAAGAAAAAGTCTCTACACATATAATGTTTTACTAAGTTTTACTCCACATTCAATAGTTTGTTTTTTTGCTTATTTTCACAATGTTTTATGCTACCTATTTTTACTTTATTCTTATCATTGTCCTCTTTGCATATACAATAATTCTTTTTTTTCTTTGTTATATGAATTATCTTTTGAAAAAGACTGTTTATTATCTAGGCATCTAGTTATACTAAGTTTTAGTGTTCAACATATATTTCTGACTCGACATCATATATTTCCTAGTTGGTAGGGACTATGCTGCCATGCAGTCCTAGTATCAAATTCAAATTACTAAGTATATTTATTTATCACAATTAGTTATGTGTGTTGAAGATGTGACAACTTGGTCAATTGATTTTATCAGATGTGGCCATTTATAAATATGATGCTTCGGTTCATTCTTAGATTCCTCTTGTGTGAATAGGTAACATTTATTCTTAAAAAACTCCTATGCTAAATGGTTTTTCTTCAACAACATAAGATGATTTTACTTATTTTTTCTTTATTATAATCATCATTCTCTTGCATAAACAATAATAAAATTCTTCGTTATTTTATGTATTGTTTAATTATTATCTTTTGAAAAAAACTATTGATTGCTTGTGCATTTAATTACATTAAGTTTCATTCTTCTAACACATACAAGTGTTTATTTTCATAGACTTGTAGTGTGTCACATATACAATATATATGAGTCTAGGGAATTTATTGCAGTGAGAGTCTCCAATTGTGCATTGCAAATTCTTCAAGGTTTCCATTGAAATAAATAGAGGCACCCCCAATAGAACATAGACAATTGACTGCACAAGGGTACCTACTTTTCAAGGATGTAGATTTTGACAAGGAACCCTATCTAGGAAAGGGAAAATATCCATGTAATGGAATTTAGTGAGATAAAGATTGTATCCATAAAGGTAATATTTTTTTTTAATGTATCAAATCTTATTGTTATCAAGATATGCATGTATATTGAAGAGGAACTTTTGTGAACAAGGAGATCTAGTCAATCTAGAGAATTGTTAAATTTATCTAGACATAGTCAAGATGAAGAGCACTAATGGAGTCATGGAACGATGGTCACAAAGAAAAATGAGGTAGCTAGGTATGTATGTACAAGGTATGATGTTATAATGAAATGTTTGAATAAATTAGATATTTGACATTAATTGTAGATTATAAAATCACTATCAACAAAATTTTGAGAAAAACAATGAATGAGAGAGCTTAAGATTGTTTCAAGATGAACTGCGTTTAATTTTGTCCATCCCTAAAGCATTGTGAAAGTGCATTTACTTTATAGAAGTTGTAAATAACTTCCCTTTTCTTTTTCTAAATCAAATAAAAATCAATGCCCCAAAAGTGTCTGGGCCTTTTTTCATATTATTTACCTTGTCACTACAAAGTGCATAGTGATTGCAAATGCAGATGCACAGAAGCATAAAAACTCACTACCATGTATTTTTTTCACACAATGAAAAAAAATAGAGGAATTATTCATTATTTATACCATGTCATTGATCCCAATGCCAATGCACACAAACTATAATACCTATGCATAGTCTAAAAACATGCTAGCAATAAAATTCTGTGCAGAAACACTAAGGTTCGAAATTGGAAGTTGCAACATGAAAAATGACTACAATGCAAGAATCACATAGAATTGATAACAACTGCATAGGAATTGAAAATAGACACAATTTTCATTGGGTGAGGCAAGAAAAAAAATTGTATAAAGTAAGAAAGACAACTATGTGGGGTGTCCAGAGACTGTTAAAGAAAATGAACCATATAACGGTTGAAGTGGCATATACAGATACCAAATAGCTATGCATCTCTTTAAAGAACGAAACTATATCTTATGTACCTCCGCACTTCGTAAATGATACTCCGTCAGGATCAAAATCCCCTAGGGGATGTACTTCTTTTATATTAAAAAACTTAAGTGTCTCTAAGACTTGTTTTAGATGGGATATATTTTTTATCATTGTATCCCCAAATCGAAGTGGCAATGTAATGAATTGTTTCTTTTTATTTCTGTCAAATAGAATACACTAGTATTTATACTCACTGTAAAATTCTGCAACAAAATATCTATTGTAGATAAATATAGGCACTAGAGGAAAGTTTTCTTGAAAACCATACAAGAGAATGTAAGTATGGATTTGTTCTTCAATGCAAATTCCCTTTCCCTTGAAAAAATATTCAAGTTCCTAGTTTATTCTCTTGGGCTCTACCCCAACCAATATGTTGTTGGATTACTGAGAGGGGGGGTGAATCAGTAATAGAGCAATTTAATCCCTTTTAACCATATAATCCAAGTGCTATATCAATGAAGCATTATTATCCAATAACTGTAGAGTAAATAAACAATGAACAAATGAACAATCATACACATACACAGTACACCAGTGTTTTACGTGGAAACCCAAATCGGTAAAAAACCACGGAATGTTTTTTCTTATATGTATTGAAGAATTACATGCATTGGAAGCACCAACTTCCTTTGTTTTCCAGCTGCAACTGGAAGGAGGCTCCAACCCCCTAGATTCTCAGGCTACAACCTGAGGGAATCTACAACTCCCCAAATCTCTAGCTACAACTAGAAGGAGGCTACAACCCCCAATGTTCTCCGGATACAACCGGAAGGTGGATACAACCACCTGTCCTTTCCCCGTCCTGCCACCCTGAAGTAGAAGTAGAATGATGGAACCACTGTCACACTATCACTGTGAGATATACCGCTGTAAACATGTACCAATAAATATGAACCATGCATCAACCATGCATCAACCTGTAATCAACCTGTACCATAAAAAAGTGCATCAACCATGCACCAACCTGTAATCAACCTGTACCATAAACAAGTGCATCAACCATGCACCAACTTGTAATCAACCTGTACCTTAAACAAGTGCATCAACCATGCACCAACCTCAACAAAAATCCCTCATCAATATCATCATCCAAATCATATTTGTAGCTCTGTAATAGACCTGGTGTATATGATCACATTCCTGCAAACCTTCCTTAACTTTTAAAAACAAAATACTAGCATTTTCATCAAACTTGTTTTTAGTCTCATATGCCTAGTTTTGGATTAGTCAACAACCCTAACTTGAAGTAATTATAACTTTGAACCTGTACTGTATAAAGCTCTGAAACTGATACAAAATGTTCTTCAGTGTGTTTTATGAAATTCCTCCAAGTGGAACTACTTGGAACCTCTCAGAAAAGGAGTTATAGAAAAAATGGCATACCTTGCTGAATTCTGACTTATTCTAGAGAGCGACCTTGTAGAGAGTGCCCGACACAAAATATTTGATGAAATGATCTAAAACGGTTACACCGAATACTGCAGACTGTACCCTAATCAACACATTTTTTCTCACTGAATTTGGATCTGTTATGAAGAAGTTATGACGTTTTTACCCGAAACACCTGATTTTGACTAGTTTCAGGACTGGCCACAAACCCTATTTTCCACAGAGCATAAATCCCAAAATACAACGACCCAAAAGCTGAATTGTGAACCACATATACTTTGATATGTTATCTCACTTTCATAGAAATGTCAGGATCTGAATCATTATAGAAAAAAAGTTATAGCGAAAATGGTGAGATGACCTGAAAATAACATACCTTAGAAAGCACCATCAAAAGATTTTATCCTTCCTTGCATTTCGGCCTTCTTTTCTTCACTTTCTTCAGAATTTCGGCTTAGATATCATTTGTAAACCTCAGACACCTATATATATTCAATATTCTCAAGTGTTATTCAAATGAGAGAGCCTTGCCTCTTATTTATACTCTCCAAGTAGCTGCCTTAAAAACATATTCTAGGTCACTTGGCCCCACTTTCCTTATTTTAGGGTTGGGTCCACTTCTAATTTCTCCATTAAAATTATTATTGAAATAATTTATTTTGTATTCACCTTGAATTATAATACACTCATCACTTCACTTTATTATTTACCTTTTAAAATCTCTTAAACCACTTTGATTACTTTGACCTTTTGGGGCTTCTAGATGACATATGAGGGTCCTCCAATTTCGTAAGGCCATAAATCTCAAACCGTGAGGAGTTATGTGACATTCTACATACCACCAGAAATGACATGACATGTACTATCCATATAGAATAGTATTATCTGAAAATATATCATAACTCATACCATTACCCATCAAACAAACTTGGGTCCATTACCCAAACC